>OW203750.1:7803217-8178217 GCA_934045075.1 Yponomeuta sedellus
GCACCTGACTAATCCAGCAGGATTAGTGATCATCCAGTGACTACTGCTAGTGGCATTATTTCCGAGCGCTTCGCAAGGCACGCTAAGCCGTTGGTGCCAGCTGTCATGTAATGGCAGTCGTTAAGCCATGTCGGATTCCTTATAGGCGGCTTGATAACTTGACAGTAAAGCCCGCCACTGTCTTGCAATTCCCCACCGACCCGGACTTGGCCCCCGTAGTGGAGTAAGCCCTAACCTTCCTGCGATGCAGGAAGAGACCCGTGCCCCAGCAGTGGAGACGCACAGGGGTTGATAGGAATTTTATCTGATCCCTCAGACTTCCGGCAACTTTATGTGCAAAGTGTGCACGCAGCGTTTCAAGCGGGAAGCGGACGCCCGCGAACATTACCTCGACCACTATCGCTTCTACCGCTGCCGCGACTGTGAGTACGCGCACCCGAAGCTGGAGATCGTTGAGGCTCACTACGAGGCAAAGCACGAGACGGAACGGGTATACCCGTGCCTCAAGTGCGATCAGACGTTCCTGTGAGTATATTTATCAACTTTTAGTGTCTTCTTCACATGTAAATGAAATCAAATGAAAAGGTTTCATTCGAAGTAGCGCAGAAACGGCGGCTTAATGAACGTTACAAGTCAAACTGGGTGTCCATTTCAATATTTAGATAATTTTGGAGCCAAAGTTGACAAAAAAAGCTCCAAACGTAGTCTTAGAAGAGGCATGTATAGAAAACCTTTTGGGCTTTCATGAAAATACAATTAATATTTTACTGATGTAAATTCTACAGCCGATTAACAAGTACAAAAGCTAATTGTACTAATCAACTCTGCATGTACATCCATCCATCTAACCGTCTTAATAAACTTTGGATTGTAGTTTTATAAAAAAATCCCTTTTGATTGAGAGTACTCGCACCCAAAACTGGAGACCGTCGAGGTTCACTACAAGGCCAAGCACGAGATGGAACGGGTATACCCGTGCCTGAAGTGCGATCAGACATTCTTGTGAGTATCTAGCACTTGACTTCACTGGCCTTCAGTGCCTTCGCAGCCTTCCTTTAGGCCTTTCTATAAATGCCTCTTCTAAACTCCGTTTCATAAAACTACAATTCTTGGTTTACTTTCACAGTAAAATATACATTCCACAGCCGATCAAAAAGTAGGTAGGCTAACTGTAGTAATAGGCTCCGTAATTTGAATCAAAATTACATAATTATAACGTGTAGTTTTATGACACTCGCTTATACAACTGCGAGTGCTCGCACCCAAAACTGGAGATCGTCGAGGATCAATACGAGCCCCAGCACAAGACGGAACGGGTATACCCCTACCTGAAGTGTATAAGACGTTCCTGTGGGTACCTAACGCTGGATTTCCCCTAAAGCTCGACCTTCCTCTGTCGCTCGCGGATTCTTGGCGCGGAACTTTGGTTCTCTGTCGGATGCATTCGTTACGAATCCGAAATAAATTTATTATCTATCTGGCGATATATCTTTGTCCAGAACTCGCCGCAAGAAGAAAACACACGTCCAATCGGCGCACCGCTCCCCAGTCTGCCCTCACTGCAACAAGAACTTCTCCAGCGCCAGCAACCTCAAGAAACATCTGCTGTGAGTAACCCGCATACGTTAGGGCCTGTCCGCACCTCCACGTCACGATAACGTCAACGTGGAACCGTGCGGTATCGTGGTGAGGACATAACGTGTCAATTTAAACATGTATCCTCACTTGTCGAATTTAGTAAACAAGATTCTAACCACAAAATTGGCATTTGATACCGAGGGTAGTAACCGTTAATGCTTTTAAAAGGCCTGTCACCTCAGTCATCCGAGACCACGGCACCTGAAAAAGTGCCGAAACGTCGGAAAATTGTAAAAATGTAATAAACGAGCATAAATCCGTATAAAAACAGTTTTAATTATGGCATTTGATGCCACAACTAAATACTGCCACGGGACCGGCGTGCGTGCTTGCAACGACTTATGAACGTTGATGAAGCGAAGGTGATCTGTCAGGATTGTGGCAAGTGGCAGTCCCTGGCCTCTGCCTACCCCTCTGGGATACAGGCGTGAGGTTATGTATGTATGTACTAGATACTTTCTCGTGATTTCATGAACTTTGTTTATAAAATTGGCAGCGTGTTATCTAAGATAGTGACCCAGGTTACTTCGTTTATGGGAATATGACAGTTTTCGAGTAAAAGTCTACTTAACCGGCAGAATCTTGTTTACTAAAATAGATAAGTAAGGAGAAATAGATGACCCAATCACAAAAATACCAAAGTCGCCGTGCCTTGTAATATTTCGGTGCACTCTTCACTAAATTCCGATTTTTAATTCCGTATAAGTCTGAAATTTTATAATCGCTACTAAGTTATTGTGTTGTGTGAACTGCTGTAGAAGTTACTGTTATTATTAAAGAAGCTCTTAATTTTGCGTATCTCTATAATTATTTTATTGGTTTTTTTCCCGGTGTACAATAAACCCTTAATTGGGGCAAGGGGAGAAAATAGTTCCCACGTTAAATTCAACTTTATCACCTTGAAATGGAGTCCAATACCAATAAAAAAATCATATTACCCATGATTTATTAAGGGATAAAGAATATTCTTATCTTAGACGGCCTCGGTGGCGCACCGAATTGGCACGCTGGTTGTAAAACCGAAGGTCTCGGGTTCGATCCCCGGCCGGGTCTTGGATGTTATCTATGTATTTATTGTATTAAATATATCGTCGAGTTAGCACCTATAACACAAGTCATTTCGTTGTACTTAGTATATATATGTTTTGTTTGCTGAAGGTGTTCGAAGTCGCAGTATTTTGAATATCCTTGCAGCGCCGGCGTCGATACAGTGCGGCCTTTTTCCAATGGCCGCCGTGCCGGTAACAAACGGTTACAAATCTCCAAACTCGGATAGGCCTCGAATTTATCTTGGTCGTACGGCACCAAATTTTGTTTAGTGAAACAAAAGATATATTTTACGTATACAGTGGCGTTTTAATTTACAATATACAATTTTTGAATAATTTACGTTTTGTCGTTGAGACAATCTACAGATAAGTGGCGATGTTACAGACAACTGACAGATGTCGCTGTCAAAGAAAAATCCCTCCTCCAAATACGTTCCGTTGCGCGAACAATAGGGCTAACGAGATCTGTGTGATATGTCCATGAATATTTATATTTATTTATCTAAGTGCGGAAACTACCAGAACCAACCAGAACTCCCCCCTCCCCCGCCCAGGACCCACGCCAACCTGCCCAAGCTGGAGTGCCCGGACTGCCACAAGCTCTACAAAACCGAGGACACGTTGCGGGAGCATCGCAAGTCGCACGAGCCGGCCCCGCCGCCGCCCGAGGACGCCTACTGTGCGGACTGCGACATGCACTTCTCCAGCAAGCTGCGGCTGGCGTCACATCTGCGGTACTCGAGCCGCCATCTCGCGCCCGACGCTCTGAGGCGAGCTCACTTTTTCCTTAGAAATCATTATGAATCACATTAGAAATCAGAGTTCATTTACACAAACACACACATGCATACACACACTCACACACACACACTCACACACACACACACACACACACACACACACGATCACACATCACAAGCTTCAATGTCACTTAGATGATTTTCATACTGCATGCGGCAGGTAGTTTTGGTCCTAATATCTAGTCTTCAAATTTAGGTTCTTAAAGAATAAGAAATGTTGTGTCCCGTCTTCCGCATTAGGACTCCCTTCGTGAGCACTTACTTACGATATTTATTTATTTTTTTATTTATTTATTTTCATAACATACACTGTCATAACAGGCAAACCCCAAAACGATCAGCATTAGTCTTATTGTAAATTAGTAAGTATGTCACAATTAAAAAGCTAACAGTAAATACTTTGTCATTAAAAATAGTCAATTATAAAATGTCAATACAATTATAAAACAAAAAAAAAAAACATTTCAGGTAAACAATATTAAGATAAAATTAAATTAATTTCAAAATAAATAATAACATTAAATAAATAAATCATTCAAAAAATATAAATTTACATTAATAAGCGTTACACATAACAAATTATAATAGTTTAATTTTTAACTGTTGAAACCCTATCTACACAACAGCTCTGTCATAATCGTAGTGAATTGCGTGAGCGAGCACTTGAATACGTCTCTGTTAGACTCGCAGTCGAAAATATTGAGCATGCGGATAGCCCGTGTAACCGGGGCTTCTCTCAACATTTCTGTTTTAGCACTCGGCTCGTAAAACAGTTTGTGTCTCCTGCCTCTCCGATAATTATCCGGCACAAACAATCCCACCAGCGCCAACACTTCAGGATTATCTTGCCAGCCTCTTAGCAGTTTGAAGAAGTATGTCACAAGAGCCACGTTCCTTCTAACCTCGAGTTGATTGTACCCAACCATACCAATAACGAATAGTGTGGGGTACATAAGAGGAAAAAATGGATAAACTCCATATTGCTTAAAATATAAAAATCTTATGAATTTATTCTGAATTTTTTCCAGCATGTCATTGTATTTTGCTACGTGTGGGCTCCAAATGATACCACCCGACTCCAGTTTACTCCTAACCAAAGCATTATATAGAGCTTTAATGGCGTCATAATTCTCGAATCCCCGAGCTTGTCGCATAATAAACCCTAATTTCTTGAATGCACTTTTGCATACAGATACTATATGGTCAGTAAAGGACAAATCGGTGTTCATGAGCACTCCTAGATCTCGTACCTTACTAACCCGAGTGATCACCTCGCCGTCCACCTCATACTGGTGCTCACGGGGAGCTCGGGCTCGACTATACGTCATCATGGCGCATTTCGCTACATTGAAGTACAGTTTGTTTTTCTGACTCCACTCGACGACCCGGTCTATGTCCCTCTGTAGTGTATAGTAGTCTGAGTCACTTTGAATTTGTAGTAAGAGTTTGAGGTCGTCAGCAAATAATAGGCATTCCGCATTCTGAACCTTCTGAGGGGAGATCATTAATCATTATGATAAATTCGAGGGGCCCCAGATTACTGCCCTGACTTACTCCTGAGTAAGTGAAAAAAGGTTCAGATACATGCCCAGCGTACTCCACATACTGCCGCCTGCCCCGCAGGTAGTCAGCAAAGAAGCTTAACAGATGTGGTGCAAAACCCACCGCAGCAAATTTTTCCAATAAAACATCGTTATCGACCATATCGAAGGCCTTACGAAAATCGAAGTATGCCGCATCGACCTGCCGACCTACGTCCAGCGCTGGCGTAACGTATGACATGAAACGTAACAGATTTGTCGTTGTACTGCGTCCAGGCCTAAAACCATGTTGCGCATCTGACAGGTGTGCAACCATCTGCAAATATACCGCCCTCTGAATAGCTGATTCAAATATTTTTGCGAATGTAGATAATACCGCCACCGGCCTGAAACCGTTCACTTCTGACCCCGAACCGCCTTTTGGGACCGGTATCACTCTTGTGATCTTCCATTTTTCTGGGTAGGAGCCGTCCGCGAGACACAGATTAAATACGTGCAGCAATGGCTCATCGAAAACCATCCTAAGGTCTCTCACCACGTACGGCGGTATGCCGTCCGGTCCGGCAGAGCGCTTGGGCTTGAGCCGCGCGAGCGCGCGCCGCACGTCAGTCAACTGCATGCACGCACATGCACGCACGCGCCGCCGCTGCCCCGCGCTGCACCTACCGACCGAGCTGCTGTTTCGGCATCCAGTTCGGGTGGACTTTGGCTGTAGACAGAACTGAAATAATGTGCAAATTCTTGGGCACATTCACTCTCGGGTATTAAATCCCCATTCTTAGTTATACTGCCAGTGACTCGACTGGTACGCTTTGCTTTAATGTAATTCCAGAAGGAGCCAGGCTCGATCGCTAGCCTAGCCTGAATACGCTTCTGATAGTTGTCATAAGCTGTTGTGATTTTCTCTTTTACGATGGCTCTCTTGCGAGAGAACAACTTGTAATCAGCTATAGACTTGCTTCGCTTATACATTCTATGTAACACCGCCTTATGCCTAATATCCCGTATTAGTTCTGGCGTATACCATTCCGGATATTGAAACCTACTGTGCAATACTACTTTTTTTTTCCTAGGAATGCATTTGTCCATTATCGAGTTAACAACATCATATAAAATGTTGATAGCATCTTGTGAATCAGTTGAACCATAAAGAGGAGTCCAATCAACAGCGCCTAATGCCAAATAAAGATGTTGAAAATTTGCTTTGTTGAAATTCCACTGTGGCCGGTCCGGTTCGGCCGGTCGAGCGAGGGGCGAGGAAGCAGGGGACAGGGCGCCCGGTGCAAGCGCCGCCGTCGCAGGAGGCGCCCAGATACGCACTCGCAGCGGCGGGTGGTGCGCGTCCACCGGTACTAGTGCCCCGTCCTCTAGTTCAGCCGAGACACTGTTCTCGTTACACGTCGTCAAAACTACATCTAATTGCCTGTTATTACAGTTTGGTATAAAGTTTCGCTCACGCAAATCACACGAAGCCATAAAGAAACCGAAATAGTTCTGGATATCAAGTGAGGTTGAGTGCATATTAAAATCACCCAGAATTAATATGTTTCTACCGTTTGCACAAATTTCCTCGAGTATGTTAAACATATACATGTACTGATCGTATGCACTACCTGGAGGGATGTACACTACGCAACAGGTAAACAACGACTTGTTATTGTATAGCACAGATGCGCACACTAGTTCAAATACTTTATTGTTTATATGCGCATTATTAGGAAGACCTAGTAGTTTCAATGAGTAGCCCGGCGCAGCAATCAGCATTACACCACCGTGCTTACGCCCATCTGTCCTGTCACACCTTAGCACGGAGTAGCCTTTTGGGAGCAATTCTCCATCGTGATGAGAATCGTTCAGACCCGTTTCCGTCAACGCAAATAGATTTGCTGTAGCTGTAATTATATTTGTGAAGACAGTTTGCAATTTTGTCCTTAGTCCTCTTACATTTTGGTAGTATACCTCTGTAACGTTGGAGTTCCTATTGGTTCGACGCCGCTGTAATGTCTGTGAGCCGGTGACCCCGCTGCGCGCGGGGGCGAACGGGAAACCAGTCGACGAACCGCACACCAGGTGGCCACTTTGAGGCATCAGCCACATGAGTGTAGAGAGACTCTGGCATCCCAATCACAAAAGAGGCATGTCTATTCGTTTTAATATCTCGTTTTTCAACGGAGTAATCGTTTGATTTTACTATTTTATTGAGGTAGTTAGTAACCATGTCAGCGGTCGTCTCTGGGATAAAAGACCAGGCTTGGATGTAACGAAGACGTTCCACCGTCTGTAAGCTGTCATCTTTTTTCCCAATCCCGACTGTGATAGCCTGCCGTCGCTGGCGAACTTGTTTTGGTTTGGCTGGTTTTGCTTTAATAGTCGTCCAACCATCATTCAATTCTCTGTCAGTTAGTTGAGTGTCGTCAGTTGATGGCTGCGTTGGCGGCGGCAGGGGGGAAGATTGTTCGGCTGCTGTCGGTGTCGACGTTATCGGTCGTGCAACCTCGTCTGACTTCGGCTTGCCTGTAGTCATCTTTGTCTCTCGTGTGGCGTTTGATTTATTTGCCTGTTCCCGAGCGCGTATCGGCTCGCTTGCTTGAGAAAGCTTTAGTCGGCGTTCTTCTCGCGGATTCGTCGCAGCGATTGTTGCATTGGTTCGCGTCACGGTTTTAGTAGGCAATTCTACACGCCGATCGAACGCCTCGTCTCCGGTCGTTGAAGTTCGGTGCTTATGTGCTATCTGTACTGCTCCCTCACAATTTTTAACCGTTTTTAGTGTTCTATTTTCGGCTTTTAATGCACTTATTTCGACGATAAGTTTGTCAATTTTTGCTTCAAGTGGAGCCACCACACTTTTCACAATCTTTTCAATGATACTCATGTCGCAAGAACTCATTTTTCTTCACTTTTATAAATTAAACAGTCGGAGCTGATATTGAACGTTACACGTCACGGCACCCGCGGGAAGTTTTCTCTCGATATGTGAGAAAAATACTTTTAGGGAACCCAGTTTTGGTCTGTCCTTGATCTGGTTTAGTATTGTTACGTGAAGACGCTTACTGTGCGGACTGCGACATGCACTTCTCTCGCGCCCGACGCTTTGAGGCGAGCTCACTTTTTATTTTCTTAGATGTAAATTAATTTTTCACACATTACACCAAAATGTAATAATTTATTTCAAACAAGCACACGCACACACATACACCCTCACACACACACACACACACACACACACACACACACACACACACACACACACACACACAAGAAAATACACCCTCGCACACGAATGTGCACACACACTCGGCACATATATAAGCAAATCGACGTTTCTTGCTTCATAACTGACATTTTATTTTTGTCTCACTCACACATATAACATAAAACGTCTCTCTCTAACCATAGACAATTGTTAAGTTACGCTTACTTGCCCTTACAATTTACATATTGAATGTGAAACAGAAATTTTAAATTTTACTTCAGTGATATTACATAGTGCTTAGTGCGAATTTTTTAACTACTCGATCGCGTTAACGTAAACTCATATTTCTATGGCATCGAGGAACCGCCACCTACCGACAAGTATGGAAATTAAAATTGCTGAGTGCGAGTTGTAATGGTTTACGTTGAGAAGTGAACACGTTTACCAGCCAAAACACGAATAAACGCGAGTGCGAGTTGTACTGCGACCGCGTTTTGCCAGTTAGAACGGTTAACTTACTCATACTCACTGCTCGATGCTCGATTAACGCGGTAGTAAAGTTATTCGATTGGATCTGTCAAACTCGCACTAAGCACTCTGGTCCTTACGCTTACACATACACACTCACACAAGATTAAGTTTGTGATGATTTTTAGACGGCATACGTGCCTCAGGTAGTTTTGGTCGCAGTGTCTTTAGACTAAGGTTCTTAAGGAATAAGAAATGTGGTGTCCCGACTCACAAATTATGACTCCCTTCGTGAGTACTTACACCCAATAATATCTGAGAAAAATATTTTCTGAAAATTACTAGCTGACCCAGCGAACTTCGTACCGCCTAACAGTCGATTCTTTTTTTTTGTGTCTTTCCCTCCGTAAGAACCATCAGGGCTGTGTCCAGCAGTGGACTAATATAGCCTGAAGACGAAGAACCATCCGCCTACTTCAAGGAATATTCTAAGTTTTCTGTTAATATTACTACAATATTATATATAACAAATAAAACCACACCTAAAGTCGTTCCAGAGTTTATTTATTATTATTATAAAAGTTATACAACGTTCCAAGATAAAAAGAGAACTTGAAGCTACTACGTTGTAGTCGTCGTCAGGCTATACTAGTCCACTGCTGGACATAGCCCTCCCCTAAAGAGCGCCACATTGTGCTATCGTAGGGGGTAATGCCCATAATCCCCACCTATGGGCATGCGGGTTGGGGATCGCAGTTCGGTGGAATTGTACTGCAGGGGGCGCTGCCGCCCATCCCCCGGTTTGTGTCCCTTAGTCGCCTTTTACGACACACGCGGGACGAATTTGGGTTGGTGCTATTCTCTAGGCCGACACCACACAGGACCTTAATCCCATACTAAATTCCAAATACTTTACAGGTTCGAGTGTGACCATTGCGGCAAGAAGTTCACAAGGAAGTACGTCATAGCTTACCACATGGAGCGCGAGCATCTGCGCGTTCTCAAATACGCGTGCGAGCTTTGCCCGCGGGTGAGTCGAATAATCACCATATTATAATAAGATAATAATAACATGGGCATTACCCCCGAAAACATCGTAAGGAAACCCTAGTGTCTGAGGTGTTAGCGTGCCTCAGCGCTTGCTACGTACAATGGCCCAACTATGAGGAGTGCGGAAATCTCAGGTCTGACTACGAGTACTACTACTACCATCTACTACCACCCCTCAATGATGGCACAACCTTGCGCTATGGCGCTCATTAGGGGAGGGCTGTGTCCGGCAGTGGACTAATATAGCCTGACGAAGAAGAAGAATAATAACAAGCGTGAAGCGCTCGTGGCCTAAGCGAACCGAGTGATTGGAATCAATCACTTGGTTAAGCAACAACACGCGCGGTCAGGTACGGGATGGGTGAGCGTCCCGTGACTACCGCTAGTGGCGTTTTTCCGAGGGCTTCCGTGATTCGTAAGGCACGTTAAGGCGTTGGTGCCAGCTGTCATACAATGGCAGTCGTGAAGCCATGTCAGAGGCCTTATGGGCGGTTTGATAACTTCTGACAGTAAGGCCCGCCACTGTCTTACAACCCTCCCCCCACCCGGACTTGGCCCCCGTGGTGGAGTATGGCCTAACCTTCCTGCGATGCAGGAAGAGACCCGTGCCCCAGCAGTGGGGACATACAAGGGTTGATAACAAAATAATAACATTTACACACTTCAAGTATATATATATTAAGTATATATATGAAAACATTATGTACGTTAGGAAAAATATCAGTAACTTTAAAACTTTAGGTAGCCAACACAATGTAAATACTAGAAATAAACATAAACTTTTGTTCCCACTATTTAGGCTGGCAAAGGTTAATACATCCTTCATGGGGCATTGTATACGCTTCTATAATAAAATCCCTGAAGATATATTAAGCTTGCCTGAATCGCGGTTCAAAAAATATGTTCAGCACACTTTGTGCCAAAAGGGCTACTATAACATAAAGGATTATTTAGATGACAATGAGGTCTGGAATGAAAGCCAGTACAATGTATGAGTTCTATGTTTAAAATAATTATGTAAACTATGTTAATTAAGGACTTTTGAAAAAACTAAGTTAGGAGTTTTTTTGTCCATTTTTTCTCCTAAATGATCTAGATTTTGCAATGGACACCTAGTTTGAACTGTAAAGTTATTAAGCCGCAGTTTCTGTGCTACTTTGAATAAAACCTTTTCATTTCATTTAATTTCAAGCTCAAGGTTTGCTGGAAGAAATCTCTTACAGATATATATGCTCGCCTCTGTACATGTATTCTCTTGCACTCTATTCCTCCTATGTGTTTTTCGTCTGCAATAAAGTATAAAGTAAAGAAAAGCTCCGACCAGGTGGGATGAAAATCTGCGAAAAACTGCGGGCAGATGCTGGATGCGGCAAGCTGAAGACAGGGCGCTATGGCGCTCATTAGGGGAGGGCTATGTCCAGCAGTGGACTAGTACAGCCTGACGACGACGTCAACGACAAGCACATACATTGCTTCTGGCCCCACACTAGGATACCCTGTGCCGTGGGAACCAGAGTGCTTAGTGCGAGTTTTTTAACTACTCGATCGCGTTAACGTAAACTCATATTTCTATGGCATCGAGGAAGCGCCACCTAGCGACAAGTATGGAAATTAAAATTGCTGAGTGCTAGTTGTATTGGTTTACGTTGAGAAGTGAACACGTTTACCAGCCAAAACACGAATAAACGCGAGTGCGAGTTGTACTGTGACAGCGTTTTGCCAGTTCGAACGGTTAACTTACTTATACTCACTACTCAATGCTCGATTAACGCGGTAGTAAAGTTATTCGATTGGATCTGTCAAACTCGCACTAAGCACTCAGAAACAGCGACGTCACAAACATGTAAACATCCTAGACCTGGGCTATTTTTTTGTCCCAAGCCGGGATTCGGACCCGGGACCTCTTAGGTAGGCAGACGCGCTACCGCCACAGACATCGTCAAATGTTAATTACGCTACACAGGATGATAGGCACGCACTGTCTATATATTGATGATTTGTTTCATCTGCGTCTAAGTCTTTGAATGAATTAAAAATGTAAAATGCGTCTAAAACAAACCATAAACGGTAAGCGCCAACTAATCTTAATGTTAAGCCTTCCTCTGATTACCACCGCACAGACTTACATCTAGTGTGGTAACCAACGTAAAACAAGCTTGTAATCTTTTTCTTTCAAATAAAACTTCTCTTTTTCTTATCACACGATATCAACCCTTGCATGTCCCCACTGCTGGGGCACGGGTCTCTTCCTGCATCGCAGGAAGGTCACGTCATACTCCACCACGGGGGCCAAGTCCGGGTTGGTGGAGGATTGTAAGACAGTGGCGGGCCTTACTGTCAGAAGTTATCAAGCCGCCCATAAGGCCTCTGACATGGCCGTTACATGGCAGTCGTTAAGAATACCGGTTGATTGATTTTTTCATTTTCAGATTTCTTTATTCATAAGTTTACAATTGTAGTACACGCTTGACATAGTAAACAAGTGCACATTAGTAGCTTAAACGTAAAACATTTTTACCAGGCTGTCTTACCTATGAAAAACATAATACTTACTTAAAAGTTAGGTCTATTTAGATACTAGGATATTAATGAGAATTAATAACAAGTGTAATTACCTATGTGCTTCTTGTTCGAGGTACATTTTTGTCTTAACATTAAAAATACTAAGTACAACTAAATGACTTGTGTTATAGGTGCTAACTCGACTATAGATTTAACACAATAAATACATAGATAACATCCGAGACCCGAGACAAACTAGAAAAGTTCGTTTCCTAGTTTGACCCGGTCGGGGATCGAACCCGAGACCTTCGGTTTTTTTTTAATTTATTTATTTAAGGCACATAAAGTGTAATGAAATTACACAAACAATCACAAAAACCTGGGAGCGTTATGCGTGATTTTTGGAGCACACTCTGTACAATACACAACAGTTTATATTATATAATATGGTAATAAACATTATCCCCCTTATTCATAATAGTCCGCTAGCTTAAAACAGCTGCTAAAGAGTGTTCTCTTTCATTCTGACTTAGGTCAATAGAAGAGGACAGAGTGAGAATAAGCATTGCTTAAAGTTAACAGACTATTATGAATAAGGGGGTAAGTTCATACTGTCAGTCTGTAGTTCTTAAGCACCACATATTATCAGCTTGATTCCGGATTCACCTAATTGCTTAAGTAAGTGAATCCGGAATCAAGCTGATAATATGTGGTGCTTAAGAACTACAGACTGACAGTATGGCAAATGATCTGAGGGCAAAACAGATTGCATTATTTTCTTCAAACTTCCATACATGTTTGTTCCAGAAATACGCGAGCAACACGCAGCTGCGAAAGCATATCAACAAAGTTCACAAGAAGAAGACCATTGACCAGAGGACCGCTTGCAATGTGTGCGGCAAAGTTTACGCTGTGAGTACATACATACATACATACATACATACATACATACATACATACATACATACATACATACATACATACATACATACATACATACATGCATACATACATACATACATACATACATACATACATACATACATACATACATACATACATACATACATACATACATACATACATACATACATACATACATACATACATACATACATACATACATACATACATACATACATACATACATACATATACATAACCTCACGCCTGTATCCCAGAGGGGTAGGCAGAGACCAGGGACTGCCACTTACCACGATCCTGACAGATCACATTCACAATATATATTGGTTTCGTCAACTCGTACAAACCTATTTAGAGGCTAAAAATTCCGCCTATGCCGGGACTCAAACACGCGACCTCTGGCTAACCGTGCCAGCGCTCTACCAATTGAGCCAATGGGCGACTCACCGGCATCAGTGAAATTTCGAACCTCTACACTATTATCTGTATTACGTACAGGCAGCGACATCTGGCTTAAGCAAATTGCATTACTTACAGCCCCGACTACCTACTTTGCAGTTAGGTTTTACATCGGAACGATATCACTGTACCCACATGATTATACTATTTTTATTTTTAATGCACTAACCCGTGCTAAGGACAAATATAAAAACCTATTTAGAGGCTAAAAATTTCACCCATGCCGGGATTCGAACCCGCAACCTCTGGCTATCCGTGCCAGCGCTCTACCAATTGAGCCAATGGGCGACTCTTTAGCCTCTAAATAGGTTGTTAATTGTTGCTTAAACTTTTCTTAGTTTTTTTTTATTTAATTAAATACCTACTTATTTAAGTAAGGAGAGCTTTTATGGATCCATCTGTAGAAGCAGATCGAGCCATAATTATCTTCGGCTGCGACCGTTCGGAGTAAGGTGTCTGCGATACTTTGCGCTGAGTGGTCGCATTTGGTTGTATGTGGCTTGATGTGTTTCGGCGCTCGTCCATATTCTAACATGCTGTCAACACACGTTAAAGGATATGTAACTAGATTATAAGCTTTCGTCATGATATTTTTACATGTTATGGTACTTATCTCTTGTGTAATGCTATAAATAAAATAAAAATATAACGTCCGACTAACAACAGTCGGACTGGCCGTCCCCAGGCATACGATCTGCCTGGCGGGAAATTTCCCTTTACAGTGGAAGAGCACGATCACCCGCTCTTCCCTATATCCTCAAGTGATCACAAAAACAATTGTTATTTTCAAGGTCGGGCCTTACGATACGACCTTAAATAAATAACCCACTCCATGTTACCTTCCAGAACCCCGGTTCCTGCAGGAAGCACCAGCGCTCCCACTCGGGCGAGTTGCCGCACCATTGCCGGCTCTGCATCAAGCGGTTCACGCACCGCAGCGTGCTGCGCCGCCATGTACAGGCGGTCCACAAGGTGGACCCGGACTCTGTGCTGTAGGGTTCGATTCCCCGTTCAAGTCAAGTGAAATGACATCATTATTTCATGTTGACCGCATTTACTTACAGTGCTACACAAGAAATAAGTCTCTCGGATGTACCTGCGCAGATGACCAAATTTTGGAGGTGCGGCAAGTTGATCGACCAATCAGATAGTTTCATTTTATGGCAGGCCGCGCGCCTTTGTTGCTATTGGTTGATTCAACGTCATCGATGCAGGTGACTATTAGTTTGGCAATATTAGCGTGAGCGAAATAGGTAGCGCTACTGCGGCAATCAATTCTGCACCTTAACCGTATCGGTTAAAGATCATGTTTAATGTACTTATAGCTTCGGGTACTTTCGTTACACTTCTTAGGAAGAAGTGTAACGAAAGTACCCGAACGCACTTTTATTTATTGTACTAGGCTTTTGTCGAGTGTCCGGAAGTCAATTGACATTTCATATTTTTCAACGCGCAAAACTGAAAATTCCGTTTCTTAAGTGTGCTATCTTGATTACGAAAAAAAAATTTAGAATTTTTATTATTGCTTAATTTTAGCGAAGATAAATAAAATTGGTAGGATTACAAATTTTCAAAAAGAAGAATTCGTCCTACTTAATCATAATACGCAGAAATACATATTTGCAAAATTAAGAATTCGGAACTAATCGCCGACACGCCAATAATTGTGTGATGACGTCACACATACGGTGGAATGAGGAGGTACCGTTTGCCTAATATTAAAAATGATATGACAGATGTCATTTTTAATTTCATTCAATTGTTATGTCGGAGAAATTACTTTTCTTTTCCTTAATTCCAATGGTTTTTAAAAAGTCGGCAAGGGTGTTAGTATTATTAAGCCGTATGTGTGACGTCATATGGCGCTTACGTCCTTTTAGATAGACGAAATTCAAACAGAAAATTATGAATGAAAATCGTCGAATTTCAGAAAATAAAAAATAGGGGTCGTTTTATTTCGTATCTACAGTAAAATATATGCTAAAAAATTTAAATGTTGTCAATTCTCACTTCATTAGCAAATAATTCTTATGCTTACGACTTGAATTCTACATAAAAAAGTCGAGCGACAGCCAAAGTTTTGTTTGCTACTGACCCGTGACGTCCTCTATTGGTGACGTCACTGGTCAGTAGCAAAACAAACGTGAAGTCAACTCTCGGGTTCTCGGATAGCTATATTTACTGAGCTGAGTGCTTAGTGCGAGTTTTTTAACTACTCGATCGCGTTAACGTAAACTCGTATTTCTATGGCATCGAGAAAGCGCCACCTAGCGACAAGTATGGAAATTAAAATTGCTGAGTGCGAGTTGTAATGGTTTACGTTGAGAAGTGAACACGTTTACCAGCCAAAACACGAATAAACGCGAGTGCGAGTTGTACTGTGACAGCGTTTTGCCAGTCCGAACGGTTAACTTACTCATACTCACTACTCAATGCTCGATTAACGCGGTAGTAAAGTTATTCGATTGGATCTGTCAAACTCGCACTAAGCACTCAGTACTACTTAAAAAAAAGAAAAAGAACGTTGTACTGACCTCTTTTCCCGCAACTTTTCTCCCCCTTCGTTCCATTGCCAGCCAAACACTCTGGAACGTCAATACACTCCTAGATTCGACCAATCATGGCCGTTTCCGGTAAAATTGTTACAGATACAAAATTATCAAGTTTTATCCGGTTTTCTGGAGAAACTATTCATTTTTTGAGTTAAAATGCCTTATACTCATACATAATTGATACAAATGTATATAATTAATACTTTTTTTTCACACTGTCAAATAGCCTATTGAGATTCTGGATCTCAAATTAAAAGACGTTCTTAATAATTAGAAGACCACTTGATTAACCGATATTGATGGAATTCTTAGAAATAATTTATAGATAGTCAGATAGATATTAGAATACTTTAATTATGCTTAATCGCTTTTGAAGAAAACTAGACGAAATGAGCGTGAGAATTTTCTATCTTGTAAATGTATAAGTACTTTATATTTTAATTTAACCATTACACCGGTGGAGCTAGTATGAATTTTTCATTAATTTTGGACTTTTTATTTCAAAGCGATAAGGTTCAATTAAAGATGGTATGCATATCGCAACTAGATTAGGCCACGGGGGCCAAGTCCGAATTGGTCTGGTGGCTGGTCTCACTGTCAGAAGTTTTCAAGCCGCCCTAAGGCCTCTCTCTGACTTGGCTTAACGACTGCTATCTATCGACGGCCGCCGGCACCAACTCCTTATCGTGCCTTGCGGAAAAATGCCACTAGCGTTAGTCATAGACGGTGACCCTTCCATGCACTGAGCGCGCTCTTTGTTGCTTGACATTCGTGATTGTTTAAGATCACTCAGGCAGCCGGGGCTACTAGCGATTCCACCCATACTGGGGTTTTATTATTTAAGTCTCCACTGAGTTGAGAGACGTTTATTTTTACTTGACTTGTTTTTTAGATAGATAGATAAAACATTTATTTACATTTGAACACACACTCGTAAGTGTACAAAAACAAAACAGCATAAACGCCTGCGCAGACGAGGGACTATCTCCCGGGTACTTTTTGTCCGTCGATATAGATCTCTTATAAATCGTATTGAATAACGCACACGAAGGACTAAAAGTACCCCGTACAAAAAGTCCCTCAAGTTACCGAGGACATCGAGAGACCGGACTGGACAAAAGTTCGATGTTATCTTTTAAAACGCCGTTCCTTTTTCAACTTCATGTAAATTACAACACAATGTAAGCTCAGAATATTTGCTTCCATAGCGTACGCTTCACTCAATTTTCGGGGAACAAAGTGACCGCACACCGTAAGCGTTGAGTCCGCGACAAGTACTCGGAGGACATATTTTACGTGTCCCCGAGGGACAAAAGTCCCTCGTCTGCGCAGGCCTTAAGCAGGATACAGCGGGTAAAGACACAATAAAAAAACGTAATAAAGGCCTGCGCAGACGAGGGACTTTTGTCTCTTGGGGACAAAAGTCCCTCGTCTGTAAAAAATGTCCTCAGAGTACTTGTCGCGGACCCAACGCCTACGGTGTGCTATCATTTGTTCCCCGAAAATTGAGTCATGGAAGTACGCTATGGAAGCAAATATTCTGAGAATACGTTGTTGTAATTTACATGAAGTTGAAAAAGAAAAGGCGTTTTAAAAGAAAGCACCGAACTTTTGTCCAGTCCGGTCTCTTGATATCCTCGGTAACTTGAGGGACTTTTTGTACGGGGTACTTTGAGTCCTTCGTGTGCGTTATTCGATACAATTTATAAGAGATCTATATCGCCGGACAACAAAGTACCCGGGAAATACTACCTCGTCTCCGCAGGCCTTAGCTCACATGCAATGCAGGTACGATAATGCGTTATGGGCGGCTTGATAACTTCTGGCAGTAAGGCCCGCCACTGTCTTACAATCCTCCACCAACCCGGACTTGGCTCCCGTGGAGTATGGCCTAGCCTTCTTGCGATGCAGGAAGAGATGTACCTCAAAATCAAAATACTTAAGGCATATTTGTTGCAGTGGGTGCGGCAAATGTAAAATAGTACTGACTCAGCAGGTGCTGAAGAAGCGAACTACTCCAGCTGTCAAATGCATACATATTTTGACACTTTGGAGTCGCCTAAATGCCCAACTCGACAGAGTGGCATGTTACGTAATAGAAGGGCTGAAAGAAGTTTCATTTACACGTCAAAGAAAAGCTTATTGGAATGTCTGTTAGCTTTTAGAATATACCTCGGCTACTGTCGGAGAGAATCGGTTATATTCGTGTAAAGGGCCTTCTAAACAGGCCATGTTTTCACTGCAATATGTCGCCGGCAACTATTGGTGTCCCTCTCATACTCACATGTTAGAGAAAGACACCAATAGTTGTCGGCCACGTATTGCAGTAAAAAGCTGGCCCGAAGCCCCTAATAGAAATATCGGAATTAATATGAGCTTACTTTAAAATGAGAAAATGACTATAAATTCCGGCAAATTTTTTTTTGGCGGAATATAGCAAAGTAATTTTCTCATTTTAATGATGTTGTGGATTTCCGCAAAGTAACGCCTGATTCCATACAATTACATAACTTTTTAAAATAGTCATGAAAAGTTTTATACAGAGCACTAAGTATTATTAAGCACACTCGTGTGCTTTCAGCGAAAACCGAAGCCTACTCTAGAGCCCGAGGTATGTTCTAAAAGCTAACAGACTGTTATATATAATCATGTGTATGTAGTGCTTATTTAAAAACTTATTATAAGAATGAATTGCAGTGAAATCGGCTTTAATTTTAGTGTTTCTAAGTCAAAATAAGTGTAAACTTGCTGTAAATAAAACAAGTCAGTCAAGAACAGTTTGGCCACCCACTCTATCTTCGATCATTCAGCGTCTTGTTTGTGTGCCTAGTTTCAAAGTATTTACTGTAATTAAAACTGTTTTTATACGGATGTGTGCTCGTTTATTACATGTTTACAATTTTCCGACGTTTCGGCACTTTTTCAGGTGCCGTGGTCTCGGATGACTGAGGTGACATGCGTCTTTTAGAAAGCATTAACGGTTAGTTTACTACCCTCGGCAAAAATTACAAAAGTTAGTTGAAATTACTGATAATCAATATTGTTGATTTTATATAAAATAATTGCTTTGCCTATTTTGGAACGTAATTTCATAATTAACTTTTGTAATTTTTGCCAAGGGTAGTAAACTAACCGTTAATGCTTTCTAAAAGACGCCTGTCACCTCAGTCATCAGAGACCACGGCACCTATAAAAGTGCCGAAACGTTGGAAAATTGTAAAAATGTAATAAACGAGCATAAATCCGTATAAAAACAGTTTTAATTATGTCTTGTGCTAGTGTTAACCTTAGAAAAATACAGTGTTTACTGTGTCAAACGGCAAACCCAACTATGTCAATACTCAATAACTTATTGCATTCCACAAGTATGTACAGATGACTAAACTAAAATATGGATTTTTCGTGACCCTGTAGGGCACGCAACGTTAGAAATTATAGAAGGCCTTTATAAATGAAGCCTATGTAATTTTTTTTATTCTAATTATATTCTGTCTCGTGGTTATTATGTTCACTTTTTGCAAAAACTTAGTATAAAAGATTATATTTAGTATAAGTATGGAAAGATGTGGTATTAAAGAAGCAACTTACGAAATCGCGAGTTTTATTTGCTGAAAATTAGAACAAAAAAACTGACTTAAAACACTACAGGAGTCGGTGCCTAAAATGTAATAATATTGGCCTTTTTGCATCTACTCAATGAGATGATTTATACAGCGTCCAGTGGTATCTTCACTCACACTAGATGGGTGAAGGGACCACTCCGACGCTGTAGTGCCTGGGACATGGTTTTATAGATGGTGTAGGCTTGCCCAGCACCTATACCACCCTGACAGCTTAGTCGGCTTAGCCCACAGGAAAGACTAGTCAATACGTGCGGAGCCAACCAAGCCGCGGGTTTCCTCACGATGTTTTCCTTCACCGTTAGCATGTGGTATTGCGACTACAAATTCGCAAATGTACGTAACTTTGAAATTAAACAAAGTCATTGGTACATGCCCGCACTCGGGATCGAACCTGGGGCTCTAGCTTACCAGTCTATGGTTCTACCCACTGAGCTACCACCGCTTGTTGCCTAAAATGTATGTGTGGGTTATTCCACTAATCCCCATTGATGGGGATTTGTGGACTTCTTCTTCAACCCATAGCCACCCAATGCACGCCATTTGTTTCGGCCTTGGGCTTTTCGAATCCAGTCCTTTCCTGCCACCTTGAACAGGTCGTCAGTCCATCTTGTTGGTTGCGCCCCTCTCTAGGCATCCAGACCAGTACTTTTACACCCCATCTTTTATCCTGTCTACGGCATATATGGCCTGCCCATTTCCACTGCTTACGGGCAATCGCCTTGGCTATGTCTGTCAGTTTTGTCCTTCGGATTTCGGTGTTTTTGATCCGATCTCGGAGTGAGATACCCAACATAGCTCTCTAAGTCACCTGCAGCTTGTGAACGGTTGGTGAGAGTCCATGAGTCGGCTCCATAAACCATGACGTGGAAAACACATAGTTCGAACGCCTGACGCTTGAGGTTACTGGTATATTTGTGGACTGTTTGTTAACAAACCCCCATTGGTGTGTCTTAGTATTGGCAATGGGGATTTGTGAACAACTTCAAGTTTATTGGTTATAAATTTATAGACAGCAGCCGGCACCAACGCCTTAACGCGCCTCGCGAACCACTGAAGCGCTCGGAAAAAATACCACTAGCGGTAGTCACGGGATGGTCACCCATCCAGCGCCTGACCGCGCCTGTTGTTGCTTAACCCAAGTGATTGGTTCCAATCACTCGGTTTCATTAGGCCACGAGCGCTTCTAAGTGATCTTCAAAGAGATCTGATAAGGGTTTCGTTTTTCCTTTTGAGGTAAGGATCCCTAAAAATTGTAGCCCCTTAATCTAATGAATCAAACAAGCTACTGCTGTACTTATACAGATTTATTTGCCAAAAATAATTAACACCCTTACTCAGATAACAAAGTTAACCGTCGCTCTGTGGTCACCTGGAAGAAATTGCTTCTAGAAGGCCGCCAATTTTACCACGTTTTATGTAATTTCTGTCACTATAATTTCTGTGTACAATAAAGAATATTCTATGTATCTTATCATTTTGCTAAAAGATTGTAAAATAAAGATTTCTCTAAAGCACTCCTTTAGTCTGTTACTTTATTCTATAGTTACGTTTTTCCTTATAAAATCTCCATCGCAAAGTAGTCAGCAGGTTTGGAGTATCCTATCGTGCCTTTTATTGATGTTTCCTTTTCCATGTGATGAATTTAAACAAGCTATCTCCCTCCCTCCCTCGCTCCCTCCCTCCCTCCTTCCCTCCTCCCTTCCTCCCTTCCTCCCTCTCTTCCTCCCTTCCTCCCTCCCTCCCTCCCTCAATTAGCAACACATACATTTTTATATGATAGCTAGAGATGTGTTTTTTTTCATAGACTCTTGACTTGCGGCCGCTTTATTTTCCCCTGCTTCCGTTTCTCCTTGAAGTGTATATGCTTCACGTGTTTCTGGAGGCCACTGCTCTGCGTAAACGCCGCGTCGCAGAGGATACACTTGTATGGTCGCTCCCCAGTGTGCATACGCATGTGTCTTTTCAGTATCTCGTTTCTCTGAAAAAAAAAACATAATTATTACTGTTAAAACTGCAGGCAGATGCTGGATGCGGCAAGATACTGTTATGAATAATTTAGGGGAACGTCCACTCGAATTACAGAAACAGATCACAGATGCAACTGATCACATGAAACCAAGCAAAATATTCCAATCGGATCATGTGATCCGAATGGAGTACATTTTTGATTGGATTTTTTCTATTCGGATCACACCATTAATCTTAGTAGGAAATGGTTAACATAACATTTACATACAAGCACATACATTGCTTCTGGCCCCACACTAGGATACCCTGTGTCGTGGGAACCAGAACAACGACATCACAAACATGTAAACATCCAAGACCTGGGCTTTTTTTTTGTTCCCAGCCGGGATTCGAACCCGGGACCTCTTGAATGGTAGGCAGACGCGCTACCGCTACGCCACAGAGGTCGTCGAGGAGGTTACGATAATAATCATGTAAAAAACCTTCCTAACCAACCCAAACACGCAACCTCTAGCTAACCGTGCCAGCGCTCTCCCAACTGAGCTAATGGGCGACTCACCGGCATCAGTGAAATTTCGAACCTCTTTATAATATTCTCTGTATTACGTACAGGCAGCAATATCTGGCTGAAGTAATTGGCATCACTTTGTTTTGAACCATTTTACTTAAGATAGATACAATTCCCTGCAGTACAATTCCACCGAACTGCGATCCCCAACCCGCATTCCCAGCGTGGGGATCATGGGCATTACCCCCTATGATAGCACAACGTGGCGCTCTTTAGGGGAGGGCTATGTCTAGCAGTGGACTAGTATAGCCTGACGACCACTTAAGAAAGAACTTTTCTTATTATTTACTTACGGTGAATCCTCGGCCGCACTGCGGGCAAATCTTGTCCCGCGGCGCCTGCCAGCCTGGCTTGTGGTTCACGAGCATGTGGCGTCGGTACATAGCGCTGTCGCGCAGATACTGCAATGAAATGAAAAGGTTTCATTGAAAGTAGCGCAGAAACTGTGGCTTAATGAACGTTACAACTCAGACTAGGTGTCCATTTCAAAATCTATGTAATTTTGGAGAAAAAATGGACAAAAACAGACAATCGCCTGTTTTATTAAGTTGGGGAACCTTTTGGTACCCCTTCTCTCTCAAAACACACACATACACACGCATGCATACATACACACACACTCATACATTTATATATAAAAAGATTTTAAAATACCATCTCACTGTTTGGCACTACCCCCCACCTTCCCCACGTCACCTGTTGGTTGGCTAGAATAAAATAATATTTAGGATTAAGCCCGCCAATTGTACAATCTTTACTGGTACAATAAAGATTGAATAATAATATATACACACACATACCTACATCCCAGGTCCTCACAACACATTATAATAATGTAGTGTGAATACGAATGGATCATTTCTACTAAGTATTTAAAAATTAAAATTTATCTTACACCTCACTCATATCTATAGTCTCTTAGCTTTTAGAATATACCTCGGCTACTCTCGGATAGACTCGGATATAGTCGAGTACTATTACTCGATTATATCCGATTCTATCCGATAATAATAACACATAACTTTTCAAAGAGTTAAGAAAAGTTTTACACAGATCAGGAAGTAGTATCACACTCGTGTGCTTTCGGCGTAAACCAAGTGTTTACGCCGAACTATACCAAGTGTTTAATAATTATATATTTTAATTCTTTCTGCTCTGGAATTGTCCCAAGCAGAAAGAATTGTACATACATGCAGATGTAAACACACGCACTTACACAGACACACACACACACTATACAAACACACATAACCCTCACTCACATCTACCTTTTTTATCTTAACAAGAAACGAAAATAAATCTGTCCGATTACAAAATCAACCAAAAGCGTAAACTTTCGGTTTGCTGGAAGCAATCTCTTTCAGAGATAAGCTACATGATTATATTATGACCCGTGCTAAGGACAATTTTAAAAAACAATTTTAAATTCCGATGTAAAACCTATACTGCAAGTGATGCAAATTACTTCAGCCAGATGTCGCTGCCTGTAAGTAATACAGAGAGTATTGTAGAGGTTCGAAATTTCACTGATGCCGGTACTTGCCCATTAGCTCAGTTGGGAGAGCGCTGGGCCGGTTAGCCAGAGGTCGCGGGTTCAAATCCCGGCATGGGTAGAATTTTTAGCCTCAGTGTGCTTAGTGCGACTTTATTAACTACTCGATCGCGTTAACGTAAACTCATATTTCTATGGCATCGAGGAAGCGCCACCTAGCGACAAGTATGGAAATTAAAATTGCTGAGTGCGAGTTGTAATGGTTTACGTTGAGAAGTGAACACGTTTACCAGCCAAAACACGAATAAACGCGAGTGCAAGTTGTACTATGACAGCGTTTTGCCACTTCGAACGGTTAACTTACTCATACTCACTCACTACTCAATGCCCGATGAACGCGGTAGTAAAGTTATTCGATTGGATCTGTCAAACTCGCACTAAGCACTCTGAATAGGTTATTAAGATAAGCTACATGATATTTCTTGTTATTTGTACCAACCCGGACTTGGCCCCGTGGTGGAGTATGGCGTAACCTTTCTGCGATGCAGGAAGAGACCCGTGCCCCAGCAGTGGGGACATACAAAGGTTGATAACATATTTCTTGTTCGTGTGTGCGCGTCTACGTGTGTATGTGTGTTCCACGTAGTTCTAAGCTAAAAGAGTTAAAATACAGATAAAACGTTTATTAAGAAGACTCACCAGGTCGCACTCCTCGCACTTGTATTTACTGCGACGCAGGTGCTCAAGGTTGAAATGATTGCGCATCGTGTGCGCACGCGCATACACCTTGCCGCACTCGGGGCAGGGCACCTTCGCCTTTGGGGCACTGCTCGAGAAAATATCAAAATAAATTTAATCAAAAAACAGATCATACAAATTATACAATTTTTATTTTAATGCACTAACCCGTGCTAAGGACAATTTTAAAAACCTATATAATAATGAGGGTACAGCGATATCATTCCGATGTAAAAAGCCTAACTGCAAAGTAGGCACTCGGGGCTGCAAGTGATGCAAATTACTTCAGCCAGATGTCGCTGCCTGTACGTAATACAGATAATATTGTAAAGAGGTTCGAAATTTCACTGTGAGTCGCCCATTAGCTCAGTTGGAAAGTGCGCTGGCACGGATAGCCAGAGGTCGCGGGTTCGAATCCCGGCATGGGTGGAATTTTTAGCCTACAAATAGGTTTTTAAGATCATACAAATTCATTGACCATGAATACTTCGATGTAGTAGTTTTTTGGATGGCCTGCCATCCTAAGATATAGATCTTCAATCTTGTTCAGGACCGAGTCTGTCCACATCATCGTCAACCCCTTATGTCCCCACCGAGGGGCACGGGTCTCTTCTCTGAGGAAGGTATAGCACATACTCCTCTACGCGGGCCAAGCAAACTTCTGACAGTAAGTCCCGCCACTGTCTCACAATCCTCCACCAACCCGGACTTGGCCCCCGTGGTGGAGTACGGCCTAACCTTCCTGCGATGCGGGAAGAGACCCGTGCCCCAGCAGTGCGTACATACAACGATGGATATCATCAAGTGGTATTGCTAGAGTTTTGAAGTTTACAAACGTTATTACACGCTAACGGTGAAGGACAATATCGTGAGGAAATCTACGGCTTGGTTGGCTCCGCACGTATTGACTAGTTTTTCCCATGGGCTAGGCCGACTAAGCTGTCAGGATGGTATAGGTGCTGGGCAAGCCTACTCCATCTAAGAACAATGTCCCAGGCACGGCAGTATCCTTGCCTTTACCCATCTAGTGTGAGTGAAGATGCCACTGGACGCTGTATAAACATCTCAATACGTGGACACAAACGTTGTAGACTTTTTGTCCGGATCTACTAACGGGTATTGTTATATCGGAAGCTCGGGCTCCCGATATAACAACATCCGTAAATCGGAAGCCCGAGTCGAGTCGTCGGGTTGAGCTCGGACCTGGTCGGACTCTTCCGATATAACAACACCCGTAAGTAGATCCGGACAAAAAGTCTACAATGTGTTGTGCTTACGAAAGTTTTTGACACAAACGTTGTTACTGTCTGTTAGCTTTTAGAATATACCTCGGGCTCTAGAGTAGGCTTCGGTTTTCGCCGAAAGCACACGAGTGTAATACTACTTCCTGCTCTGTATAAAACGTTTCTGCACTATTTTGAAAAGTTATGTAAAGTTATGTGTCATATTAATTCCGGTATTTCTATTACACGAATGTATCCGATTCTATCCGATAGTAGCCGAGGTATATTCTAAAAGCTAACAGACAGTATTTCAACCACAGGACATAAAAAAAGAGTAGAAGTCGTAAGTGGGCGGTGCCCGCGTGCCTCACATTAGCAATGTATTGCCTATGCGTAGTCAGTGACAGTTTTGTTGACTTCAGTTGCCGTGCGCTTCTAGTAAAGAAAAAATGGTGAAAACTTGATTAAAATGCCTCGTTATGCTGTGTTAGAGAGCTAAAATAAAAGTTGGGGACCAAAATATACCGATCATGCCGTAACATTTCATCTGTAAGACGTATTTCATTGTATTTTTAATTAAATTTGTAATGACATGAACACGGAAACCAATCCGAAAATGAGAAAGTGAAACCACCTTTATTTACTGGTTAATAAAGTTAAATTTTCATCGAAGAAAGTGTACATTCTCTAGAAGTTTCTGTCAAAATTTGAATTCTACTCAATTACGGATGGGGCACACATGATAAAAATCTATCGATAATTAATTGTCTATGACCGTAGTAGTCATACATACTTAACGGTACTTAGGTAATGTAAATTCCAATTCGACTAAGTAGGTAATAGTACATTACACAACTAGGGTGGTAATACAAAGAAAGGCCGAGATCGCAGAAGTTTGCGGCCCGAGCTGCAAGCGAGGGACGTAAATATGCGATCGAGAGCTTTCTTTATTACCTCCCGTGTTGTGTACATCTTTTTATGTCTACACTTGGCCAGAAAGCGATTTGTTCCGTACGCGCAGCGTGCGGAAAAAGCCACTTTAGTTAGATAGATAGAAGAGAACACTTTATTGCACAACCAGAAAAATATTACAACCATGATTCATAAATCTAAGTAATGTTATACAATTGGCGGTCTTATCGCTAAGAGCGATCTCTTCCAGACAACCTTTGGATGGAGTGCATTGCATGAAGAATATAGTCGGTACGTGGTGCATGTACATAAATCATTAAATCGAAAATATATTGGTAACAAACAGCAAGGGAGTGCGAGAATATAATTACTTACACCACTTTATTGCCAGGTGTGGCATAAAATAATTATTGTAATTTTATACCTACTTCCTAAGTGCCTTTTCAAATGCTTCCGGTCGCCGGGCCGGGTAAAGTAGTAATGTATGAGCTCTTGTCGCCGGCTGGTCGTTGTGCATGTGAAAACTGTCATTGGAGCACAGCTAGATCGCGATATAGTTTTTCTTCACCAGTTTATCAGCGACTGAAATATCTAAGAAACTATGAAAGTCATTTTAGTCAAATACAACAGAAAACCGTGGCAATGATACAACAACCCTCAAGGAATGAAAACAATTTGGAAGTGAGTTTTCGCTTAGTTTTCCTAAGAAACCGAATACGAAAGTAAAATGGATGGCAGCGATAGGAAGGCAAAATTGGTTCAAAACGACGATGAGCACAATATATTCAGAGCATTTTCATGAACATCATAATCAATAAAATCATAATAACTAAAAAAGGCGGAAGGTGGCACTTATGCAGCAATAATTACCAGAAAAAAATGTGCTTCACTTCCAGGTTAGACTCTTGCGTATAATTGAAATATATTAGTACCATCATCAATAAAATTAGTATAACGTATGAAACATGGCGTACAGATAGACAAAGATCTGAATTGAGTCGTAGAATACATTATATTTCCCGTGTTATATTTTAAACGCCCGCGAAGCAGCGGACTAAAGGTAGTTTTAAATAAGAGAATATTTTAAAATATGAAATCTACCACATTGTTTTCTTTGTGCATCTATTTACCCTATTAGTGTTGAATCTTTATTGCACTAAAAGATAATGTGAAAAAGATGCATTTTCTACCAGTCAACCCGCAGGCAAAAAGAAATAGCTAAAAATTCTTTTAAGTACCAGTATTCGTATTCGGCCATTAATGTGTTAAACTGTTTGTACGGGTATAATTTGTCGATAGGTTCTTCCTATCGACAATCTAGAACTCGCATTGTCCCATCCCAAACGGAGAATGTACTTGTTTCTCAATTTTGACCTTTATGTCTTAGTAGGTAAAAGTTCTTTTCGGTCCGACGCGGCGGTAGTTCCATCTAGTGTAGAGTAGCGTTACTACAAAATGTCAACCTTAATTTCATCATTGTCATTTGACTTTGATCATTGTTAACATTATTAAAAGGTGCATATTGTAATTGAAACTTTTATGATGTACACCTTTTCGGCATTGAATTTATTTACCAATGGCAGCTCGGCAGGGGTGTGATTGTGGTCGCCTCCTCGTGTGAGGGCACCTGCTTGCGTACTGGGTCCATCTCTGATGAGCCTGCTGCGGGAGCAGTGGCCCTCCTGGCACATCCTGGGCAACGGCCCCAACTCCGGGCTGAGGCGGGCGATTGAGCGCTTTTTAGCAGCACGTCTCCTGCCGAGGTCTGGATTTGGTGACGGCGAAGAACCACTCCCGAATCAGTGGCGGGATAACCACAAACCAGGTCTGTGTTGGCCTTGGGACCTAAATAACCCCAAAAAGTGCACCCGCGGCGTGTTGGGAAAGCGACGCGAGTAATATCCCCGCGCTTTTACATTTTTTCTGAAAAAAAAATGACATATGATGTCCGGCAAAAAAGATAATTTACCCCAGGAGGGTACCGGCCCCATAGGGGCAGGAGAATCCCTCCCCGGTGTCACTTCGGCACCGGGCAGCCCCTCGTATTCTGGGGGGGGCAACACCGGACTAATCTCCTTGGACGGCAGCACACCGGCACAGGCTGGAAGCGCCAGTTCAAGTGAGCTAACTCGCGTTAACACGTGGCAGGCGGTGACTAGCAAATTTGTTGCCAGGTCCAAGCGGGCCAGGAAAGCTAAGCCACCGCCTGCCCGTGTCGATGATAGGGACAACGGTCAGTTGCCGAGCGCCCTGTCTGCTGCTGAGGAAACTCAGCGCAGTCGGCTGCTGGTGACTGACAGTAACGACACCACTCATTTGCCGAGCGCCATGTCTGCTGCAGGGGAAACTCAGCGCAGTCGGGTGCCGGTGACTGAACGTGGAAAAAGCGGCCAGTTGCAAAGCGCCTTGTCTGCTGCGGGGGAATCTCAGCGCAGTCGGCAGCTTGCAACTGGACGCAATAAAAACAAACGAAGAGGTCACCGTGGAGGGCGGTCGCCCCCTTGGAAGCGGGATAAGCTCCAGGGGGCCGCTGCCACCCACGCGAAATGCGCCACGACCGCTGTGGTGGCGACCACGCATGGGCAGCCGAAGGTTCCCGCGCGATGCGCCCATAGTGCGGGGGCAACCCCGCACGCTGGGTTCCAGCGCGTGGAAACTGGGTGCGCCATCACTGCGGGGTCTCTACCGCGCGATCAGCAGCAGACCAATTCGGTAGCACAACGCTCGGCGACGGCAGGTCAGAGGCCCCGACACGCTGCTCCGGAAACTCCGGTAAAACGTGGCAGGGCTGATGTAACGCTGTCACCGGCCGTTACTAACAAGCGGCGCAGGCTAGAGGGTCAGGGGAAAGGAAAGGCGCTCGGCTACGCGGGGGTGATTAACTCTCATCTACGCGTGGCCGTGACCACCGTTCCCCCCACCGATTTAACAAGCGAGCAAGCGGACGAGCTCAAAGAGACTCTGGAAAGAGTCACTTCTGACGCAATCTTGGCGTCGTGTCTGGCCGGTGACGGCGCCCAACCGCTCAGGTTTCACGGGAAACCTCACCTGGGTGAGGGGGTGCTGAAAATTTGGTGCGGAGACGACGCCACGCTTGCTTGGCTTAAGGACACAGTAGCCAGCATAGCGTGCCCGATCCAGAACTGTGATCTGACTGTCATCGCACAGTCAGAAATCACAAAGATGGTAAAGGCCGGTATGCTGCTACCCACAACAGTCGTGACAGAGATGGATAAGATTCGCCAGATTCTTATCCATCAAAATCCCGAATATAATATCCAGCGGTGGAGGCCCTACCGAATAGAGATTCAGGAGGGCAAGGGCATCTTCCTCTTTCTGGGCATTCCAGAGGAGGAGGTGCCCTGCCTTCTGGAACGGGACCGGAGGGTCGCTTATATCATGGGGAGTGCGTACGTAAAGTTCTTCACTCCCTCGGGTCTGAGCGACGCTCCGTTCGTGCCGGAGTCTCTGTGCGCGCGGGTATCCACCGAGGATAACGAAACAAGGGACGATGAGGCCGCGCCCGATGGCGATGACGTTGATGGAGTCCCGACTCCAGCCGACGAGCCGTCGAGAGCGGCCCCCTCGTCCTATTCGCCAACAGTCGCTGGTATGTCCATCAGCGACGACGACGACAACCAGTCTGACGACATGGACTGGCTGCTGCGTGTGGGGGAGACACTGTCGGAGTAGCCATGGCTCCGCCACACGTAGTAGCTACAGTCGATGTTGTCCAAACAAACCTCCAGCATAAGCAAATCGCTTCAGCCACCTTACGTAGCCTGCTGGAGGTTAAAACTAACACCATAGCTCTCATCCAGGAGCCTTGGGTAAGGGGTGGTAGAATCTGTGGACTCAATAACCCGAGAGGTAAGCTAATGGTCGATACGACGATAGCCAACCCAAGGGCGTGTATTTACATGCCCAACTGCATACAAGCTACGCTACTCACACAATTCTGTTCCAGAGATCTCGCAGCTGTGAGACTCCTTAATGGAAGGGACGACCAAACTATGCTTGTCTTAGCGTCCGTGTACATGCCAGGAGATGAGACCGTACCAGCCAAAGAGGTGGCTGACCTGGCGGTGTACTGCGCAGACCATAGCTGGGAGCTGATCATATCGGCCGATTGCAACGCACACCATCCTCTGTGGGGAAGTCCCAAAGCCAACCCAAGGGGAGAGGACCTCATAGAGTTTTTGATGACTACGAATCTCCTCATAGCCAACAAAGGTAACCAGCCCACTTTTATTAACAGCAGGTACCAAACTGTCATAGATATCACTCTTGTGTCAGTAGGAGCGATGGACATGGTTTCCAACTGGCACGTCTCCGACGAACCCTCACTTTCCGACCACAGACGTGTTAGGTACACCATACAGGCACAAACACAACCGCCACAACCGTGGCGAAACCCTCGCAAAACGGACGTCTCTAGATTTCAGAACGTTTTAAAGTCGAAGTGGTCAGCTCTTCAACTAAAAGACGCGACTTCTAGTACCTCCAATATAGATCACAACGTAGAAACATTAACAACCTGCTTACAGGAGACATACCAACAGACCTGCCCACTAACGTACCCCAAGGAACCTCCTGGTAGCCACTGGTGGGGCAAGGACCTAGAAAGAACAAGATGCAAGCTAAGGCAAGCCTTTAATCACGCTAAAAACACCAGGAAGGATTCTGACTGGGACATATACAAAGATCTACAATACGATTACAAAAAGAAAATCCGCTACTACCAAACTAGCTCATGGCGGCGTTTCTGTGAAAAAATCGAGTCAACAAAGGAGACAGCAAGAATTAAAACACTTCTGTCAACAAACAAAAACAGAGGACTCGGCTCACTGAAGAAATCGGACGGCACATACACAACCTCCGACGAAGAAATAAGCGAACTGCTACTACACACTCACTTCCCAGATTGTATGATCATGGACAAACAACAATGGGAAGAGCCCTTCGAACGATCGCCAGCTGATATTGACTGGGCCGTATCAAACACGGTCATTACCGAAGATAAAGTACAATGGGCCGTAAAAAGCTTCCTGCCTTACAAATCCTCTGGAATAGACGAAATTTTTCCGGCACTCCTACAATGGGGAATTAACACAATACTGCCACAGCTAGTGTGTATCTTTCAATCCTGCCTGGCACACCAGTACATTCCCCACTCATGGCGGGAAGTCAAAGTAGTCTTTTTACCAAAGGCTGGAAAAGGAGACTATACACAGGCAAAATCCTATAGGCCTATCAGCCTCACATCGTTTCTCTTAAAAACGCTGGAGAGACTAACGGACAGGCACATAAGAGAAGGAGCCCTAAAAACAAAACCTTTACATCCTCAACAACATGCCTATAGAAATGGCAGATCAACAGACTCAGCTCTGCATACTGTCGTTAGAACCATAGAAAAGGGCCTCTCAGATAAACATATGGTCTTAGGAGCCTTTATTGACATAGAAGGTGCTTTCGACAAAACAACTTTCAGTAGCATCAACCAAGCGCTGGTGAAACGAGGAGTGCAGCCAACCATCACGGGCTGGATAGACAACCTCCTGCGTCAAAGAGCCATAACGCTTAAGGTAAACAGCACTACGAGGGCAATAGTGGCCAGAGGCTGCCCTCAAGGGGGAGTTCTATCGCCACTTCTATGGAACCTAGTAGTTGACGGCTTAATCAGACGCCTTGATGAATGTGGTTTCTGGATAATAGGCTACGCCGACGATATAACAATCCTGACGATAGGTAAATCCGAGGATATTCTATACAGTCTAATGAGAACGGCGTTTGGCATAGTAGAGCGATGGTGCAAGACTCATCAACTAACCGCCAACCCGACTAAAACGGAATTAGTACTTTTTACAAACAAACGTAACCCAAAAACACAAAACCTACCAAAGTTTTTCGGAACAACGCTAACCCTGTCACCAACAGTTAAATATCTCGGTGTGACGCTAGATAGCAAGCTAAACTGGAGCTCGCACCTACAGAATATCGTTAACAAGGCCCAGATGACCTTCTGGCAATGCCGCGGCCTCATAGGAAAACAGTGGGGTCTACGCCCGTCACTTATGATGTGGTTATACACTTCGGTGATAAGACCCGCTATAACTTATGGCGCCGTTGTATGGTGGACCAGAACAAAACAGAAAATAGCAGTACTTCAATTACAGAGGCTACAACGACTGGCATGCCTCGCAGCAGCTGGGTGCATGAAGACAACACCGACTACTGCCCTGGAAGCCCTGTTGAACCTCAGACCTCTACACTTGCACGTTCAACAAGAAGCAGCCAGTGCTGCCCTACGGCTTCGGACAACCGGTATATGGAAACAAAACAGCTACACCCCACACACACAAATCCTAGCAGCCGCTGTTTCGGACCAGCCTATGATAGAAGCGGTGTGCGACAGAATACCAAACACTTATATTTTCGACAAAAAATATAAGGTACAACTGCAAGAGGAGCCTACCGACTACTCGGGAATACACGAAGTCAGAGTGTACACGGACGGCTCCAAAACTGAAACAGGAACGGGCGCAGGAGCCTTTTCCAACGAACTAAATCTAAAAATATCTACAACCCTTGGCAACCTGAATACAATCTTTCAGGCAGAATGCATCGGTATAACAAGAGCTGTCGCGCTGTTGAACACAAGAGATGCGAAGGCTTACGCAATACGCATAATCTCGGACAGCGCCTCAGTCCTACAAGCACTCAACAGCAATCTTACAAACAACAGCTTGATACTAGAGTGTCACCATGAATTGGAAAAACTGTCAACAAATAACAGAGTCACTTTACAATGGATAAAGGGTCATAGCGGCTCCCTGGGCAATGATGCCGCAGATGAACTCGCTAAAAGAGGCTCGGAAACCACAGTGGAAGGACCCGAACCCCTGCTCCCACTCCCATACAACCAGTTTAGAAAATGGTTGAGGTCGCGAACAGAAAGCCAGCATGCTGAACTTTGGAGAACAGAAACCAAATGTAGACAAGCCAGGGAGGCCTTACCAACAATCTCGAAACGTCTTTCACGTAGCCTGCTGCGTCTGAGAAGAGAAAATCTGCGCAAAGCTGTGGCAATCTTAACAGGCCACTGCTCACTGAACAGACATCTCTACAACATGGGTCTAACCGACAGCCCGCTTTGTCGGGGATGCCTCAAAGAAGAGGAAACACCCGCCCACGTGACCATTCACTGCGAAGGCGTGGAAAAGCAACGGACCGCCATCATTGGGAAGCCGGGGTCCCTTCAGGAAGCCTGCAGTGACATCGGAGCACTGCTGGCTTTCTGGAAAGAGATAGGCTGGCTGGAGTAAACGAACAGCTCCACTACGTACAATGGCCCAATCATGAGGCTAAGTGCGGAAATCTCAGGTCTAACTAACTAACTAACTATGGCAGCTCGGCATTCGTAGTGTGCGTTTGGTTTATAAGTATCAGTTTGGTTACACTGGTTTTCGTACTAATGTGTCATGTCGCTACTTCTACTCTTTTTTTATGTTCTGTGATTTCAACTAACGTTTTCTTGGTCGAGTCCTTATGCGCCAGAGCCATCTTCAGGTGTTTCTTGAAGCGCAGCACGTTCTTGAACTGCTTGTCGCACTCCACACAATAACAGAGCTCGGGCTGCGCCTTAGTGTGGTAAGCTTCGTGGTCTTTGAAGGCGCGGTACGAGCGGAAATGACGGCCGCAGCAAACGTAAGGGCCGTGGACTGTTCTGGGGGAAAGAAAAGCACATTTAATTTTTTAGGCTTAGTCGATAAATGGCCAATTCGCAAAAAGCCTAACAGTAAAAAAAGGCTAATTCGCAGAATGGCTTATTCTCTGAACGCCTAACTCTCAGAATGGCCCATTCGCGGAGGGGGCAATTCGCTAAATGGCTCATTATTAAATTAAATCTGAAAATTATTATTATTAAAATTATTATGAAATTATTCTCAAAATGGCAAACTTGCAACAAATCAGGCAAGGATTAATTTTCAATGGAATAGGAAAAACAATCAATAATCTTTTATTGACAAATATTTTAACAATATTTTTGAACAATATTTTATCATCCTTCTGATACTAAACATCAAACCTTTTATTGTTGTAACTTTACTCTTTAAAATAAGTCTTGTTAATTTGTTGTTTTGGTTTATTTTTGTATTTTATTTAGCTGTTGTCAATCAAACTTAATTGTCACATGATTTTATGTAAGTTTGCAATTTTGAGAATATGCCATTTTAAGAATAAACGATTTAGCGTTTATTCCCTTCTGCGAATGGGCTATTCTACGAATTGGGCATTCAGAGAATAACCCATTTGTTAACTATAAAATCCGTGTCCCTTAGCCTCATATTTCGGCCATTGGGGTTATCCGTAAATTACGCCCAAGCTCGAAGACGTTGGTAAGCGGATCACAGAGTTAAAGTGGAGATGGGCGGGACACTTGGCTAGAAGGGAAGACGGCCGGTGGACCAGGGCAGTATCGGAGTGGTGGCCACGGGAAGGAAGGAGGTTGGTAGGCAGACCACCGACACGATGGCCAGACGGCATCGTGAGGGTTGCGGGTCAGAGATGGATCAGATTAGCACAGAACCGCGAGGAATGGCGCAGTAAAAAGGAGGCCTATGCCCAGCAGTGGGTTGATGTGGGCTGATTATAGATAGATAAACTACGTCACACGGATTTCGTGATTTTTTGACCCCCCCCCTTCCTTGTCACAGCTGGTCACATTTGTGAGACTTTTGTTTGTTTTGGAGGGGGGGCTCCCTAGTGTGACGTCACACTTTTTGCAATTTTACATTTAGAAATCATTGAATAATTCAGACAGCAGATCCGAAATTAGTTTTATATCAAGAGTTGCAAATGAGGAGACCCGTGCCCCAGCAGTGGGGACATGCAAGGGATGATATCAATATTCATAATTGCGCCAACTATACAATCTCACTTTTCCTTCATCAGCTCTCCATCGTCGGGTGTCTGGAAGAAATTGCTCTAGGAAAAAAGCCCCAGCCATGGTGGGGACATACAAAAGGGTTGTTTAATAAACATGACGGAATTAGGTTGTACTGATAGCTGGTAACATTTTAATGTTTTTTTAGTCATGGCAAGAATTGCCTTATATTATTTTTAATGCACTAACCCGTGCTAAGGACAATTTAAAAAAAATATTTAGAGGCTAAAAATTCCACCCATGCGGGAAAGAGCGCTGGCACGGATAGCCAGAGGTCGCGGGTTCGAATACCGGCATGGGTGGAATTTTTAGCCTCTAAATAGGTTATTAAAGAATTGTCTTGCTATCGAGCATTAATTACTAAGCAGGCGGGGCCAACCTAAGTAGGTACCTCGAAATGAAGTTACAGTTACAAGGCGATTTTGGGTTTCGCTCCCGTTCGCTAATGCTCAGCAATCGAGTGTACAGTTATTTGTTATTTTAATTTTTATCTCACAATCCTCCACCAACCCGGACTTGGCCCTCGTGGTGGAGTATGGCCTAGCCATCCGGCGATGCAGGACGAGACCCGTGCCCCAGCAGTGGGGACATACAAGGGTTGATAGCGAAGAGAAAAAGAGAGTCTTACAGATGTTTCTTGATGGCATCCCGTGTCAGACAGCCCTGGCCGCAGTGGTCGCAGAGGAAGCGCCGGTGGAGGGTTCTGTAATGATAGTAGAAGTCCCGCGTCGAGCTGTGAACATTAGAGCACAGGCATCACTTCATCAGAGAGGTCGTTATCAACCCTTGCATGTCCCCACTGCTGGGACGCGGGTCTCTTCGACTTGGAGGCGCACAATAAATCTCGGCATTCCGTGGTGAGTATGTTTGTGAATGTCTACTTGTCCCTAAGAAGTCTATATCATCCCTCGTATGCCCCACTGCTGGGGCACGGGTGTCTTCCTGCTTCGCAGGTAGGTTAGGCCATACTCCACCACGGGGGCCAAGTCCGGGTTGGTGGAGGATTGTAAGACAGTAGCGGGCCTTACTGTCAGAAGTTATCAAGCCGCCCATAAGGCCTCATAATTGCTCACATAATTTTAAATATTTAATTATTGCTATAAAATGAGAAAACTTTTGATAAATATGGTCTAAGGGTTTGAAGCCTAATGAAATTGCGGATATACAAGTCATATTTTTCTTATCACTAAAAATTTTAAATTTTTCACCCGAACAGTCTTTATACTACACGTCGCGGTTTTATACTAGCACATTTTACACTTGCGGGAAACAAATTGTTCTTGCTCGCAAAACCTGTGCCAGAGCTTAATAGTGTCCAACTTAAAATTACACAAATTATCGTAAGAAAGCGCCGTACCCCCGACACAGCACTGGTTTGGTATGAGTCTTCAGGACCTGCCGCGGCATACAGTTCCGCGTCTCAATTTTATACTGGCACATTTGCACACTTGCGCGCGACGAAGTGTTCCTGCAGCAATACCTGTGCCAGAGCTTAATAACGTCCTGCTTAAAATTACACACAGTACTGTAAGAAAGCGCCCCGCGTAAGACATTCCAAGGATTTTCAATAATTCTCAATAAATGCCGCGACGCATACTGATCCGTGTCGCGGTTTTATACTCGCACATATTACACTTGCCCGCGACATAGTGATCCCGCACGCAATATCTGTGCCTGAGCTTAATAATTTGTAGGGCTTCCTTACTCTGTGTAATTTTAAACACAAAGTACCGTAAAGAAGCGCCACACGTCCGACACTGCACAGTTTCGTTATGATTCTTCAGTAAGTACCGCCAGTTTTATACTCGCACATATTACACTTGAGCGCGATCTCACACACAATATCTGTGTAAGATTGGTGAGAGCTTACTAGAGTCGTTCTAAAATCAAAATTACACAAAGTACCGTAAGAAAGCGCCGCACGTCCGACACTGGACAGTTTTGTTATGATTCTTCATGATGTGCCGCCGCATACTGCTCGGCGTCGCGGTTTTATACTCGCACATATTACACTTGCGCGCTACGTAGTGCGCTTTCACATGAAGACATATCCGATTCAAGTCCATTCTTCTTGTACATATATCGCACTGGTAGCCGCCCGCGGTCTGAAATATGAACACAAACGGCGTTACTTATAAAAATTGAAAGGGGTAAGGTTCGTCCCAGGTGGACCTCTTCATCGTCATCAGGCATTTAACGCCAACTGCAGGATATAGGCAAGTGTCTAAAATGTTATGTAAAAACGATCTATAAATAAAGAAAGATGATTCTTTTCCAATGGCGGCGCTAGAGTTCCGCCCCTTAAGTATTGTTATGTAAATTTTACGTGAGTGATTGTTATATGAGTGTGTGGTGAGTGAGTGAGTGAGTGAGTGAGTGAGTGAGTGAGTGAGTGATTGATTGATTGATTGATTGATTGATTGATTGATTGATTGATTGATTGATTGATTGATTGATTGATTGATTGATTGATTGATTGATTGATTGATTGATTGATTGATTGATTGATTGATTGATTGATTGATTGATTGTATGATTGATTGATTGATTGAGTGACTCACTGATTGATTGACCGATTAGTTCATTGATTGAATGAATGGATGAAATAAATAAAATCACTTTCACACAACACAATCAATTGTCCTGGTTCCAAGCTAGGATACCCTGCGTTGTGGTAACCAAGCAAGGACATCACAAACAAAAAAAAATACACCCCGACTTAGATCACTTTGATCATCATAATTTATGCCCGCACCACTGTTCCGTGTCTCTAATAAATAAAAAACAATGATTAGTCATTCCGATGTAAAACCTAACTGCAAAGTAGGTACTCGGGGCTGCAAGTGATGCAAATTGCTTCACCCAGACGTCGCTGCCTGTACGTAATACAGAGTATTGTAAAGAGGTTCGAAATTTCACTGATGCCGGGTAGTCGCCCATTAGCTCACTTGGGAGAGCGCTGGCACGGTTAGCCAGAGGTCGCGGGTTCGAGTCCCGGCGTGGGTGAAATTTTTGGCCTCTAAATTGGTTTTTTTAAAGTGATTAATCGACTCACTTCAGAATGTCGGGTGTCATTGTGCAAATCAAAGTTTCTCTTGAGCCTCCATGCGCACACGCAGGCCTCGCACCGATACGGCAGCGCCACAAACAGCCCCTCTCTTCTGTCCTTCTCTAACAACCTCCCCAACTCCACGTGATCAACTGAGAATCTCGTGAAAAGCCTATCAAAGCAAAATCCGGTTTCAGTGAACCTCAAATGCTTGTTTTCAGAGGATTTCTGTTTTGTGCTGGTTTTAATCATCGTATTCGTTTCTGGTGATTCTGGCTGTATGGACGTTGATGGGTGTGTGTCCAATTCAACGAACAGTGCGGGTTTGGTCAAAACGTCTTTCGTGTGGTGCTCAACGTTTTGCCAACGGTGTCCATCGCTGTCGTCATCTGGATAGATAAAATAAAACGAAAAATGGGTGACTGCGTTTATTAGGTACGTCTATTTATCCTTGCTTGTCCAAATTAGTAAACAAGATTTTACCGGTTAAGACCTAAAAAGGGCGTGTTAACCAACCTGTGCCATCATCCCTCAAGAATTCTATTTCCTCAAATTCAGTCTCTCCCTTAAGCCGAGCGTCTTGGCGCCCCTCTTGTTCCAGTTTGACCTTCCCAGGTCCATGCTTGAGGCATATCTGTTCGGAGGTGTTCGCGATGCTTAGTCTCGACAGCGGTGGCGGCAGCCGAGCCTTCTGGAAGTTGAGATAACCTATTAGAGGTCTCCCTCATGGAACAATCTCTATGATATCAACCCTTTGTATGTCCCCACTGCTGTGGCACGAGTCTCTTCCTGCATCGCAGGAAGGTTAGGCCACCACGGGGGCCAAGTCCGGGTTGGTGGAGGCTTGCAAGACCAGTGGCTGGTCTTACTGTCAGAAGTTTTCAAGCCGCCCTAAGGCCTCTGACTTGGCTTAACGACTGCCATGTATCGACGGTAGCCGGCACCAACTGCCTTGCAAAGCACGGTACGGAACCACTCGGAAAAATGCCACTAGCGTTAGTCATAGACGGTCACCCATCCAATGTTGTTTAACCTTCGTGATCGTTTTCGATCACTGCCAGCCGGGACTACGGGCGATTCTTAAAATAGTATTTTGTGCTTTGACATCTCTGTGGGAAGGAAATAAATAACTTAATTCCAAATTAAAAATAATCTTTCGCCGTTGCACGGAATTACAGGAGAGATAACAAAAATTCATATATACATAACCTCACGCCTGTGTCCCAGAGGGGTAGGCAGAGACCAGGGACTGCCACTTGCCAAGATCCTGACAGATCACCTTCGTTTCAGCAACGTTCATAAGTCTTTGCATGCACGCACGCCGGTTCCGGGTGCTTTTCATCGTCCCGTTTCATAACGAAAATCTATATACGTAACATCCTAATGTACAGAATGTAACTTTCTGAAACTTATTTTTGGAATGAAAATTGCGTAGAATAAAGAAATAAGGTTTATTTAGCGCACGATTACAATATGAAAATTACACGTAACGAGAAGCAGTTGACATAAAAGACAAAAGCGCCCTCCGACGGAACAATCCAGAACCAAAGCGACAAACGGTTCAGAGTGCTTAGTGCGAGTTTTTAACTACTCGATCGCGCTAAGGTAAACTCATATTTCTATGGCATCGAGGAAGCGCCACCTAGCGACACGTAAGCACTCAGAGTGCTTAGTGCGAGTTCGACAGATCCAATCGAATAACTTTACTACCGCGTTAATCGAGCATTGAGTAGTGAGTATGAGTAAGTTAACCGTTCGAACTGGCAAAACGCTGTCACAGTACAACTCGCACTCTTGTTTATTAGTGTTTTGGCTGGTAAACGTGTTCACTTCTTAACGTAAGCCATTACAACTAGCACCAAGCAATTTTAATTTCTATACGTGTCGCTAGGTGGCGCTTCCTCGATACCATAGAAATATGAGTTTACGTTAACGCGATCGAGTAGTTAAAAAACTCGCACTAGGCACTCTGAGTGCTTAGTGCGAGTTTTTTAACTACTCGATCGCGTTAACGTAAACTCATATTTCTATGGCATCGACGAAGCGCCACCTAGCGACAAGTATGGAAATTAAAATCAGTCTTGTCTGTGCATAGCTACCGAATGCACGTGCGCTAAGTTGAGCAAAACCAGTGTTTCCCAAGCTATAAAATACGCGTTGTGTTTTCAAGCAGCATGTTCCTTTGTAATGGTTGTGACCGCGAAGCCGAAGATGGGGCTCAGTGTACCCAGTGTGAGCTATTCTATGACTATGGTTGCGCTGGAATTACCGAGGCTGGTTACAGAAGACTCGGCGAAAAGAAACGTAATATATGGCGCTGTCCCAAATGCAAAATAAGTGGATTTCCACCTGCCCTCGCAAGCACGGACATGGGAAGTTCTGCTGCGGCAAGCACTGTTAACATTCCAATGTCTCCTGCACTGCAAGACCCACTTACGTTGGAGCACGTTATAAAACGACTGGATGGATTGTCTCAACAATTAACCCCACTCAAAAGCCTTGAAGCTGGAGTAAAGTCCATAAAGAGCGACATGGCGAAGCTGAAAACTTCAGTAGACGGCATCAACATCAAGGTTCAAGATCCCGACAAAAGAGTGACTAAAATTGAGCAAACTACCCAGCAAAGTTCACTACCGCTGTTGGATAAGATGTCCCAACTTGAGGAAGCCTTCGAAGCTAAAGAACAGTGGCTAAGGTCGAATAACGCTGAAATTAAAGGCATCCCGATCAAGCAGGGTGAAAATCTATTCACCATTTTATTTAAAGTGGCCGATGTGATCCAGTATCCAGTCACTAAGGAGAAAGTTAATTTCATCGCTAGAGTACCCGTCCGTCAGTCTGGAGGTCACACTGGAATCAAGCCGATAATTGTATCTTTCACAAGTCGTTACGACAAGGAAAACTTTATAGCTGCTAGCAAGTCCTTTCAGAACCTATCAACCACTGACGTAGGGTTTCAAGGTTCCGCAGGCTTATTACGTATTTCAAAGCAACCGCAGCGCGACAGCCACCGGAAAGCAAAGCAACAGCAGAGCGACAGCGACCGGTCCAGCGGTTGCAAAAAAAACTGTATTATGTAAGTTTATCGTCTGCTAGCTGCTTGCTGGCCGCTAATGCACTTTTACTAGCGCCACTAGCAGTCAGGTAGCAATCAATGGAACTACAAAACGTCAAACACACTTGTATCGTCTGTCATTTCGCGGCTTTTTCGTTGCAACTATTGTAAACATCTGCTAAACGTTGAAGACTAGATTTATGTTCAAAAACTTTTTGCTAATTCGTGTGAAATGTACGAAGTTCGTATTTTTTACTCAATTTCGAGGTATTGTGCACAAATTAGACGTATTTTGACTAGGTACCGAAATTGGATAAATGTGCGTCAACTGCGATCGCTTCAACTTGTGGAAGGACTTGTAGATACTAGTACTAAGTTGCAAAACTATGATTTTTATATAATTGGTCATATTTAATTTCATAACTTGAAATCCTTCCCATTTAACTTACCAATGCAAATCATTTTTCCTGTTTAGTTTTGTACCATAGAAAAAAACACCGCGTATCCAATAACCAGCCAGCGGAGCTTTTAGACTTCCAAGAAGCTAATCCAGCTGTGGCCAAAGGTGTTGGCCTGGGTTCCCTATCAAAAGAGAACATTGATCGAGAATGAGATAACCTAGCACTGTACTAAATGCCCATGGTTGAGGCTCCTACAAGTTAGAAAAGCGTTGGAAACGGGTATGTACCTATCACAAATACTAAAATAAAATAAATAAAACTAAATTTTATTAGTTTTATGTAGGTAATTAGGTTTCATCTTAACTGGAAACTTATTCTTTTGTTTTGTTTTAGTACTGGGCTGACCTTAAACATAATGTGAAGAGTCGCGCTTCTGAAAGGAGACGTCAAGCAATGGGAACTGGTGGTGGGCCTAGTACCTTAGATGACTTGTCTGAAACAGATAAGATGGTACTGGCTATCATTGGAGAGGCTGCTGTTTTTGGTGACATCGAACACAGAGTGCCAGTCTTTGTAAGTTCCATTATCTAAAAGGTAAATGAAAACTACCCTATGATATTAATCTTTTGTTATTAATGTCATTGTGTTTTTTTAGCCAACTATTACCAATAACAAGGAAACTCCTACTGACCCAGAGACAGTGCCAACAGTGGTCAATGAGCAAGATAGCTTTTAGCAAACAGGTAATCTACATTTATGTATAAATTATGTTATTAACATTCCAATATAAATTTAAAAACCTATTTAGAGGCTAAAAATTTCACCCATGCCGGGATTCGAACCCGCAACCTCTGGCTATCCGTGATGAAATTTTTAGCCTCTAAATAGGTTTTTAAATTTGTTCCTTAGCACGGGTTAGTGCATTAAAATAAAAATAGTATTCCAATATAAAGCATTTAAAAATAATAAATTTTTGACAAATTATATTTCCATTAGAATAAAGGTGTTAAGTTAGCTATATTAAAAGGTCAAATATTTTTTATTTATTATGTCTACCCCTCTAGAAAATTGGCGTGACAGTTTTCTATTTAAATGTAAAATTTAAAAATTCTTTACTTTCATGTACTCATAGGTGACCGCGAAAGTCCAGTAAGCCGCCCTCGTATGATCCCAAGACGTCCAAGATCTGTTCTGCCACAAGTATGTTTTATGTTTAATTTACTACAAACTCGATTAAATCCATGTCATAATAAAGGGTGATGATAATGTGACTAAAACTATGTCACTTAATCCCTAGCGTTAAATGAATAAACGTGTCGAATTTGCCTTTTATTAATTACATAATAATTATAATATTCACAAACTTTATTTCACACTGCTATTTTATTTGTAGGTGTTTCATCAGATTGGGTCATTGACTTCGAGAGGAGGGTGGCTGCAGAAGAAAAACAAGCGGAGGCTACCTTAGTTATTGCAAAAACATTTGTGGAAATATCTCGGATGCATATGGAAGCTATGCATAAAATATTAAATTTACTAAAATCTAAAAATAATAATGAATAGGTTCTTGGGTATTATTCTTGGCTTTTAGTAAATCTAATATTTTGTGCATAGAGCACTCTGTGCAAACAAAGTATATTATAATAACCTATTTAGAGGCTTAATTATACTTAGTAATATATTTTAAAGTTTGTTAATTAAACTTAAGACTGTTTTGAAAAGAATAAATGTGGAATTTTAGTTTCTTCTCCACAAACTCTATTAATTGTGAATTTGATATTCATAAAGTAATATTTTGTTTGAACTTTGAATAAAACTTATGAATTTGAATCTGAAACTAGTTTCCATAGCATGTTTCATACCTACTTTTATGAAAATTTATGTTTGTGTCAGTTTATTGTCATAAATACCTATGCAAATGTACTAAAATTAAACAAATAAGATCAGAATGTGTACTTTTAATTTCAATGTAATTATGATTGGCAACAAATATCTGAAATGAAAGTAATTAATATTAATTTGAACTTAACACTTCTGCGGATGTTTTTAAAATCTATTGTTCTTTTAATTGTTATGCATACGCGCATCCGCGAAAGGGTTAATTTTTAGAAGGACATAAAATTCATGCATGTACATGCATTCTATAGGTACCCTAATCATTTGACAAGATTTGATAGCAGAATGCCTACTATCACACTTGGTTAATTTTTCACTATTTTCATACAATCTGTAGCACTATCAACTGCCTGACTAGATCCTTTGAAAGTCTGTAATGAGACTGAAATTCCCAATCGGACAAGTTGTACGCGTTGGCTTCCTCACATAGGTAATCGACGTCTCAGTGAGGCTGTCCTCCTGGGTTCCTGTCTCATCTCCTCAGCCTCTAATGCAGCCATCAAGAGAAGTGCACGAGCCATAGTTTTAAAAATATATCTATTAGTTTATTTTTAAACAGTTTATCTTCTTAAAGTGCCTCTCCATTACTTGAGGTTGGCAGTCAGCTCTTTACAGCGATCTCTGTTGAGTGCAATTCTGAACAGCTCCTCCGCAGTTTTAACACTGGTCCACTCCTTGATGTTGCACAACCATGACATCCTGCCCGGCCTTCTCTTTCCTTCCACCTTGCCCATCAAAATAGTCCGCAGTAATTGGTATTTACTGCATCGCAGCACATGGCCTAAGTAAGCTACTTTCCGCTGCTTGATCGTGCGGACAAGATTCTCCTTCGTGTCCAAGGCGCGAGTCTTTTTTTGAGTTCTTTCTTTACGGTCCATGACTCGCATCCGTAAAGAACGACAGGCCATATATAACAATGCAGGATCTTATTGCGGAGTTTGATCGAGAGTTGCCGAAAGCACAGTACTTTACTCAACGTCATAAATGAACACAGAACACAATTTAAATGAAGCTCGGGCAATTTCGATACGCACTCTTATTTCAGTATCGCTTTCCCATGACGATGTCAGCCATGAATGGCCATGATCTTATGAAGTAAACAGTTAATAAAGTAAGCAAACGAATAGCAACCACATAGCAACTGCCTTGCAGACACCACTTTAGTTGTTGTTCAAAAATCGCCGTTTGACATTTCAATCTGCTGTCGATCGCTGTCAAATAGTGCTACGTAATACCAAACCGTCACAGCCAAACGACAAAAAATGCATTTTTAGTTCCCCGGTCGCTGTCGCTTTGCAGATGGCGTTGCGATCGATTTTTTTGAGCTTGTTGCTGTCGCGTTGCCAGTCGGTAATACAAAATTTGACTTTGACAGCAGATATTGCGCAATTTTTGCCTGGGCGTCGATTCTCTTAAATTACAAACAATGTTCGAGCAATGGCATGACAAGAGTAATGCCAACGCATGACATTACAACAACCGTATTCCCCTACCTTTTACATGCATTACTCTGGCTCTGTCGCTGTATGAACCTTGTCATGCTCTTGTCATACTCATGCAGTTTCACTGTGCTACTCGGTCGGTCAACCGGTATTGCCACTTTGTGAACTGGAAATTCTACCTTAATATTCGGAGCACAAAAACGTTGCTTGTAAGGATTGTATCTGCAATAAATTACTTATATTTCAGTTTTTTATAACTTCGCAATCTTTAGAGGGTTTTAATCACAACAAAGCTATCAAAATTGTATTTATTTGTTAGAAATTTGGCTGTTTGTGAAGTTATCCAAATCCAAGCGTAAAAAACAAGCAAACTAATCTGTACAGTATCACTTGACCATCAATTGTTAAGTATGTTGCCAGATCGTAAATTTTAATACAAAAACCGTACTATTTGGCTTCCACCAGTAACTTTTTTTTGCGACCGCCCTCACTGTAGCTTTAGGTACAAACTACTCCATTTTCGAATATTTTTAGTCATAAAAATGGTTTGTTTCCAAAAGTATCTAACGCAACGTTTCAAGCAAGACTTTTTCATTAATATCAATATCTAACATACAACATACAGTAAGCATAGCACAAGTCGTGTTTAGTTCTAAATAAAATAAAGTATTTTTAACCGACTTCAAAAAAGGATGAGGTTATCAGTTCGATGCATATATTCCTTTTTTTGCTATTTTTTCGCATATCCTCGTCAAATATTAACCGATTTGGATAAATTTTATTTTGTTCGACTAGGTATATCATCCCATTACTTTCATTTTAATTTGGTGAAGATCTAATGAAGACTTTCAGATATGAAGAAAAGGCGTAATGAGGCCCATCCATTAGTAATATGCTTATGATGTTTCAGAAAATATAGCGTAAAATTTGTCCCAGGGTAATCTGGTAATGTTCTGATGAAGACTCTGAGATGGAAATTGAGAACTTCAAATTTTAAGGCAAAAAAATTAAGTTATGTTTTGATGTAAGAAACACTTTGTTCATCAAATACTTTCATTCAGTATTCATTGACATTCTCTGTGTCTGTTCGACATTGTTACGACGTTGAACCTAGAAATCCGGAATTTAAGTTGAAATATGTAGTTTCCTAGGGTAGCAAACCCAAGAAAAATCAAGAGCCAGATGTAGAATAGACCAATAACACCTATAAGTGTAAGGTACCGTTGCACCTATTAAACCAGAATATAAGTCAAAATACACAATTTACTGTCGTGGTTATTATTCCCTTAGTAAAAAATATACTACGCTATTTTTATTTTTAATGCACTAACCCGTGCTAAGGAACAAATTTAAAAACCTATTTAGAGGCTAAAAATTTCACCCATGCCGGGATTCGAACCCGCAACCTCTGGCTATCCGTACCAGCGCTCTACCAATTGAGCCAATGGGCGACTCACGGCATCAGTGAAACTTCGAACCTCTTTACAATATTCTCTGTATTACGTACAGGCAGCGACTTATGACTTAAGCAAATTGCATTACTTACAGCCCCGACTACCTACTTTGCAGTTAGGTTTAACATCGGAACGATATCACTGTACCCACATGATTACACTATTTTTATTTTTAATGCACTAACCCGTGCTGAGGAACAAATTTAAAAACCTATTTAGAGGCTAAAAATTTCACCCATAGTGTAATCATGTGGGTACAGTGATATCGTTCCGATGTTAAACCTAACTGCAAAGTAGGTAGTCGGGGCTGTAAGTAATGCAATTTGCTTAAGTCAGATGTCGCTGCCTGTACGTAATACAGAGAATATTGTAAAGAGGTTCGAAGTTTCACTGATGCCGTGAGTCGCCCATTGGCTCAATTGGTAGAGCGCTGGTACGGATAGCCAGAGGTTGCGGGTTCGAATCCCGGCATGGGTGAAATTTTTAGCCTCTAAATAGGTTTTTAAAAAATATACTACATGCAATAGTTATTAAAGCCACATTGTCTATTTAAAAAAAAATAAATATTGAAAGCATTAAAAAGTTAAAATTACTTTGCTGAATTCCGCCAAAAATCCCACAAGCACCATGCGGTTAGCTAATGCACCGCCCTCCCTCCCACTTTCAAGAAAAAGTGGGAAAAAAGTGGGAAGACACTATTATGGATTTCCGCAAAGTAACGCCTGATTCTATACAAAATATTAAAATAAAATCCGACTTCTGTACAAAATACGCAGCAGAGTCTACCTACTACCTACCTACTCTTTATTTTTTAATCCTATTCATCTTAAGGCTGTCTGGAAGAGATAAGACGGCCAATTCCACACTGTGTAAATTAGATATTTCAGCATTTCATGTAGGTTCAAAGTGTGTGGTGTGTACGGTCCTAAAGTAACCGGAATATACTACATAGGCTTTACAAGATAACGAGTAAGTCTACAAACTAGTAACTAGTCTATAATATAGTCTACAAACGTAAAAAAAGGAAGATTTCGTACTAATTCTATTGAAATTTAAATAAACTTTTAAGATTTGTAATAAGGAGGCGCAAGTAGTTCTACGGAATCCTATGATGCGCGTGGCCCGACACGCACTTGACCGAAGTTTGGGCGAAATATTTGATTAAATATTGTACGGTCGTACAGGTTTGTCTTTCTGTTCGTCAGCAGCGGAGCGTTGTCGTCCGCTACGTTTTGGAAGTCTGTCGTGCACTGTTTCGTAGTCTCTTGTTCGGTCTGGTCAGTCATTCTAATTTCGAAGTCGTTTCAAAAGAGAATCAGCCAGTCTTACGTCAGGTCAGCCTGTCAGCAAGGAGGCGTTGGTCGCCCCAACATCCCCACCTCCAGTATTGACAGTCTGCCAATACTCAAGCAGGCAGGGGCAGCCAACCACCGTCAGTCTGTAGAGTGCCTGATCCAGTAGGGTGTAGTCGAACACAGAACAGGTCAGGACTCAGGCCCGATCACGTTAGGTCAGTTCGGTTAAGTTAGTCAGGTCACGTCGGTTCAGTTAGGTCGTCTAACGTCGAGTTTGCACAGCTTTGTCACCGGGCGTTGGTATAGTCCGTGGTCGGTTCGGATGTCTGCTACGCGAACCTGTCCGTCTCGGCCCGGGTAGATCTTGTCAACTATACCTCGAGGCCACAGGTCGCGAGGCAGTTGGCCGTCCGTAATCACGACGACGTCGTCCACAGCGAGAGGCTGAGAGGATCGGTACCACTTGTCGCGTCTTGTCAGAGTGGGCAAGTACTCCTTAACCCACCGCTTCCACAGTAGATCGGCCAACCTCTGTGACTCACGCCACGATCGTCGCAGTAGGTCTCCGTCTGTAAAGGTCCCTAGCGTCGTAGTCATGTCTGTTCTGTCTGTCTTGGGGTGTAGGAAGTCGTTCGGCGTTAGGGGTAGGTCGTCCGTGTGGTCAAGTGGGACGTAGGTGAGCGGTCTGCCGTTTACTATGGCTTCTGCCTCGGCTAGCAAGGTGGCCAGTGTGTCCTCCCTCGGGACCCTCGTCTTGAGGGTGGCTTTTAGCGCAGTCTTCACAGACCTTACCATTCGTTCCCAACAGCCTCCCATGTGTGGGGAGACGGGGGGAATAAATGACCACTCGAAGCGGTTTACAACGCCGTACCTAACTAGCTCATCCCTGTCAATAGCCGCTACTGCCCGTCTCAATTCGCGGTCGGCGCCTCTAAATGTTGTCGCGTTATCGCTCCATATTGTCTTCGGGCAGCCTCGTCAAGCGATCAATCGCCTGAGTGCCATTATAGCGCTCGTGGTACTCAAGTCACTTACGAGTTCGATATGGATCGCTCTCACGGTTAGGCACGTGAAAAGGGCTCCGTATCGCTTCTCTTGACGTCGTCCTACTTTTACGGTCATCGGGCCGAAGTAGTCGACCCCAGTATGTACAAAAGCCCTGCCAGTTGGCGTTACCCTTACGTCCGGTAGCTGACCCATTAGCGGGGGGCACGGCTTGGCGCGGTTGTTCTTACAAACCTGGCAGTCGTTCCATGCCGCCTTCACTGCGTTCCGCCCGTCGATAATCCAGAACCGTCGCCTTAGGTTCAGATGGGCTTGCTCCCTGTTCATGTGCGCTTGGTCCCGGTGCTGTTGGGCGATCAGCAGCCGTGTATATCGATCCTTGGGGTGCAGGATGGTGGGGTGCTTGGTGCCGTCCGGCAAGTCTCCAGCAGCCTCCATTCTTCCACCGACACGCAGGAGTCCGTCAGCATCTAGATAGGGGGTCAGCTGACGTAGTCGGCTGATCTTGTCGACCCACTGATTCCGTCGTAACGAGTCAATGTCACTGGCGAAGCTACGGTCCTGAGAACTTATGGCACACAAGGTTTCGGCAGCTTCAATTTCCTGTGGAATAAGCTCACCTCTGCGCGACTGTTTCCTACTGTTAATATTGTTCTTGTACCTTAGCAGCCAGGCCACGCTACGCACATACCTCCAGTAGCTGGAGAACCTGTATATGTCTGGGAGAGCCAGCTTCTCGTGGCTGGTAAGTTGACATACGACTTTAACCTCGACGTCATTAGGGTCTACGGCTGCTTCGGTCTCCGGTCTGGGCCACAACTCTTCTGATTGCTTCAGGAAGTCTGGCCCGTTCAGCCATCTCAGGCGGTCAGAGGCGGTTACGTCCCGTGTGGCGTCGTCGGCTGGGTTCAGGTCTGTCGGCACCCACCTCCAATCACGAGGGTCAGTCAACTCGGCGATCTCTGAAATGCGATGAGCAACGAAAGGCTTGAAGCGTCCTGTCTCAGACTTAATCCAGGCAATGACCGTCTTTGAGTCAGTCCAAAAGGTCATTTTTGCTGAGGATGCGTCCACATACTCCCTCAAACCCTGGGAGAGACGAGCGCCCATGACAGCGGCCTGTAGTTCGAGTCGAGGTATACTAAGAGTCTTAAGTGGGGCTACTCGCCCGCGTGCAATCACGAAAGCTAGGTGCCAGCTTCCGTCCATGAGTGGGCTTCGGAGGTAAACGACGGCTGAGAACGCTCTTGAGCTGGCGTCACAGAAAATATGGAAATCCACCTTTCCGTCTTTTATGCAGTCGTCTGACATCATCCAGCGGTGGATTCGCGTGCACCTTGCCTGCTCCAGCTCATTTAGCCATCCCTTCCACTTGTCGTAGTGCCCAGAACCGATTTCGTCGTCCCAGCCAATCGAGCCCCTCCAGACGTCTTGAAGAATTAGTCTCCCTTTGATTGTCGTGGTCAGAAGGAAACCCAACGGGTCGAAGACACTCATTATCAAGCGTAATGTTTCTCGTTTGGTCGGTCGCTTGGCTCCAGATTGAAGGGTCTTATCAATCTTATGAAACTTCATTGTGAAAACGAAATTGTCCGATTCCGGTTCCCAATTCAGGCCTAGGACTCGTTCCAGCTGCTTTTCTTTGCAGTCCGACAGGAATTTCATGCCACCGGGTGCTAAACGCTCTTCAGGCAGGCTTCGCAGGAGTTCCTTTGAGTTTGACATAAAGTTTCGCATGTTGAACCCTCCTGCTGCGTGGATACGAACTACGTCGTTGACGGTCTTGACAGCCTCCTCTGCATCGTCTATCGAGTGGATGTAGTCATCGACATAATGATGATTGACGATAGCGTCGACAGCTTTTGGGTGGGAGTTCGTGAAGCGGCGGGCATTTAGGTTCTTGACATATTGAGCCGATGCTGGAGAACAGATGGCGCCAAAGTTCATTACGTTCATAATGTATTCTCCGTCTATCCACAGAAGGCGTTGAGCTTGTCGGTCTTCCTCAGTAATTACTACTCTGTGGAACATCTCCTCGATGTCGCCCACTACTGCCACCTTTCGGTTGCGGAACGCAATAAGTACACCAGGGAGTGACGTCGGTTTGTTCGGATTAAAAACCGCAAAGTGTGGCAGAAACCAGGTTTTACCTGTCCTGACGGCTGTGTCTTTGTCGTCAACTTTCGAAATATAACCTTTTTCTAGGTTTTCGTGTATTTTCGCAGAGTAGCGTGCCGCTAGATCTGGCATCTTATCAAACTTTCTTTTAATTCCGTCTAGCCTCTTTCGTGCCATACCGTAGCTGTCAGGCAGGTTAGGTAAGTCATCCTTCCATAGAAGGCCTGTCTCCCACCTGTCACCTACTAATTTAGACGTTTTCTCTAAAATATCTATAGCCCTAAGGTCCTCTTTGGAGCGAGGCATGTCGGAATAAGGCCTAGTCCCGAACCCGTCGGTTGAGAAAGAACGCCGAACGGCGTCATTCAGTTCGTCACAGGCACATAAATGCAGGACTGACACGTCGGTCGGTACGGTATTTGGGGTCTTACCGTGTACGATGTGTCCTAAGAGCGTAAAGGAAACGTAGAGAGAGTCTCTGCTTTTATGTCCTGTGTAGAGCTGTCTCGTTACGATAAGGTCTATATTGTCAGTCCCCAAGAGCAATAACGGTCGTTCGTCTATGTCGTCGGTCGTCCCTAAGTCGTTGATAAATCTTTTAATCAATTCGTTATTACAGGATAGCCTACCTAGGTTATGTCTATACATAGGCAGCGCTAAATTATGTACAGTATGAACATTAGAAATATTAAAAGTTTCTTCGGACTTCTTCCCGCGGATGTTGAAGGAGACTCGCTGCGACGCGTTGGCTGTCGACTGCATCCCGGAGACTCCCTGGATGCGCAGGTCTGAGGTAGCTCCGGAGACTCCGATGCGTCGCGCGAGGTCTTCGTCGATGAGGCTTATCGTCGCACCTTCATCCAGCAAAGCAAGCACCTCCTCCGACTGCCGCGGCCCGCTGACTACCACTCTGGCCACCTTGAGTAGCACCTGGCTAGTCCGTTTGCTATTCGTGTGCGTGATGATAGCGTCGGCTTCAGACGGCTCAGGCTCGGGCTTCGCAGACGGCTTCGGCTCCGCGTGCAGCTCAAGATGGTGAGGTCTGTCACAGTGCTTGCACTTTCTCTTGCTTTTGCACTGGGATATTTGGTGACCAGGAGACAGGCAGGAAAAGCACAGCTTCTTGTCCGTCACGTATTCCCAGCGGGCGTCAATGGTGAGTCGGAGAAAGTCTTGGCAGTCTTCTAGGGCGTGGCTCCGTTGACACATCGCGCACAGATGTATTACGGGCTTGCTGTGTGCGGACTTATTTACTGCAAGAACTGCGTGTTTCCGCGTCGTCCAACGGCTCTGTGGGCGTTGTTCTGCGGACGCTATTTGCACGGGTGCGATATGCGTAGCGGCGTTCGCTGTCTTGATAAGCCAGTCGGAAAGAGTCTGTAGCGTGGCTTGTTTGTAATTTCGGTCGTAGATATAGAAACTCCATTGATATTTCAATATTGATGGCAGTTTTTCGATGATTTCGCGAATAAGCGATGTATTAGATAGATGGCCCGTCTCATTTGTCAAAGTCATTGCCGCGACTACGTTCTGTACTGACGTCGCGAACTCTATGAGTCCATTTATGTCGTCATGACGTATACAATTTATAGCACGAATCTTTGCCAACATCGCTTCTATAAGATGGTCTTGTCTTCCAAATCTTAGTTTCAGCGTCGAAATAATCTTTTCTAAGCCGGTCGCGCTCACCAGAAGCGCCGATACAGAGTCACGGGCCTTGCCTTTTAGGCACTTCATTAGCCGGGCGATGTTTTCCTCCTCACTATAGTTACACAGTCGAGTCGTAGTTTTGAACTGACTATAGAAAATGGGCCATTCTGTAACATCGCCAGCAAACGGAGGAAGCTCTTTGACCGACTGTCTTGCCAAGAGCTTGTTCAGCGTGCGCTCGATGGGAGGCGACTTGGCGTCTTGTCGCATTTCTTCTCTAATTAGCTTCACTCTGAGTTCGAGTCGTTCCGCTTCTCGTTCGAGCTCTGCTACGCGTCTCTCCGCGTTCTCCCCCGCGGTCGGCTGTTGCTGTCGGCGACTTGCAGAAGAAGAGGCGACGGAGGCGCGTGACAGGGCGGGCGACGGCGCGCGTGTCGTGCGCGTCGATCGCAGCGGGGATGGGCTCCTGCTCAGAGCGGAGTGCATGCGCGACGGTGCGCGACTACTGCGTGCGGAGCGCGGTGAGGGCGCGCGACTGGTGCGCGTTGAGCGCAGCGAGGGCGCGCGACTGTTGCGTGTTGAGCGCGGTGAGGGCGCGCGACTGCCGCACGCTGAGAGTGGTGAGGGGGCGCGGCTACTAGGTCCGGGCCGCGCCCGGCCGATCGGGTTGTCGTTTCCCTGGCTGGACGAGTCGGGCGCAGCCAGTTTTTTACGATTTCTCGTTTCCATTTTTGGTTCAGTTGCTCGAAGGACCAGCTTGTACGGTCGTACAGGTTTGTCTTTCTGTTCGTCAGCAGCGGAGCGTTGTCGTCCGCTACGTTTTGGAAGTCTGTCGTGCACTGTTTCGTAGTCTCTTGTTCGGTCTGGTCAGTCATTCTAATTTCGAAGTCGTTTCAAAAGAGAATCAGCCAGTCTTACGTCAGGTCAGCCTGTCAGCAAGGAGGCGTTGGTCGCCCCAACAAATATATTTGATCTTACCAAATATGAACTGAAACAGAAATTAACAGCATACTTAAACACTCTTTCTTATGATCGAACATTTTTGAAATTGATGTGATAATAGCTCATTTTACTTCTCACCTTCCGTTAGACTTACTAGTACAAACTTTTAACACACATCACTGCCATAATGCACAAATATACACTCATCCTACCTTTTCACACACCTTCTGCTCAGTGGTTGAAGCCCGAATCCAAGACTCCGGTCGTAGGGCTGAGCAGACACACACATGCACACACAGTTATATACACGTACATTTTAGTCTCTTTTATATAAGTTTTGCAAACATCTGTCATTTTTTATACTAACTTTACACCTTATGCTGATGATGCGTCCAATATAATACCGTTCTTTTGTAGACCGGGAGGCCTGGAAACCTAAGATACAGATCTTTTGATCTAGTTTAGGCTCCAGTTTTTCCACAAATAGTGCATTCTGTTGTATTGTATTATTTATCCAATGTTATTTTTAATACGAATGTAATTTGTGGACAGAAAAATAAACTATTATCTTAGCTTATTTACAATCGAGCTACAATAATTCCAGCTCCGAAGTAAGTAATATTAATTATTTCATTTATATAAAATATCGTATCGTATAACATTTAACTCCAAACCGTATACCTTTTCAAGCATACCGGCGTACTAAATGGTAAGCACAGACTGGCAACACTATTAGTTTGACAAATTTAGTCTGTGTGAAGTAGACATCGTAATTCGTACCTACGACGATTTCTAATTTGTGACATACGTCGGTTAAAATAAAGTTTCAGTTATTAAACTCTTCTTATCAAACCTTTCGTTAGTGTACAAAGTGAAAATGAAGTGTTTGTGTATTAATTGAGCATCGAAATCGGCATGAAATGTAAGGAACGAAGCCAATACCGAACGAATGAAAGTCGTGTCATCGAAACTTCTTTGTATGCAGGCTTTGGTGAGTGTAAAAGAAACATAGAAACATTGATGTGGTCCTTATCCTTATAACACCCCGTTGGATTCCAGCATGGTACTGGAAAATATGTATCACTATTTATCTCTGTAAATTACTGGTGTGCAATAAAGAATTTTCTATATATCTATGTAATTATCATAGCCACTGTTTCTTTACTGTGGACATCAATCATCCAGCCCGTTCTCGTTCACTGCGAGGCATAGGTCCTCCGCCATCCTCATCCAGCCACTGCAAGCAATATGAATGTAGACAAAGGGTACTAGTACCACAATGTAGTAATTTTCTTGCTTATTTACGAAGCTAAATATCACAATCCTATGTGGTAACAGTTAATATTGATGTGATGTATATACATCTTATAAACATCGTATAAACTGTTAGAACTTATAATAAGTTTAGGTGTGATCACTTCATTGGATAAACATTGGATAAAGAAATCCTTCTTTAAAATGTGTGTATTATAGTCACAAATATAACTTCTTTCAGAGAACCGTCTTCATCTTCAGCATGGCAGGGGTCTCCACTGATTGGGTCATTGACTTCCACTCCCAATGGAAGGCTCACGCTTGTGGAGGCAAAGAGCCAAGATTGCTACGAAACAATCTGCATTTATAAACAAAATTTGTTTATATAAATACATGCTTACCTGTCCAGGATCCAGAAGTGAGTATTATGTTATGTTGAGGCCATGTATGTGTCTAAAGGCTGGTTCCTGAATTGAGAAATACACTCAGTAAATACTTTGCTGAGAAATTCTTAGAGACAGCACTACAGTTGAGTTTTAACTTAGCGAAATTCTCAATTCTATAAATACATAGCGAGCCCCAATGGGAATCGAACTGATGACCTCTGTTTTCATAGTTAGCCACTGGGACATCGACAATATATAGAAGCTATGTAAGTAGTTATTTATTAGGTATTTATGTTAGTAGGTTATTACTTATGTATTGTATATGTATGTATTTATATTTCTTTGATGGTTTATGTAGTTTATTCATTTACTTATTAGAATTTATTAATATAATTTATTGGGTAGATATTTATCTTGATAGGATTTTGTTATCTGTGTAAGTGTGTAGTGTATGTTGTGCACATGCATAGACCTGTTTCACATCTCCACTCCGAATCCCCAAGGTTTGTTGGAAGAAATCTCTCACAGAGATAAACTCGCCTTTGTACATGTATTTTCTTAATTTTATTATTTATGTTTTAAAGTATAATAATAATAATAGTTGTCAAACAATACCATACATAGCATTATTGCTATAATTATGTGTACCATAGCAATAATGCTACATAGATAATGTCATTAAATTCATGCCTTGTAATCAAATATTGTTAGAAGTCAGGAATCCAAGTTATTGATAATAATATAAAATTTGAATAATAAAATATTTATTTACAACACTGAGAAAACATGTGATAAACACAATTTTAAGAAGAATCTTTTTTGGTTGTTATAATAAACTATGATTTGCACCTTAAGTCACATTTCTTTCTCCACAGCCTCTCCACAAGAACTTGCTACAGTGCCACACCCTCAAATAAGTCCCGGCGTCTGCGCTCAACACTCTGCACACAAGACGTTCTCGGCGTCAGCTTCCAAATTCTGAAAATTGAAGAATTCTAGTAGGGATTTGTTCAGAGGTTTCGAAACTGACAGTAGCTAGAGAGCAGAGCAGGGTCACACTCATTTGCAGTTTTGGTGTTACTTTGAAATAAATCTTTTGATTTGATTGAAAGCCACTTCCTTTTTTTAATTTTGAACAATTTAGGTACTTATGTGAAATAATTTTGTATTGTTACTTCTATTTTTTTTATATTTGAGTGAGGTTGTAACCAATAAAACTTGTTTTTTAAATATGTGCTTTTTACAATAATTATCAAACCTTACCTAAATCTGTGAATTACTCCACTTCTCAGTCTTCTCTCAAATGTAAGTGGAGGCCGAGTGGGTGGCTTTGCCATAGATTGGCATTATGAGTAGAGTACGGTGTCCTGGCATGCATACACATAATGTTCAAATCTAAAACAGGCAATATACCATTACAGTCTATTTATTCTTACTTGTCTAATTTAGTAAACAAGATTCTAACCTTACTAGACATTTTCTCGCAAATTCATGAACTATGTTTATAACATTGGCAGCGTGTTATCTAAAAGAGTGTTCCAAGTTACTTAATTTATGGAAATATGGCAGATTTGGACTAAAAAGTTACAGTTTACGGGTAGAATCTTGTTTACTAAATTGGAAAAGTAAGAATAAATAGACTGTACATGGATTGTGTTTTATATAGCTACATGGAAACTAGCCAATACTTAGGTACTTACAAATCCAACATGTGGGGAGTGGTACCCCTTTCTATTGAGAAACCGCTCTTCACGGAGTGCTGCACAAAGGATGCATGCCATGGCATCAATAAAGCCCCGCAGTCCATCAATTTCGAATTGTCTAGAATAAGAAAACTATAATTGAAAGTGAATTCAAGTTATTTAGTAACTTTTCTACGTTTATGCTTGAGCTTGTATAACTTCGATTTGATGAGATGCACTTCTCTCTACTCCAGTAGGTAATTTTTTTTAACAATACAATGATGTGTGGTACAGTGCCACTCAGGGCGGTGGTAGCGGTGAGGTGTAGAACGCCGGCCTCTCAATCGGGAGTTCGTGGGTTCAAACCCCGGCATGTACCAATGACTTTGTCTTCTAAGTTATGTACATTTGTGAAATTATAGTACCTAGCAATACTACTCGCCGACGGTGAAGGAAAACATCGTAAGGAAACTCTAGTGTCTGAAGTGTTAACGTACCTCAGCGCTTGCTACGTACAATGGCCCAACTATGAGGCTAAGTGCGGAAATCTCAGGTCTAACTAACTAACAGTGCCACTCACATGTTTCAGTGTCAAGTTACACATTTTTTACTTATCTGTCCCGACATTAGGTACATAATTACAAAATAGGTCTTTTGCATACCACAGAAATCTAGTAGGTAAGTAAGTATTATGTTTTTATTCTAATACCTTGACACTGTGAAGGACACTGCCCTAAGGGCCTGATATAAGCCTGTCACAAGAAAAGACGGCGATGAATGTCCGTAGAAGAAAGATTATACCTAACTTACTAAAAAGTAATCCAAGAGACGACCACCTCAAACTATTTATATTGAACTCATGTAACATACCTTTATTATAGGGGATATCCCGACTTGCCTCTGCTCCTGGGGTATCAATGGGATTAATTCGTCCGCCAAATGCCTCAACCCATGTTTGGAAACACGGAAGGTTTTTGTGAACTCTGATTGTTGGAACGATTGCCGAAACGCGTGAAACCGACGTCTATTTCGGCGCTCTTATACTCTGCGCTTCGCCCTGTTGACTATTTGTGATAATCGCTATCATAAACCGAGTGAAGAAGTATAAATTTTATTAAAAAAATACTTTTTAGCCTTCTTCGTCACAACTGCCAGTGAGCAATCATACCGAAAAAGCTACTGTTGTTCAAAGATACTAATATTGCAGCTGTCAGGTAGCTGTCATGCAGTTATATAGCTCAATGAAACGTCAAATAAGGAGTAGCATACGGATTTGACAGCCAGACTGTTACCAAGGAACTGTAATTTTGTAAGAGCATACGAAAGTGGCTCCATGTAGCTCTACGGTACCTGTCATGTCGTTCATTGGTCGTTAAATGGAACATTTGTGCTTAGTGGAATACCGCTAGCGTAAAACCTTGTAATTGGACTACCGATGAACTCCTTGAGAACTGTAATGTTGTTGAGTAGAATCGGGGCCCTGTTGCTTGTCATTTCAAGATACGTAATAAGCCGGCCGGTCGGCAGGCTTATTACGTATTTCAAAGCAACCGCAGCGCGACAGCCACCGGAAAGCAAAGCAACAGCAGAGCGACAGCGACCGGTCCAGCGGTTGCAAAAAAAACTGTATTATCTAAGTTTATCGTCTGCTAGCTGCTTGCTGGCCGCTAATGCACTTTTACTAGCGCCACTAGCAGTCAGGTAGCCATCGATGGAACTACAAAACGTCAAACACACTTGTATCGTCTGTCATTTCGCAGCTTTTTCGTTGCAACTATTGTAAACATTTGCTAAACGTTGAAGACTAGATTTATGTTCAAAAACTTTTTGCTAATTCGTGTGAAATGTACGAAGTTCGTATTTTTTACTCAATTTCGAGGTATTGTGCACAAATTAGACGTATTGTGACTACCGAAATTGGATAAATGTGCGTCAACTGCGATCGCTTCAACTTGTGGAAGGACTTGTGGATACTAGTAAGTTGCAAAACTATGATTTTTATTTAATTGGTCATATTTAATTTCATAACTTGAAATCCTTCCCATTTAACTTACCAATACAAATCATTTTTCCTGTTTAGTTTTGTACCATGGAACACCGCGTATCCAATAACCAGCCAGCGGAGCTTTTAGACTTCCTAGAAGCTAATCCAGCTGTGGCCAAAGGTGTTGGCCTGGGTTCCCTATCAAAAGAGAACATTGATCGAGAATGAGATAACCTAGCACTGTACTAAATGCCCATGGTTGAGGCTCCTCCAAGTTAGAAAAGCGTTGGAAACGGGTATGTACCTATCACAAATACTAAAATAAAATAAATAAAACTAAATTTTATTAGTTTTATGTAGGTAATTAGGTTTCATCTTAACTGGAAACTTATTCTTTTGTTTTGTTTTAGAACTGGGCTGACCTTAAACATAAGGTGAAGAGTCGCGCTTCTGAAAGGAGACGTCAAGCAATGGGAACTGGTGGTGGGCCTAGTACCTTAGATGACTTGTCTGAAACAGATAAGATGGTACTGGCTATCATTGGAGAGGCTGCTGTTTTTGGTGACATCGAACACAGAGTGCCAGTCTTTGTAAGTTCCATTAACTAAAAGGTAAATGAAAACTACCCTATGATATTAATCTTTTGTTATTAATGTCATTGTGTTTTTTAGCCAACTATTACCAGTAACATGGAAACTCCTACTGACCCAGAGACAGTGCCAACAGTGGTCAATGAGCAAGATAGCTTTTAGCAAACAGGTAATCTACATTTATGTATAAATTATGTTATTAACATTCCAATATAAATTTAAAAACCTATTTAGAGGCTAAAAATTTCACCCATGCCGGGATTCGAACCCGCAACCTCTGGCTATCCGTGATGAAATTTTTAGCCTCTAAATAGGTTTTTAAATTTGTTCCTTAGCACGGGTTAGTGCATTAAAATAAAAATAGTATTCCAATATAAAGCATTTAAAAATAATAAATTTTTGACAAATTATATTTCCATTAGAATAAAGGTGTTAAGTTAGCTATATTAAAAGGTCAAATATTTTTTATTTATTATGTCTACCCCTCTAGAAAATTGGCGTGACAGTTTTCTATTTAAATGTAAAATTTAAAAATTCTTTACTTTCATGTACTCATAGGTGACCGAGAAAGTCCAGTAAGCCGCCCTCGTATGATCCCAAGACGTCCAAGATCTGTTCTGCCACAAGTATGTTTTATGTTTAATTTACTACAAACTCGATTAAATCTATGTCATAATAAAGGGTGATGATAATGTGACTAAAACTATGTCACTAAATCCCTAGCGTTAAATGAATAAACGTGTCGAATTTGCCTTTTATTAATTACATAATAATTATAATATTCACAAACTTTATTTCACACTACTATTTTATTTGTAGGTGTTTCATCAGATTGGGTCATTGACTTCGAGAGGAGGGTGGCTGCAGAAGAAAAACAAGCGGAGGCTACCTTAGTTATTGCAGATGCATTAAAAACATTTGTGGAAATATCTCGGATGCATATGGAAGCTATGCATAAAATATTAAATTTACTAAAATCTAAAAATAATAATGAATAGGTTCTTGGGTATTATTCTTGGCTTTTAGTAAATCTAATATTTTGTGCATAGAGCACTCTGTGCAAAAAAAGTATATTATAATAACCTATTTAGAGGCTAAATTATAGTAATATATTTTAAAGTTTGTTAATTAAACTTAAGACTGTTTTGAAAAGAATAAATGTGGAAGTTTAGTTTCTTCTCCACAAACTCTATTAATTGTGAATTTGATATTCATAAAGTAATATTTTGTTTGAACTTTGAATAAAACTTATGAATATGAATCTGAAACTAGTTTCCATAGCATGTTTCATACCTACTTTTATGAAAATTTATGTTTGTGTCAGTTTATTGTCATAAATACCTATGCAAATGTACTAAAATTAAACAAATAAGATCAGAATGTGTACTTTTAATTTCAATGTAATTATGATTGGCAACAAATATCTGAAATGAAAGTAATTAATATTAATTTGAACTTAACACTTCTGCGGACGTTTTTAAAATCTATTGTTCTTTTAATTGTTATGCATATGCGCATCCGCGAAAGGGTTAATTTTTAGAAGGACATAAAATTCATGCATGTACATGCATTCTATAGGTACCCTAATCATTTGACAAGATTTGATAGCAGAATGCCTACTAACACACTTGGTTAATTTTTCAATATTTTCATACAATCTGTAGCACTATCAACTGCCTGACTAGATCCTTTGAAAGTCTGTAATGAGACTGAAATTCCCAATCGGACAAGTTGTATGCGTTGGCTTCCTCACATAGGTAGTCGACATCTCAGTGAGGCTGTCCTCCTGGGTTCCTGTCTCATCTCCTCAGCCTCTAATGCAGCCATCAAGAGAAGTGCACGAGCCATAGTTTTAAAAATATATCTATTAGTTTATTTTTAAACAGTTTATCTTCTTAAAGTGCCTCTCCATTACTTGAGGTTGGCAGTCAGCTCTTTACAGCAATCTCTGTTGAGTGCAATTCTGAACAGCTCCTCCGTAGTTTTAACACTGGTCCACTCCTTGATGTTGCACAACCATGACATCCTGCCCGGCCTTCTCTTTCCTTCCACCTTGCCCATCAAAATAGTCCGCAGTAATTGGTATTTACTGCATCGCAGCACATGGCCTAAGTAAGCTACTTTCCGCTGCTTGATCGTGCGGACAAGATTCTCCTTCGTGTCCATCCGTCTAAGGACCTCAACGTTGGTGACTTTTTCGGTCCAGCTGATCCGGAACATTCGTCGGTAGCACCACATCTCGAAAGGCGCGAGTCTTTTTTTGAGTTCTTTCTTTACGGTCCATGACTCGCATCCGTAAAGAACGACAGGCCATATATAACAATGCAGGATCTTATTGCGGAGTTTGATCGAGAGTTGCCGAAAGCACAGTACTTTACTCAACGTCATAAATGAACAGAGAACACAATTTAAATGAAGCTCGGGCAATTTCGATACGCACTCTTATTTCAGTATCGCTTTCCCATGACGATGTCAGCCATGAATGGCCATGATCTTATGAAGTAAACAGTTAATAAAGTAAGCAAACGAATAGCAACCACATAGCAACTGCCTTGCAGACACCACTATAGTTGTTGTTCAAAAATCGCCGTTTGACATTTCAATCTGCTGTCGATCGCTGTCAAATAGTGCTACGTAATACCAAACCGTCACAGCCAAACGACAAAAAATGCATTTTTAGTTCCCCGGTCGCTGTCGCTTTGCAGATGGCGTTGCGATCGATTTTTTTGAGCTTGTTGCTGTCGCGTTGCCAGTCGGTAATACAAAATTTGACTTTGACAGCAGATATTGCGCAATTTTTGCCTGTTGCTTGTCATTTCAAGATACGTAATAAGCCGGCCGATCTACATAAATGATCACCTTACCGTCAAACAGAAACAGCTGCTATCTGCTGCTAAATCACTGGCGAAGGAGAAGAATTTTCAGTTTGTATGGGTGAGCTATGGCAAAATTCAGATGCGACGAGATCAAACATCTCCAAAGATCCTGATCAAGTGTTCCGACGATCTTGCGAAGCTTCAATAACCAAAATGACTTTTTACCTTCTTCTTTTCGTAATAAGTTTGAGAATCAGTGTACTTTTCTACGAAACAGCCGATACATTGCCAACGCTATTCATCAACTTGTTTTTTGCTTTACGCACACCAGCACGCGTCACAGATCTCGTTTTCTGCACATATTTAAAAAATAAAATGAACCTTATCTGCCTACTAATAGAAATTAATTTTCTATTCTACATTCCACTGCCATTATTTGCCATGATGATATACTCGTGTCGAATAACCCTTAACTTATTTGCTTAATGTCTCGGCCTGCCGATTGATGAAGTTATGCTTTTTTGCCTATTATCTACTCACCAAGTTACTGTTTATTATGTTGCCTACTTATATATTATGTTTATATAGAATAGAATAGAATAATCTTTATTTGGCACATAAAATTACAGTAAGACAAACTTCACATAAAACTTAACACGTATAGGTATGTACCAAAAAGGTCTCCGCTCAGCTTTATGCCATGGTTGAGCCACGGCGCTGATTTTCAGCGGATGCCTTACACTTATATACTAAACACATAAAACATTATTTCGAGTTTCGGAGTTTCGGTCATATACGATGTCGGGTCTTAATATTTACTATCAGAATACTCGTGGACTGCGAAGCAAAACCAATATATTTAAACGTAACTTAGCACTTTCCAACTACGATATTATTTGCCTAACAGAAACCTGGTTGTTGAATGGTATCCATGATCAAGAATTGTTTGATGGTAGGTATTTTGTGTGGAGGCGAGACCCGAATTACGAACTTACTAATCAATCACGCGGAGGTGGCGTGCTCATTGCGGTAAGGCGCGATCTCTCGACACTTGATCGCCCGGAATGGCGGTCGTCAGCGGAGGACATATGGGTCACGGTTACCTTACGAAATAGAGGTTCTAAAAATCTCACAACCCTTCATATTTGCAACGTATATTTATGTACTCAGAGCTCTGGCAATTCGTTTTCAACTCAACTCTCCAACTTTACTGATAACCTATTTGATATTGTTTCATCAACTCCCGATGATGCATTCTTAGTTTTAGGTGATTTTAACTTACCCAACGTTGTTTGGATCCCTCAGTCAGTGAGCCTTGAACCTTTTAATGTATCAGGCGATAATCAGTTGCACTTTTTCGATACCTTGATGCAATGTAATCTCTTACAGTACAATAAAATAAGAAATTTGAACGATAGGATTCTTGACTTAGTATTTAGTAATAATTTTTTAAAAATAGCATTATGTGCTGACCCTCTGGTACCGGAGGACCCGCATCATAAATCGCTCGATATCGAGGTTGAATTTGTTCATGTCTCGCCCTTAAAGGAAAAACCGCGAGTTAAATATTTTTATAATTCTGGAAATTATGACGGATTATGTTCTGAACTTCGAAATATTAACTGGGCGTCGACTTTACATGGTATTTCTCTCGACTCAGCAACCAAAAACTTCTATGATATATTATATAAACTCCGCGATAAATTCATACCTCACAAATTATTATCTGTTAATAAATGCCCTCCGTGGCATAGCGCTGCCTTAAAAAAGATACTAAAAGAAAAAATTAAGTTTTATAAAAAGTTCAAGACGTATGGCAATCTCGGGGATTTTAATACTTTTTCGCTGCTCAAAACGCGCGCAATTTCAGTAGAGAGGGATTGTCGCGAATCCTCACGAAAACATCGAAAACGTAAGTAAACTTTTGACACTTGTGTTGTCTGAATCTACCTAATCTGTGTTCTGCTTGCACTATAATCTGTGTGGTGCTTACCTTAGATTAAAAACGCAACGGAAAGGGGGCAATTCGAAAAATGGCGCGTTCGAGGAAGGTGGTAGAGAAAAAGGTGAGAAGCAACGAACCCCAGAATTGTAAGTTTTTGAACATAATATTTAACGAAGAGAAGAAGGGGAAATAAAGCCTACTTGTAAATGCGAAATGAATTTGAAATGGCACAGAATGTAATGAATATGAAATGCGAGTCGAAAGTGCCTGACTCGCGGTGGATCGGGCAGGACTATGGGGATGGTGGAGGTTCTGACGGAACCAGAAGGTTCCGGAAGGAGAACGAGCGACAGAAGTTGACGTTCTCCACCGAAGTGAAAGTAAAAGACTAGCTAAGAACAGTTGAAGATTATAAAAGCTAAAGGCATTGTTTCCCCGTCATTCTCATGAACTGTGTTTTCTTATAAACTGATATTACTTGTGTATATGAATTCTTGTCGCATCCTTAGTTAACTATGAATCTAGGCATGGATAGGAAACCTCGCGACAAAATGGTGGAGGAGCTGGGATCTGAATAGATTCGTCTTTACATCTCAGTTACAAACCCAAGGTAGTTTTGTCTTTCGTTACCGTCATTGCCTACTCCTTGAATTTTGTGGTGACCACATGTCTGAACGAATTAAATGCTTAGTGAAGGGAAGCCTTAAGATTCTGGCCACCGATGACTGCGCAGCAGTCTACGGTGATTGTTGTGACGAACCTAACAACTCCCACCGAATTGAATGCATATTGAAGGGAGGCCTTGAGAATCTGGCCATCGATGACTGCGAGTCAGTCTACGATGATTGTTGCGACGAACGTAACAACTCCCACCGAATTGAATGCATATTGAAGGGAGGCCTTGAGAATCTGGCCATCGATGACTGCGAGTCAGTCTACGATGATTGTTGCGACGAACGTAACAACTCCCACCGAATTGAATGCATATTGAAGGGAGGCCTTGAGAATCTGGCCATCGATGACTGCGAGTCAGTCTACGATGATTGTTGCGACGAACGTAACAACTCCCACCGAATTGAATGCATATTGAAGGGAGGCCTTGAGAATCTGGCCATCGATGACTGCGAGTCAGTCTACGATGATTGTTGCGACGAACGCAACAACTCCCACCGAATTGAATGCATATTGAAGGGAGGCCTTAAGAATCTGGCCATCGATGACTGCGAGTCAGTCTACGATGATTGTCGGGACGAACCTGACAACTCCCACTAAATTGAATGTAACCCATGTGATAGCTACCAATAAATTAGAAATGAAAACATAATAAATCTTGTTTTTGCGGGTATCAATGGCGGGCGAACGGCAAAACAATCATTGTGATCAAATTTGAATTGAATCGAACTAGATACATTACCTGTAACAAAGATACCAATTTGTTTATTTGTATTTTTTAGAAATATAATAACAGAATGAATAAAATTACTTGTTTGTTTTATTTTAGCCCTAAGGTTTTAATTATTGTCTTTTCCTGTCGATGTTTTTTTTTACTATGCGTGGCCATGCACACTAATCATCCGATAAATCGGTACGTGTAGTGGGACCATTACTCTGTGATACGTTTATTTTACTTAGATGGCAACACCGGAAGTAACATGATCTTAAGAAATACTGTAAGCCAACCATGTTAAAAGGTTCGCACGTGTGTGCAAATCCATAGAAAGTCAGATACTTTCGTATTTTATCGAATTATATATTTTCAGTCGTTAGTTCTGTACACAGAGCATATAAATAAGAGACGGGACCTCCTTAGATGCTTTTGTAATGAGTTTAGCCCCGTTAGCAATACCAACCAATAGAGCAAAAATGCAATGTCAAAAGTGCTACCAACATAACAACTTGTCTGTGCATTAGGGACGTCCACTTACATTGGTACTACATTTATCGATATCGATAAATTTTCATCCAGGGGCTCCGCAGTTAGCCAAATAAAATTAATAAAAATCAATGTTTTCAATAAAACGACAAATGAAATTAGTATTTTATTATTGATTATCAAATCACAATAATTGTGGTCAAGGTCTATTGAATTTATTTCAGCAGCTATTTGGTTTTTCCTTAGAGGTGTCCAATCTGAGCGAACTTCATCAATCGGTGGTTTAGATTCAGGTGCTGAAATCGTCAAAAAAAGTTAAGTTGAGTCGTTATTGATTATTAATTTGTTGGTAAACTATGCTACTTACCGGGATAGTTCTGATAAATATGCTGAGATTCCAGGCCACAATAATTGTGGTCAAACCCTACTGGACCAATAGCAACAGCTGATATTTTGGCTGCTGTACAAGGTGCTGAAAATGATAACACTTTGTAATTTATCAAAGTAAACAAACTCTAGTTGCAAAAAACTTCAGCGATACATGAAAAGTCTACGTACCAGAGTTGTTTTGTGAAGCTCGACAACTAATAGGTTTTTGTATAGCTTAATCTGAAAATAAACAATTGCAAGAATAGTCCGAAAAAAAAATAGTTTGTTCCTGTTTACCACATAACTGCATAATTGACTATGTAACTATCAAATACATTTTTATAAAAAAATATTTTAAGTTAAAAATTAGTAAAAAAAATATTTTAGTAATTCCAATCTAACCAGTTTCAAGTGATGCGACGTGGCTACGTGGTAAGGAAACTCAGCTAGTAAGTAATCAGGAAGAGGAGGCGCATTTATAAGTAGAGAAGATATAGCCCTGTAAAAAAATGTTTATCAAAGTATGTCATTTACGTATTAAGACGTAATAATAATATTGCGTTCTAAATTACGGAGCAAAATATATTCAAATGTTCGACGTAAAGCAAGACGTATTTTGTGTTTTATTACATAATTATTCATGAAATGTAGTAAGTGTTACATTATAAGTTTATAACACAACTCACCATTTCTTTAATCGGCTTCCTTTTAAAATAGTTGTAAAAATCTTTCGGCCGGAAATGATCTCTACAAACATATTTATGTTGGTGGAGTTTTTCGATGGGGATATACGATATAAGATCTTCCACAATTTTCACCCATTGCATCTAAAAAAAAAACAACATTCAATGCAGTCACTAATAGTGCATCGTTGAAACATTGTTATGGCTTACAGCAATTCACCCGTCATACACTGAGTAGTAATTCTGACCAAGGTACTTATCAGATATTTTTTTATCGATATTGAATATGTGTATGGCACATCACTATGACATTGAAACATCTATTTTTCTCATAGTATATTAATTACGTTATTTAATATAATTTATGATCTTGCTCTTGTGCAAGATGACAAAAACTGTAGCCAGAAATACTTACCGGTCTTCATCCCTAGGAAATTTACCCATAAACTTTCTTTTGGTACCCTTTGACCGGCTGCATCTTATTTTACAAATGGCACAAGTTCGACACCATCCGATCAATGCCAATTTTAAAAGAAAATCACTAAACACTGTACAACAAGATACACACAGCTAGATATTGAACAAACTTAAAACACAAAAATTTTAACTAGAAAACGTTCTAATATGTGCCGCGTTCCGCCATATTTGTTATGTTTTCAGTTTGACATTGACAGCAAAGAAAGAGTAAGTAGTATTAAAGAGTGAGACAAAAATATGTCCACCATTAAAACGGGGCTAAATGCGAACAAAAATTTCAAAGTTCCTACTTGCGCTAGGCTGGTTCTGTAATTTCGCTCTAACTTTGCAACCTCCATTTGTTTTTCTCTTACGCGGGTTGTTATTAACTTTTACCAAAGTGATTTAAAGTGGAAATTAGTGGTAAGTATGTTCGGAAAATATGTCTTGGTATCGGAAATTATGAGTAGGCCTATGTAAAGTATAAATATACGAGCAAATGAGTTTTTTCTTGTAGAAATACACCACACATTACGATCGACTTCCACACCGATGCCGCATGCCGGCACGAACGAAAATGGAGCAAGCTTACCATGCACGTTTGGACCTAATGGGAAAACGTTTGAAAGACCATCTGGACACTTACGCGGAATTAATAAAAAGCGGAGCCACATTACAGGACATCGTGGAATTGAAGGCAAAGTTACGCCAAACTGTAGCAAGGTATATAATACTAAAACTACTGGTTGCTTCATGATGTCGAACCACATTTCGTAATTTTGTTTTTATTCTTAGGTACTCTGCAGACCTCGATTTGTACATAGGAAAGACCGAAACACCTTCATCCGAAGTAATACAAGCTTGCACGGAAAACCAAATCTCAGCAGATGACGCGCTAGCTAGCCTGGAGTCGCTGATAGAAACGCAGTCGTTCAAGAATCACAAAACACAGCACTCAAAGTTACCAACACTGCCACCACCAAGATTTTCAGGTGATATCTTAGGTTATCACGAATTCTGGGATAAATTCCAAGCAACAATAGAAAGGCGCGGATTAGAGGATGTGGATAAGCTGTCGTATTTGATGGCAGCTGTAGATGGCAAGGCGAAGGAAGCCCTCAGTGGTCTCGCCATCTCCAACGCGAACTATCAAATTGCTGTCAACACGCTGAGGTCGCAGTTTGGCAGTACAAGTGCCCAAATAGACGCTCACTACGAGGCACTCAAGCAGTTAAGAGACGGGACCTCCCTATATGCTTTTGTAATGAGTTTAGCCCCGTTAGCAATACCAACCAATAGAGCAAAAATGCAATGTCAAAAGTGCTACCAACATAACAACTTGTCTGTGCATTAGGGACGTCCACTTACATTAGTACTACATTTATCGATATCGATAAATTTTCATCCAGGGGCTCCGCAGTTAGCCTAATAAAATTTATAAAAATCAATGTTTTCAATAAAACGACAAATGAAATTAGTATTTTATTATTGATTATCAAATCACAATAATTGTGGTCAAGGTCTATTGAATTTATTTCAGCAGCTATTTGGTTTTTCCTTAGAGGTGTCCAATCTGAGCGAACTTCATCAATCGGTGGTTTGGATTCAGGTGCTGAAATCGTCAAAAAAAGTTAAGTTGAGTCGTTATTGATTATTAATTTGTTGGTAAACTATGCTACCGGGATAGTTCTGATAAATATGCTGAGATTCCAGGCCACAATAATTGTGGTCAAACCCTACTGGACCAATAGCAACAGCTGATATTTTGGCTGCTGTGCAAGGTGCTGAAAATGATAACACTTTGTAATTTATCAAAGTAAACAAACTCTAGTTACAAAAAACTTCAGCGATACATGAAAAGTCTACGTACCAGAGTTGTTTTGTGAAGCTCGACAAGGTTTTTGTAAAGCTGAATCTGAAAATAAACAATTGCAAGAATAGTCCGAAAAAAAAAAAGTTTGTTCCTGTTTACCACATAACTGCATAATTGACTATGTAACTATCAAATACATTTTTATAAAAAAATATTTTAAGTTAAAAATTAGTAAAAAAAATATTTTAGTAATTCCAATCACTAACCAGTTTCAAGTGATGCGACGTGGCTACGTGGTAAGGAAACTCAGCTAGTAAGTAATCAGGAAGAGGAGGCGCATTTATAAGTAGAGAAGATACAGCCCTGTAAAAAAATGTTTATCAAAGTATGTCATTTACGTATTAAGACGTAATAATAATATTGCGTTCTAAATTACGGAGCAAAATACATTCAAATGTTCGACGTAAAGCAAGGCGTATTTTGTGTTTTATTACATAATTATTCATGAAATGTAGTAAGTGTTACATTATAAGTTTATAACACAACTCACCATTTCTTTAATCGGCTTCCTTTTAAAATAGTTGTAAAAATCTTTCGGCCGGAAATGATCTCTACAAACATATTTATGTTGGTGGAGTTTTTCGATGGGGATATACGATATAAGATCTTCCACAATTTTCACCCATTGCATCTAAAAAAAAAACAACATTCAATGCAGTCACTAATAGTGCATCGTTGAAACATTGTTATGGCTTACAGCAATTCACCCGTCATACACTGAGTAGTAATTCTGACCAAGGTACTTATCAGATATTTTTTTATCGATATTGAATATGTGTATGGCACATCACTATGACATTGAAACATCTGAGTATTTTTCTCATATTATATTAATTACGTTATTTAACATAATTTATGATCTTGCTCTTGTGCAAGATGACAAAAACTGTAGCCAGAAATACTTACCGGTCTTCATCCCTAGGAAATTTACCCATAAACTTTCTTTTGGTACCCTTTGACCGGCTGCATCTTATTTTACAAATGGCACAAGTTCGACACCATCCGATCAATGCCATTTTTTTTTTTTTTTTTACGTAGCCTCTATGTTTGTGTCCCACTGCTGGGCAAAGGCCTCCCCCAATTCAGTCCAGAGTTTCCTGTCCTGGGCCACCTCAGGCCACTCCGGCAGATGGTTGTCGAGATCATCTCTCCACCGTCTTCTAGGCCGGCCTCGATTACGATGTCCATCGTGTGGCACCCACTCGGTGGCGAGTTTCGCCCACCTGTCCGGGTGCATTCGACTGACATGACCAGCCCAGCTCCACTTCAGTTTCGCCGTCTGGACACCCACATCGATTATTCGGGTCCTTGCGCGTAGTGTGGTATTTCGGACGCGGTCTACCCTCCTCAGGCCCAAAATACTGCGCTCCATCGCTCTCTGACAAACCTTAAGTTTGGACTTTTGTAGTTTGGTCAGCGACCAAGTCTGCCAATGCCATTATTAAAAGAAAATCACTAAACACTGTACAACAAGATATACACAGCTAGATATTGAACAAAATTAAAACACAAAAATTTTAACTAGAAAACGTTCTAATATGTGCTGCGTTCCGCCATATTTGTTAGAATTCTATGTTTTCAGTTTGACATTGACAGCAAAGAAAGAGTAAGTAGTAGAGTGAGACAAAAATATGTCCGCCATTAAAACGGGGCTAAATGCGAACAAAAATTTCAAAGTTCCTACTTGCGCTAGGCTGGTTCCTACTTGCGCTAGGCTGCAGATTATAATTCATTTTTTTTTTTAAACGTTTATTGGCTATTGGATACAGAGTCCTTAAGCCTAGCTTAATTATTATTAGGTACTAAGGATAGTTTACAATTTTCCTACTGAATTACATATAAATTTATACATATAATTAAAATAATTAGGATTACATAAAATATTTTCCAAGTTTTTAGGCACTTCAGTTTCACAAACACTTGCTAGTTCAGATACTAAAACTAAACGTTCGAGGTTGAATTTTTGACATTTCATTACGATATGTTCGATATGTTCAAGGTCAGCGACCTCACTGGTACAAAATTCACATTTGTTGTTTGATTTAATCTTCAAACTTGCTAAATGAGTCGGGGTTCTGCAGTGACCAAATCTCAGACGGTTGATGGTAGTTATATAGTTCCTGTTATTAGCTTGCTGATGCTTATTATACCAAGGTCTTGGCGGCGGGATGATCTGTATTTTAGTATACCATTTCCCTTTCTCCAGACTTATAATCTTCCAGTATTCGTGCCATAACTCTTTTACATTTTCATTTAGCTTATGGTGGTAATCGGTGAAAGGGACGTTAACTAATGAAGAATGGTCCTCATCAAAGTCACCTCGAGCAGCTCTGTCAACTATTTCATTTCCTGTGATACCACTATGAGCGGGTACCCACTTAAATATGACGCATTTGCCTCTGTGTTTTAACATTTCTATCATCTTCAAAATATCTAAAATTATGTAATTTACATTATATCTAAAATAACTGTTTTGTTGAGATAGTAAAAGTAAGGCACTTCTACTGTCAGAATCAATCAAACATTTTGAACTATTTACATTATTTACATGTTTAAGTGCACAATATATAGCATAACATTCTGCTGTGAATACACTACACTGGGGGTCTAATTTAAAACATTTGGTACATTTTTCTTGGGAATCATAAAAGGCTGAAGTTACTAGATCGGAACTCTTTGACCCATCAGTGTACAACTTATAAACACTACCTTGATCATTTAAGTATTGTGAAAATTCACATTGGTTGTTAACTCTTTTTAAGTCAACCTTAACAGTATTGTCGCGGTCCTATCCCGAACCATCTAGAATAGTCGCCGCATGCTGCGTTTTAGTAAACAATAAACGCTGCAAGCAATAATGACTCGTATGTCCACTAGCGTAAGGTTCAAAACTCTTTAAATGAGTAACTGTTCGAGCGACCTTGCCGCGTGTACCGAGTGTAGGTACGTAGTTACGGGAATGTTCTAGAACCCTGGCCGGCGGATATAAATAGCGGCCGCCGCGGCATCGGGACATGGAAATCCCAACCATGCAGCAATTTATTAGGTCCCTCTCAGAGACGTTCTTCAGCACTGCTGAAGAACATCCCAACCCCCTGATCCGCGAAGCAGCGGCTTACTCTCCGCCCACGACGGACCCACGTTACCTGGTGCGCAGTAAAACGTACTCGTTGACCCGCCCGACAAATTGTCGTCTGACCTGAACCACCTCTTAGAGGCTCGGTCTCAGTCAGACGCGCCCCCCTCCTCTGCCAGTGTCCCCCCTAGGGGGGGCACTGCTCTTTCATAGCAGTTTTGTAATATAAACTCTTCTAAGCGGACGCTCCGCTAGGGAGCTCCGCTGTGCGCCCTCCTCGGCCTCGAGGGGGGTCGCTCCCGATGTGGGTTTAGGGGTCTCTAGGACCAAAACCAGTCCCAAGGTGGTGTTTAGTGGGTAGGCGCACTTCTTGTGAGTCCCACATTGGCAGCACGGCCGGGTCCGTGCTGTTATGCATGAGCATTCACCACCTCCCTCCCCCGTGTCCTCCGGAGGGTGCCCTTTATAGGGTTAAAAAAAAAAAAAAAACGCGCTGTCAGTTCCGTTTGGAATAGCGAAGAGTGAACTTCGAGCGAACATACCTGCGATACGAGCGATAACCTACGACCTCAGCGATACTATTGGACTTCGATTAGACCTGCGATTGGAATCTAGGTGTGGACTTCGTGTCGTGAAGACCTGCAGACCAGACCCTGCGTGAATAAATCCTAAGAAGTTGTCATTGGCGTTTTACATCTAAATCCAGAACCCTAGCCCGTAACAGTATCATTGACCAGGGTTTTATAATCAATATTTGACATTGGTAGGTTTGAACTATATACATTTTTACACAACTTTTTGACACTCAAAGTAACCTTTAACAATTGTGGAACTTGGTCCATAACCATTTCTTGGACATTTATATTATGTTTATTCAATATAAATTCAGCTAAATCACTAGAAGGTAAAATTCTGTTTAAAACAAACTTATTATCAGTAGCCAATAATTTAAGGCAGAATTTCTGAGCAATTTGAAGTCTCCTAAATTTCAAAGGCATAATGCATGCTTCAGATTCCATAGCATTGATAGGAGTTGAGCACATAGCTCCAGTAATTATTCTTAAAGCTTTATTTTGTATTACATCAAGCTTTCTTAAATAACTAATATTTGCATTCATATACGCTAAACAACTATAGTTAAAGTGACTTCTGACAATGCTTTTGTATAACATGGATAGTATTTTAGGGTCAGAACCCCAATGAACACCAGCAAGGCTTCGTAGAATATTTAAACCTTTGCATGCATTCTTTACAATATAATTAATATGAGTTTCAAAACTAAGTTTACAATCTAAATATATACCAAGAAATTTCTTTTCTTTTACCCAAGACAATGTATTATTATTGTATAATACAGAAGGAACATCTTTCATATCTAAAAATTTTTTTGTAAATATCATAGCTTTACTCTTATTGACATTAATATTTAGGTTTAAACTATCGTAAAACCTGTGGACCTGAGATAGTCCATCATTTAAATTATTTACAGCAATATTCAAATTTTTATTTACACTATATACAACTATATCGTCTGCAAATAACTGAAATTTCACAGAAGCATTATTTACAAAAGAATTTATTTGTGAAGTATATAGGCTGTAAAGCAAAGGAGATATTATAGATCCCTGCATGGTGCCTTTATAAACATGTTGTGGTCCATGTAAAATATTATTGAATTTGACATACATTGTTCTGTCATATAAAAAGTTAAAAATCCATTTGCAGACTTTGCCAGGCACACCAACACCTCTGAGAATCTGTACGAGTATGGTTGGATTAACATTATCAAATGCACCACTTACATCAAGAAAAGCACAAGCTGTATACGAGTGACTGTGAAAAGAGTTCTTAATGTCAACAATAAGAGAAGTAAAATTCTCTGAAGCACTTTTACCTCTGCGGAAACCAAACTGTTGCTCAGGTAAAATTTTATTTCTTTCAGTATATAGCATTCTAGTCTCAACTTAAGCATACATTCAAATAATTTACCTACACAAGATGACAGAGATATTGGTCTGTAAGAGTTACAATCATTTTCAGGTTTTTCAGGTTTTAAAATTGGTATAACACGTTGTGTTTTCCAGGTTTCTGGAATGAGATCCTGACTCCATAATAAATTATAAATGTTTAAAAGCATGTTTTGAGCTTTAGGATGAAGGTTACTTATTAATTTATAGGGTATGTCATCAAGACCTGGACTAGTATCTTTCCTAGACTTTAAAGCTACATTCAATTCAGAAAGTGTAAATGGTTCAGAGAGAAAGCTACTTTCAATATTACCAATTGTATCAAAGATGTTTTTTAACCTTGTTGTGTCTATCTCTTTTTCAGGTGGGGAAGGTGGAGCATATTTATTTAAAAAGGAAGGAATCCATTCATCATTTCTGGATGATTTACGACAGGTAACTCTTTTGAATTTGCGTATAAAATTCCAAATTATGCTTACTGGTGTATATCTATTAAAAGACTCAGACAATTTTCTCCATCCATCCTTCTTTTTTTCAGACAATATTTTATTTTTAATTGCATCAGTTTTTTTATATTGCATGAAATTATCAATTGTGGGATAAAGCCGGTAGTGATGTAATGATTCTTTACTATTTTTAACTGCGGCAGTACAGTCACTATCCCACCAAGGTACCGGTTTTCTTAATTTAGTAGGATTTATCCTACCTTTAAATTTGGGGATGCATTCATTTCTAATGGTATCTAATTTGTTACAAAAATTATTGTACATAACAAGTGGATCATGAGAATCTAAAACTATATTATCAAATTTTGTTTCACTTTCAGATAAATATTTGGACCAGTCAGCTCTACCATAAATGAAACGATCAGATGGAGATGCTACCTCAAATTTTTCAACAGAAGTTTGAATATTAATTATAGTTGGAAAGTGATAACTGCCCATGGGATCGTCATGCACCCTCCAGTCACATAAAGGAGCCACATGAGGACTAACACACGATATGTCAATAGCTGATTGATTGTGATGAATAGTACCAACTGTAGTTGGAAAGCCTGTGTTTAATATGCAAAGATCACACTCATCTATTAAGTTGAAAATGTCATTACCTCGAGAATTACTGGAGACACAACCAAAAGCAACATGATGTGCATTCAAGTCGCCTGAAAGCATAATTGGTTTAGGCAAACTATCAAGTATTTGCTTTAATCTCCTACACTTGAAACGCCCACCTCTTGGAGGACTATAGGCACATAAAATAGACAAATTACCAGTTCTAGTTTTTAAATTAATAGCAGCTGTTTGTAAAAAATCATAGTAAGGAGTATTAATTTTGGTATATTTAAATGAGTTTTTTATTAAAATCGCTACACCTCCATAGCCATTAGGTCCATTTTGTAAAATTGCATGGTAACCAGATATATAAAAATTACTTGTTTGTTTTAACCAAGTTTCATTTAATAAGCAAATATCTATGTCATTTTCTGATAAAAAATTTATAAGCAATGGCTTCTTGTTATTAACACTCTGTATGTTAAACTGTGCTATGGTAAGAAAAGATTTATTATTCGGGATATTCTGAATTGAATGTGAACTATTATCCATAATTAAATTAAGTTCTTCAGGAATACATCTTTTATTCTACCCATGGTAATGGAGTCATTCGAGTTAGCCAAGGAAACCAAGGACTTTACAATAGCATTTAAAATTATTTCATTAGAAGCAATTGATTCGATATCGAATTTTTTGCTAGCAACATCAACTTTCTCAACATTAGGGGTGCTTACATTTTCTTTGGGAGTAATTTTTGGTGACATGTTTTTTGTTCTTAAAGGTGGGAAATCCACCCTACTTACCACAGAGGCAAATGACCGATTTTGGTTCAATATTTTGCTGCGTTTCTCTTCCATTTTTTGTTTATTTATTGGGCAATCTCTGGATATGGCAAGGTGATCTTTGCCACAGTTAATGCATGTAATTTGGTCCGTCATACATTCTTTGTATAAGTGCTGACCAGCACAAGATGAGCACATCTGTTCACTTCTGCAGTGTTTTGCGCTGTGGTTGAACTTAAAGCACCTGTAGCATTGCACAAGTGGTGGTACATATGTGAAGACTGGATACCTGAAAAGCTTCAGGTACACATATTGAGGAAGCGTTGTGGTCGAAAAGGTGATTGTCACTGTGGTCATTGGCTGTAGCTTTTTCTCAGCATCTCGTTTCATGAAGCGTTTCACCGATATTATTTCTGCATCGCAAGAAAGGCTCTTGTAGATATCCTCATTCGAAATGTCTACTGGTACATGTTTGATTATTCCCACTCTCTCCACTAAGTGGGCAGGGATGAAGGCGCGGAGCTTGTGATAATTCAGAAATTTTTCCTGCTTTAAAAATCCATTAGCTGCTGCAGCTTTTGTGAAGGATACTCCAATTTTATACGCATTGATCCTGATGACTCCTGTAATACCCTTTACATTGTCCATGAACAATTGCGTCAGTTTAAGAGGGTTTCTGTTCCCTAACTTGTCTCGATCTTTGGACTCAACATAGACTGTGTAGTCGCTGGAGTTATTTTCAAGGAATAACCTTGTGTAATTCGTTTTGAAGTACATGTTGTACATACCATCCTTTGTTGGTACGGTTTCCTCGAAACGCCGCTTGCGCTCGGGGGGATCCTCCTCCCCGTCACTTTTGACCCCCATCCTTTCTCGACAAGTTTTTAATTATTTACTGTCGAAATGAGTTATTAAATGCCGAATAACTTAAATTTTATTGGTAAGAAAATTTAAATCGACCGCTCAAATTGACTTCCCGCCAAAAAGTCCCAAAAACATCTTTGATTATGACCACAGACTATTCAAACTAATGAATGGTTTTTTAATATTTAGTTATCAGTGTTGCCATTTTGCCGACGATAGGCACTTTTATGTAGATAAAACCGTGTATTCGGTAAAAAAAAAAATGTGCGCCCTCCTCGGCCTCGAGGTCGGTCGCTCCCGACGTGGGTTTAGGGATCCTAAGGACTAAATCCAGCCCCAAGGTGGTGTTTAGTGGGTAGGCGCACTTCTTGTGAGTCCCACATTGGCAGCACGGCCGGGTCCGTGCTGTTATTCATGAGCATTGACTTCCTACCTCCCCCGTGTCCTTTGGAGGGTGCACTAAATGTTCTTGACCTGCAGTTAGCCGGGAACGATATCGGCCGCACCGCCGCCGCAGTCCTTTTTTTTTTCATGTTTGTATAAAAGTCGTTTTGCCCGGAGAAGCAAGAAGAAACCGTACTCTAAAAAAAATTGAACCGTTTGTGAAAGCTTTTTAAGTTTTCACAAACAGTTCCCTAAGTCGAAAAATGATTGTACCTGGATTCTGCTGTCAAAGTGAGAACTAGTCGCACGTTTTTCAGTGGAATTTTTTGTTTTTCTCAACATTATTTTGTGTTATACAGCCAAACACCCCTCGGTGGTGCTTTTACCTGTGTAGTGCATGTTGTGTTAAGTGTTTATTAGTGTAAGTTCCAGTGTTGTCCTAATTAGCGAGTGAAGAGGTTGCAATGGGCGACGAGCCACCCGACCCGGGTGGCTCAGGCCGAGTCGGCGGAACGGCCGTCTTTATGGATGTTTCGGTAACTGAGGTTTCCACAGACTCTAGAAAACGCCCTTGCGCGGAGACCGGTCTCCCAAATCATGTCGCGGAACTACCAAAAAAACATGTAAAAGATCCGTCATCATGCACGCCCTCCGTACAGACCGTTTTTGTGCACCCGGAAATGGATGAGATCAAAGTGTACACTACCTCCGATTCTGCACCGTTTGTTGTACATGTTCAGCGTAAGGTTCCTGATCCCTCTGCTGGATCCACTATTAGGCCTATCAAATTTGGGCAGTTCTTACATGAAAATAAAATAGAAGACATCGCCCTCGATGGAGTTAAACCTATCGGCCGAAATAGAATATCCGTTGAGTTTAGGTCAGCGACTGCAGCAAACAAATTTCTTTCCCACCCAGCTCTGGTCACTTTTAAATATGAGGCATCTATACCAGCATATATTGTCACCCGTACAGGCATTGTAAGAAATATCCCTGTTGATTGGTCAATGGAGGAGCTTGTTGAGGCAGCGTCCATCAGGGACATTGACTCTTGCATCCTCAAGGCGCGAAGGCTCAACCGCGAAGTATTCCGAGAGGAGGGGGGCCCAGTTTGGGTACCTACTCAATCTGTGGTTCTTACCTTTTCAGGGCAACAGCTTCCAAAACGTATTATATGCTTCTACACATCAATCCCAGTTGAAACTTACATTTTCCCTACTATTCAGTTCAACAACTGTTGTCGTTTTGGGCATATAAAGGCTCAATGTAGGTCAAATGCTCGTTGTTTTAAGTGTGGCCAATCTCATCCTGGGGACACTTGCAATGTAGTCCAGGCGTCATGCCTGTTATGCTCTGGCCTTCATATGGCAACCGACAAAAGCTGCCCAGAACACTCACGCCAGAAAACGATTAAACTGACAATGGCACAAGAAAATATAAGCTATGCCGAAGCAGCAGCCCACTTCCCACAAGTACGGAGACTGTACTCAGATTTTGCCCGTAGATCAGTCCAGCTGTCTCCCAGCTCACTACCTACAAGAGATATGTCAAACACCCAATTGGAACCAGCTGCCCATTCACATAAAAAAACTCTATTCACACCAAGAAAAAGCCCAGCCCCCGCTTCCTCCCTTGGCTATGATAAAGAGGCTCATACAAGGATTATTAGTTCTCCCCCACCAGCACTCCCTAACGGGTGTGCTTTAAATCCAGCATTCCAAACTAGCCCTAATGACAATTTACTTGAACTTTTAGCTAAATGCCTGGTTAATATATGCACTCGACTAGACAATGTCGAGTTACCGAACAACGTGCGTGAATTACTTGCATCTCTCGTCAGTCAGTCCCCTGAGCATGGATCTGGTCCTCATGCAATGGAATTGTAGAAGTTGCAAATTAAAAAAACAAGACTTCATTTCCTTAATTAATCAACACTCTCCATCCATTGTGGCCGTCCAGGAGACATGGCTTAAGCCCGAGTCCATTTTTAGGCTTCCTGGCTTTGCATGCCTGCAGGAGGACCGCAGTGATGGATTTGGAGGGGTTGCTTTATTTGTTAGTTACAATTTAGCTTTCCAAAAAGTTAATTTACCTGACCATTCCGCCTCATTTAATATAGTTGCCCTCAGATCCTTAGATACCACTTTTGTTTCTATTTATATTCCACATCCTTCGTCAGCCACTTTGGTTGAACTAGGCTCAATATTATCTTCCATTCAGGGCCGTATGGTCCTGATGGGAGACTTGAACTGCCACAACAGCCTCTGGGGGTGCCATCATAATGATTCAGCATCCTATGATCTACTAGATGTCATGGATCAAATATACCTATGTATCCTGAATGATGGCACCCCTACTCACAGGGTCTTCCCTAATCAGGATCCGAGGTCTGCTGTGGATCTTTCCCTCTGTTCTCCTTCCTTAGCTCCTATTCTGTCATGGCAGGTCTTGTCATCTTCCTATGGTAGTGACCACTTCCCATTATTAATATATTTTCCCTCCAAATCGGTCACCCAAAGACATCATCCACCACTTTTGAAATATAAATTGGAAGAATCTGGTTGGGACAGGTTCTCCGCCCTGACTAAGGAACATGTTGCCTCACTCCCTAAGGTTACAGTGGCTAGTGCTTGCTCCTCCTATGAAAAAATGGTGGAGATAATTGATGTTTCTGCATCCTCAGTATTTAAAACGAAAAAAATTACAAAAAAGAAATTTTTAGCTTCCCCACCTTGGTGGGATGCAGAATGCTCTGCAGCTGTAGAAGGCAGAAAAAAAGCAGAAGTAGCATATAATCAAGCTATGACTGATCAGAACTTTGTTAACTACCAGAAGGTAGCAGCGGAGACAAAAAGACTTCTGGCAGATAAAAAAAACAAGGCTGGATTCACTTCACTGAAGGCCTATCTCCTAGAACCCCCCCAGGCCTGGTCTGGAGAGGAGTCCGACGATTTCGCAGCTCCAGGAATTTCCATGACGACAACTCAAATGATCCTTCTACCTGGCTTGAAGGTTTTGCTATGAGGCTTGCCCCTCCCTCTGCCCCTCTTCCAGAATGTCTGGTAATGTATAATTCCCCTAATATTTTTGACGGATTCAATGATCCTTTCTCGATGGACGAGCTCTTGTGTTCCTTGGAACCTCTCACAGACTCTGCCCCAGGTTTAGACGGCATCCCTTATTCGTTCGTTAAAAATTCTAACCATGATCTCAAAATTTATTTCTTAGAATTAATTAACAGTTTTTTTCTATCAGGACATATTCTAGACAGCTGGAAGACACAAATCATCATCCCTTTAAAAAAAACCTGCAAAGAAGCCAATGAACCGTCGTCGTACCGTCCCATTGCTCTTTCGTCTACCCTGGCTAAAATCTGTGAACATCTTATCAAGCTCAGACTTGAGTGGTTAGTGGAATCGAGAGGTCTTTTGGCGAAGTCACAATTTGGGTTCAGGAAGGGATCAAGTACCATGGATAGCCTTAGTATCCTCACATCAGAGATCCGGGTTGCCTTTTCAAAGAAGGAATCTGTAGTTGGAGTTTTCCTCGACATTGCGGCTGCCTATGATAATGTCCTGCTTCCCGCAGGCTTATTACGTATTTCAAAGCAACCGCAGCGCGACAGCCACCGGAAAGCAAAGCAACAGCAGAGCGACAGCGACCGGTCCAGCGGTTGCAAAAAAAACTGTATTATGTAAGTTTATCGTCTGCTAGCTGCTTGCTGGCCGCTAATGCACTTTTACTAGCGCCACTAGCAGTCAGGTAGCAATCAATGGAACTACAAAACGTCAAACACACTTGTATCGTCTGTCATTTCGCGGCTTTTTCGTTGCAACTATTGTAAACATCTGCTAAACGTTGAAGACTAGATTTATGTTCAAAAACTTTTTGCTAATTCGTGTGAAATGTACGTACGAAGTTCGTATTTTTTACTCAATTTCGAGGTATTGTGCACAAATTAGACGTATTTTGACTAGGTACCGAAATTGGATAAATGTGCGTCAACTGCGATCAACTTGTGGAAGGACTTGTGGATACTAGTAAGTTGCAAAACTATGATTTTTATATAATTGGTCATACTTAATTTCATAACTTGAAATCCTTCCCATTTAACTTACCAATGCAAATCATTTTTCCTGTTTAGTTTTGTACCATAGAAAAAAACACCGCGTATCCAATAACCAGCCAGCGGAGCTTTTAGACTTCCAAGAAGCTAATCCAGCTGTGGCCAAAGGTGTTGGCCTGGGTTCCCTATCAAAAGAGAACATTGATCGAGAATGAGATAACCTAGCACTGTACTAAATGCCCATGGTTGAGGCTCCTCCAAGTTAGAAAAGCGTTGGAAACGGGTATGTACCTATCACAAATACTAAAATAAAATAAATAAAACTAAATTTTATTAGTTTTATGTAGGTAATTAGGTTTCATCTTAACTGGAAACTTATTCTTTTGTTTTGTTTTAGTACTGGGCTGACCTTAAACATAAGGTGAAGAGTCGCGCTTCTGAAAGGAGACGTCAAGCAATGGGAACTGGTGGTGGGCCTAGTACCTTAGATGACTTGTCTGAAACAGATAAGATGGTACTGGCTATCATTGGAGAGGCTGCTGTTTTTGGTGACATCGAACACAGAGTGCCAGTCTTTGTAAGTTCCATTATCTAAAAGGTAAATGAAAACTACCCTATGATATTAATCTTTTGTTATTAATGTCATTGTGTTTTTTTAGCCAACTATTACCAATAACATGGAAACTCCTACTGACCCAAAGACAGTGCCAACAGTGGTCAATGAGCAAGATAGCTTTTAGCAAACAGGTAATCTACATTTATGTATAAATTATGTTATTAACATTCCAATATAAATTTAAAAACCTATTTAGAGGCTAAAAATTTCACCCATGCCGGGATTCGAACCCGCAACCTCTGGCTATCCGTGATGAAATTTTTAGCCTCTAAATAGGTTTTTAAATTTGTTCCTTAGCACGGGTTAGTGCATTAAAATAAAAATAGTATTCCAATATAAAGCATTTAAAAATAATAAATTTTTGACAAATTATATTTCCATTAGAATAAAGGTGTTAAGTTAGCTATATTAAAAGGTCAAATATTTTTTATTTATTATGTCTACCCCTCTAGAAAATTGGCGTGACAGTTTTCTATTTAAATGTAAAATTTAAAAATTCTTTACTTTCATGTACTCATAGGTGACCGCGAAAGTCCAGTAAGCCGCCCTCGTATGATCCCAAGACGTCCAAGATCTGTTCTGCCACAAGTATGTTTTATGTTTAATTTACTACAAACTCGATTAAATCCATGTCATAATAAAGGGTGATGATAATGTGACTAAAACTATGTCACTAAATCCCTAGCGTTAAATGAATAAACGTGTCGAATTTGCCTTTTATTCATTACATAATAATTATAATATTCACAAACTTTATTTCACACTGCTATTTTATTTGTAGGTGTTTCATCAGATTGGGTCATTGACTTCGAGAGGAGGGTGGCTGCAGAAGAAAAACAAGCGGAGGCTACCTTAGTTATTGCAGATGCATTAAAAACATTTGTGGAAATATCTCGGATGCATATGGAAGCTATGCATAAAATATTAAATTTACTAAAATCTAAAAATAATAATGAATAGGTTCTTGGGTATTATTCTTGGCTTTTAGTAAATCTAATATTTTGTGCATAGAGCACTCTGTGCAAACAAAGTATATTATAATAACCTATTTAGAGGCTTAATTATACTTAGTAATATATTTTAAAGTTTGTTAATTAAACTTAAGACTGTTTTGAAAAGAATAAATGTGGAATTTTAGTTTCTTCTCCACAAACTCTATTAATTGTGAATTTGATATTCATAAAGTAATATTTTGTTTGAACTTTGAATAAAACTTATGAATTTGAATCTGAAACTAGTTTCCATAGCATGTTTCATACCTACTTTTATGAAAATTTATGTTTGTGTCAGTTTATTGTCATAAATACCTATGCAAATGTACTAAAATTAAACAAATAAGATCAGAATGTGTACTTTTAATTTCAATGTAATTATGATTGGCAACAAATATCTGAAATGAAAGTAATTAATATTAATTTGAACTTAACACTTCTGCGGACGTTTTTAAAATCTATTGTTCTTTTAATTGTTATGCATACGCGCATCCGCGAAAGGGTTAATTTTTAGAAGGACATAAAATTCATGCATGTACATGCATTCTATAGGTACCCTAATCATTTGACAAGATTTGATAGCAGAATGCCTACTATCACACTTGGTTAATTTTTCACTATTTTCATACAATCTGTAGCACTATCAACTGCCTGACTAGATCCTTTGAAAGTCTGTAATGAGACTGAAATTCCCAATCGGACAAGTTGTACGCGTTGGCTTCCTCACATAGGTAATCGACGTCTCAGTGAGGCTGTCCTCCTGGGTTCCTGTCTCATCTCCTCAGCCTCTAATGCAGCCATCAAGAGAAGTGCACGAGCCATAGTTTTAAAAATATATCTATTAGTTTATTTTTAAACAGTTTATCTTCTTAAAGTGCCTCTCCATTACTTGAGGTTGGCAGTCAGCTCTTTACAGCGATCTCTGTTGAGTGCAATTCTGAACAGCTCCTCCGCAGTTTTAACACTGGTCCACTCCTTGATGTTGCACAACCATGACATCCTGCCCGGCCTTCTCTTTCCTTCCACCTTGCCCATCAAAATAGTCTGCATCGCAGCACATGGCCTAAGTAAGCTACTTTCCGCTGCTTGATCGTGCGGACAAGATTCTCCTTCGTGTCCAAGGCGCGAGTCTTTTTTTGAGTTCTTTCTTCACGGTCCATGACTCGCATCCGTAAAGAACGACAGGCCATATATAACAATGCAGGATCTTATTGCGGAGTTTGATCGAGAGTTGCCGAAAGCACAGTACTTTACTCAACGTCATAAATGAACACAGAACACAATTTAAATGAAGCTCGGGCAATTTCGATACGCACTCTTATTTCAGTATCGCTTTCCCATGACGATGTCAGCCATGAATGGCCATGATCCGAGATATTTATGAAGTAAACAGTTAATAAAGTAAGCAAACGAATAGCAACCACATAGCAACTGCCTTGCAGACACCACTTTAGTTGTTGTTCAAAAATCGCCGTTTGACATTTCAATCTGCTGTCGATCGCTGTCAAATAGTGCTACGTAATACCAAACCGTCACAGCCAAACGACAAAAAATGCATTTTTAGTTCCCCGGTCGCTGTCGCTTTGCAGATGGCGTTGCGATCGATTTTTTTGAGCTTGTTGCTGTCGCGTTGCCAGTCGGTAATACAAAATTTGACTTTGACAGCAGATATTGCGCAATTTTTGCCTGTTGCTTGTCATTTCAAGATACGTAATAAGCCCGCCGTACTCAGAAACAAGTTGTTACAGCTGAGTATTCCAGTGAGGCTAGTAGACTTCATCTGCAACCTGTTGATGGAGAGAACAATTCTTGTTAGAGGTCCTAGTAGCTTCCTCCCCCCTAGAACGGTCTGGAGAGGTCTGCCGCAGGGGTCAGTATTGAGCCCGATTCTATATAATTTATATACTTTTGACCTTGAGCTTTCAGTCACATCCTTTTGCAGCATCTTACAATATGCCGACGACATCGCTCTTTATCTACCATTCCAAGATACTGAAGAAGCGTCCAGTCGTATTAATGCTGCAATGTATTATCTGGATGACTGGCTCGACAATCATGGTCTTTCTTTGTCCATTACTAAGAGTAGCGTAGTAGTTTTTAGTAGAAAAAGAATCCCACCTGATATCAAAGTCAATGTAAAAAATGAACAGATTCCAAATCACTCAGAGGTTAAATTCCTAGGGGTTATTCTAGATTCCAAACTTACAGGTATTCCCCATCTAGATAACGTTGTAAAAAAGTGCGAAAAAGGTTTGAATATTCTGCGGTGCTTGGCTGGTGTTTGGTGGGGAGCCCATCAATATTCACTTAAGCTTGTCTATAATGCCATTGTTCGTAGTCACTTTGACTACGGCACATTTCTTTTAGAGCCATGCAGCAAGATGGCTCTGACCAAATTAAATAGTATCCAATTTAAATGTCTTCGAGTGGTGATTGGGGCCTTGCGATCCTCTCCTACGGCAGCCCTCCTTGTCGAATGCTGTGACCCACCCCTCCACCTTCGCCGCCAGTACCTGTCTGACCGGTTCTTCTTTAACGTCGTACAATTCCGACACCATGCCCTATTGAAAATTTTACGTGAATTATCATTTCTTGCCACTACGTCTAGTTATTGGTCCCATAAGGACATCCCCTGTATCCTAAAAAGCTACCTAAAATTTCGTGATCTACAAGATCCAGTCTCGCAGACTAATACTCACCCCCTTTTTGCTACAGATTTTCGGGCTCTGACCTTCTCTCCTAAAATTCTTCTTTCTTTAGATATTTCCAAACACTCTCCAGATGCAGCTACAACGTTTAAAGAAATACTAGCTCAACAGTGGTCAGGTTGGGTGCCGGTTTATTGCGATGCGTCAAAGCTATCCGATGATGGCAATGTAGGTTCCGCAGTGTGGATACCTAACTACAATGTCATCCTGCAACATAAATGTCCACCTTTGTCATCAGTTTTTTCAGGAGAGGCCATAGCATTATTAGAAGCTATTAAGTTTGTTGAAACCCACAAAAACCTCATCCAGAAGGCCATAGTTTTTTCGGATTCCCTCAGCTGCCTCCAGGCTGTTATGTCCAACCCGTTTCATGCGAAGACCAAATTTCACGTTATTTATAATATCAGAGAGCACCTTTATAAATGTCACACCAATGGCTTAGAAATAGTATTGGCTTGGATTCCGGGTCATTCCGGAATCCAGGGCAATGAATTTGTAGATTCCTGGGCTAAGAGGGCAGTCCACGGCGGTGATAGGACGCACTTTTCCAACTTTCCAGCTGACCTTCGAGCCTCAGCTAAGTCGGACCTTGATAAAGCATGGAAAACCGAGTGGGCATCGTACCGTCAAGCTAAACCGACTCAATATGGGAACATGCAGGACTTCATACCAACTCGCCCATGGTTTTTCAAAGGATGATGGGCGTTTTGGTCCTTATGTCCAATCAAGATGAGTCATATGTCGTTGGATAGCTCTTTTCAAGTGAAAAAATAAATTCTATAAAGACGAATCCGTATGAATTGTCCATTTTGAAATATGCTCGTCGGAAAGTACCATTTTTTGCTCTAAATAGAAATTAGAAAAATTCATATCTCTGGTTTAACTCAACCGATGCTCATGATTTTTACGAAAATCACATCTATGCATACTCTGTCATAAATCATTAGAGCGAGACAGCGACATTGCGCTCTCTCTCCCACTCACGGTCACGGGTAACGCTGGAATTCGGTTTTGACCCCTCTCGCGCTCCGGGACACGGCGCGGGGGCAGGTATGTTAGGGTGAGGAACGCTTGGCCGCTTGCGCAGGTAGTCAGTCGTTTGCTGATATTGTGTTAAGTGCTACGTTATTACGCTCCTCATTGTTCACATCGACTTTGACCTTGGCATCATTTTGGACTCTGTTACCCGTTTTATTTGTTGACCGTGGCTTTATATTGGACTTGGGTGCTTAACGATTGGATTGTTTCGTTGCAATGGAACGTTACCGTAACTGTGTAATGTGCCGAAGAGGGCTATACCGAGGCAGATATCAAGTACGCGTTCTGTCGGAAGCCTTGACAAGAACACACGTGGAGCTAGTAACATTTATACGAGAAAACGCTGCTCTGGAGGTTTGTACCTATTGCACTTTTTTTTTCCACTCGATCCTCACTGAACCTTCGATATAAAAGGAAACCAATTGAAATCATGTGCAACTGCATCCCAGATCTATTCTAGTAGTAAATGAGGTAACGAAGACGTAAAAGTGAAAACCGATTGATAAGTGATTCTGGTCGCTTAAAGAACATTCAAGTGATTCCTTTTTCACTTTTACGTCTTCCACGATGTATTTACCACCAAAACAAGGCCTACACAAAACCACAACCAATTACTGTGGTTGCGGTTTTGTGTGGTTGTGTGTATGCCTTGTTTTCGTACACACAACTACAGAAAACCGCAACCAGATCTCTGAGAAATCTGTGAATCTGTGGATATATTTGACGATTCGCACACCTTCTGACAGAAAAACAAATCCCTCCCACAAATGACCCCCAATGCGTTATTTTGTTAGGTATTTTTCGGAAACCAAAGTTGTTTTTCTTTTCCTTACATTTTCATATATCATTTTCAGGTCGTGTTTGACAACACCCGAAGAGTATGTTACCGATGCTGGCAAAGAGCCGAAAATGCGACTAGAGGTCATGCAAACCCTCAACCCGAGCCGGAGCCGCAAGAACAAGCAGAACCGCAAGAACAACTACAACCGCAAGAACAACTACAACCGCAATTAGAAGAAATGCTTCATATTCCTGAATATATGAGAGCACCTAATACCGCGACGCATTGTATCTTTCATGGCTGCGCTAATGAAACCCGCCATCGAATTCCAAATGTTGTTAAAATCCACGTATTTTCTCAACATAAATTGTATATCCCCGACAGTGCCAGAGTATGTCACGATCACCTTAATGGGAATGATTGGGATGATTTGCCCCAACATTGCAACATTTCCCATGACTTTACGGCTGCCCACTTCAGGGATGTTTGTGACCTAATGCGAAATGCCTTAAACTCACCCAGATTACGTTTTAGCGACCGAGGCATGAATGAAGAAGAAATGCACTTTTGGACTGGACGTACTAATGATGAATTTAATGCCATCTTAGAGCAAAATCCATTATTAAGAAATAGAAGTGCAGATCCCAGAACCACTTTGGGCATTTTACTAACGAAACTACGCACAGGAGAACCCAACGCGAGACTTGCGACGTTGTTTAACATGTCTCGGAGAAAACTCGAACGCCAGTTGGCCATCGCACGAGAGTGTCTTAGCACTGACTACGTTGTGCGACACTTGGGAGTGGATCACATGAATAGAGAAGATATATTGGAGAGAAACTTGAGGATTCCAAAAGCACTGTATGGAAATGAAGACAACAATAAAGCCATTATTATTTGCGATGGTACGTATATTTATATATACAAGAGTTCAAACTTTTTGTTTCAGAGGCAATCCTACAGTTTACACAAGTTCCAAAACTTGTTGAAACCATTTTTAATCGTAACCACTGACGGATACATTATAGATGTTAAAGGACCATACGCTGCAACAAAAACTGATGCGCAGATAATGAGCGACTTAATGACTGACGAGGAAAATCCCCTTCATATATTGCTTCAGCCGAATGACGTATTTATTTTGGACCGCGGGTTCAGGGATAGTCTGCAGCATATAGAAGCATGTGGCTACGAATTTCACGTCCCCCCGACGAAGAACCGGGAAGAGTCGCAGCTCACGACTTCTCAAGCAAATGATTCCCGGCTGGTGACAATGTGCCGATGGGTAGTGGAAGTGGTTAACGGGCGTTTCAAAAGAGATTTCAAGCTGTTGCGCCAAAAATATTTTAATAACACAATGCCTAATATGTTCGGGGATTTTATGATTGCAGCAGCAATTACAAATCACTTCCACAGGCCTATTGTCGATAGCCAACACGCAGAAGCTTTTTTACAAAAAAATGTTGAAAGAAGGCAAACCCCAAACGTGTTATAATGATTATGTAGAAGCAAAAAGATTAAACAACAGAAGAGCCAATTTCCAGAGATTGGAAGCAAATGACATTCAAGACTTTCCACGATTGAGGGAACAGGACGTGATTTTGCTGTCATTGGGGACATATCAGTTAAAACTGGCAAAATCATATTGCAGCGAGCACCTCAACAACGGCTTATATCTTATAGAAACTTATAGAGAAGCTGCTTTGGAGGATATCCATGAATATGGGATCCACGAAGATGCGTGGCTGTTGCGTGCACGCATACAGTCCCGACATGTACGATCAAAACAATATTTTTGCTATATATTATTAGACAGAAATAGTAGAAACATATTACAACATTATTGCACATGTTTGACAGGACGCCGCACGATAGGTTCCTGTGCGCATATTATATCTATTGTGTGGTATTTAGGATATGCTAGACATGAAGGCTTTACTGAACCAGCACTATTTTTAAATAACATTATCATGGATGAAACACATTAAACGATAAAACTTACTCTGAACTTGTTTTATTTACTTCGATAATAAACAAACAATGATAATATAATAATCAATGCTGATCATTTGTAATTAAAATCGATATACAATGTCGAAAAAATATCAAAAAGAATTAAAACAACAGAAAAAAAATTAAATAAAAAAAAACTTTTAACGTATGATTACTCAAATTGGACAGAAAATCGGGACTAGCGCTTCGATTATTCTTATTCTACAAAAAAATACCTTTCCAACGACGTATTACTCATTCCGATTGGTGCCAGGACCAGGTTCCATACATTTGTGCCCATCATCCTTTCGTGACGCTAGCAGAAGAGTCACCTCGACAATATGTCGTCTCCGATTGGGGCATGCCTCAACGCCTGTTTTTTTGACTAAGATCCGGGTCAGGGACCATTCCTTGTGCGAATGCGGTCTGGCCGAGGGAACTGCAGATCATATATTTTTCGATTGTGCAAAACGCAGTTCCTCTTTGTACAGTTATCTTCCAGAGGATCTTCCCCGTCCCGCCAACCTCCGCAGCGTACTACCATTGGTTTTCTCTTCATTCGCTAAAGTTCTATGTTCATATATAGAAATTAACAAAATTAGTCTGTAGTCTTGTGTGATTGTACCGACTAACACCATTAAAATGTATATATTGTGTTTCTCTTTTGTTACAGGTAAAAAGCTCGACTGAGTTATAATAGATATAATTATATTAAAAAAAAAACTTGTACTGTTATTCCAAGAGGTGCTACTTTTTCGTAACTCAGACGTTGGCAGAATCCTTAGGGAAGCCATTATTACAAAATTGAATTGAAGTCGAAAAATAGTTTTGCTAGACTTGGAATATTTTTAAACGTCCTATCCAACGATAACTCTCACTATGGTGAAGACGAAAAAATCTTGCATCACTAATTCAGGAGTAGCGGAGTTAGGTTTCAAAGTTTTTTATACATTTTATCATGCCGTTTTATCGGCGTGATTATTCTGTATATCTATGCATCACATTTTTAGTACTTATCGTCTCTAGGCTAAGCCCTGGACAGACAGACAGACGGACATAAAAATTACTTTACCCGGTTTTGTTTTTGTTTAGATCTGGTACATCACTAGTTCAGTCATTTATTTACTCTGTGATGCTTATTCCTTCACAGAATAATTAAACTTCTTGGTTTAATTGTTCTGTGATTCCTTCATAGATTATTATGCACACGGCACACGGATACACGGATCTCCACTTAGGCATTGTTTTGAGTTTTGTTAAATATTACCCACGTATTACCTATTTGACACACAAATTTGACGTCGAAAACATTGGAATGAATCTGGACTGGAGGCTAAATATTTATTGTCAAAATGAATTTAAAGGACCAAGCCGAAGCGGTAGACCAGTTACCCCAGTTCTGCTACGCGTGCTTCAGTGTGGATCGCCGACTTTGCGATGTCGGCGAACTACTCGATGTTCTAAATAATTTGTTCGAAAATAGTGGCACGGTTAGTATCTTACTTTGGGAGGAATGATATGGATAATTGCAAGGTCAAGCAGGGTCAAGTTTGTAACATCATTAGCTTTAGTGACAATTTTTATTGATGAGACAGCAGCCTACACAAGATGATTTATACAGCGTCCTGTGGCATCTTCACTCACACTAGATGGGTGAAGGGAACACTCGGATGCTGTAGTGCCTGGGACATGGTTTTAGATGGTGTAGGCTTCTTCTTCTTATTCAGGCTATATAAGTCCACTGCTGGACATAGCCCTCCCCTAATGAGCGCCACAGCGCAAAGTTGCGCCATCATTGGGGGGTAATGCCCATAATCCGCACGCTGGGCATGCGGGTTGGGGATCGCAGTTTGGTGGAATTGTACTGCAGGGGGCGCTGCTGCCCACCCCCTCGGTTTGTGTCCCTTAGTTGCCTTATACGACACCCGCGGGAAGAATTTGGGTGAGGTGTCGGCTTGTCCAGCACCAATACCATCCTGACCTTGGTCGGCCTAGCCCACAGGAAAAACTAGTCAAAACTTGCGGAGCCAACCATGTCGCGTGTTTCCTCACGATGTTTCCTTCACCATTAGCGTGTGATATTGCGACTACAAATTGGCAAGTCAGTTAGACCTGAGATTTCCGCACTTAGCCTCATAGTTGGGCCATTATACGTAGCAAGCGCTGAGGTACGCTAACACCTCAGACACTAGGGTTTCCTTACGATGTTTTCCTTAATTTCAGAAATCTACAAAACTTAGAAAACAAAGTCATTGGTACATGCCGGGGCTCAAACCCACGACCTCCCGATTGAGAAGCCGGCGTTCTACACTGCTCCGCTACCACCGCTCTTACAAATTGGCAAATGTACGTAAATTTGAAATTAAACAGTCATTGGTACATGCCCACACTGGGGATCGAACCTGGGGCTCTCGCTTGGAAAAATTCCACCGGGACTCGACCCGCGACCTCTGGCTAACCATGCGACTTTTTTAAGTTTTTCAAAAAAATTTTTAAATCAATTAAAATCAAATCAAATAAAATTTTTAGCCTCTAAATAGGTTTTTAAATTTTTAAATCAAATCAAAGTTCCTGCCAATCGTTCCAGGGTGGCCAATCAGGCTTTGACTGCTTGGTAGCTTTTGGTAAACCGTCTTTACTTACCTTAGTGACTAAGCCAACAGATTTGGTGGGATTTCAATTTTCGTTCTTCAGTTGGGCTTGTAAATGAGGTCTTTAATTTGACAGTTATTTTTCTTTTTTGTTAAACAACTAAATAAGAAACACTTGTGGCCTAGTCGAACCGAGTGATTGGATGCAATCTAATCGTAATTTACAGGTTAAGCAACAACAAGTGCGGTCAGGTGCAGGCTGGGTGGCCGTCCCGCGACTACCGCTAGTGGCATTTTCCCGAGCGCTTCCGTGCTTCGCAAGGCACACTAAGCCGTTGGTGCCGGCTGTCATGTAATGGCAGTCGTTAACCCATGTCAGAGGCCTCACGGGCGGCTTTATAACCTCTGACAGTAATGCCCGCCACTGTCTTACAATACTCCACCAACCTGGACTTGGCCCCCGTGGTGACCCGTACCACAGCAGTGGGGACATACAAGGGTTGATTCGATCGTAAAACAACTTTACCGTCTTCCGTAGGAGTTAGTTTTCCAGTCAGCACTGCTGTGTTTCGAGTGCCGCGCTGTTCTGCAGCGCGTGAGTGATTTCAAGAGGAACGTGGCTGCGGTGCTGGAATTCTTCTGCGATTACCAATGTGACCAGGTACGTTACTGAGCCAATATTGATGTGAAATAGTTGCGAGTATAAGTGTAGAAATAAATATGTAAACATAATCGTTTCTAAACGTATGTAAAATTTGAACTCAAAACGCTGTCAGCGTTTTGCCAGTTCGAACGGTTAACTTACTCATCCTCACTACTTAATGCTCGATTAACGCGGTAGTAAAGTTAGTCGGTATCGATTCGCGGTAGTCGATTGGAACTGTCAAACTCGCACTAAGCACTCTTTGCTAAGCACTCTGAACCGTTTGTCGCTTTGGTTCTGTATTGTTCCTCTCGAGGGCGCTTTTGTCTTTATGTCAACTGCTTCTCGTTACGTGTAATTTTCATATTGTAATTGTGCGCTAAATAAACCTTATTTCTTTATTCTATGCAATTTTCATTCCAAAAATAAGTTTCAGAAAGTTACATTAGGATGTTATGTATATAGATTTTCGTTATGAAACGGGACGATGAAAAGCACCCGGACTTATGAACGTTGCTGAAACGAAGGTGATCTTTCAGGATCGTGGCAAGTGGCAGTCCCTGGTCTCTGCCTACCCCTCTGGGACACAGGCGTGAGGTTATGTATATATGAATTTTTGTTATCTCTCCTGTAATTCCGTGCAACGGCGAAATATTGTTTTTAATTTGGAATTAAGTTATTTATTTCCTTCCCACAGTGATGTCAAAGCACAAAATACTATTTTAAGAATCGCCCGTGGTCCCGGCTAGCAGTGATCGAAAACGATCACGAAGGTTAAACAACATTGGATGGGTGACCGTCTATGACTAGCGCTAGTGGCATTTTTCCGAGTGGTTCCGTAGCGTGCTTTGCAAGGCAGTTGGTGCCGGCTACCGTCGATACATGGCAGTCGTTAAGCCAAGTCAGAGGCCTTAGGGCGGCTTGAAAACTTCTGACAGTAAGACCAGCCACTGGTCTTGCAAGCCTCCACCAACCCGGACTTGGCCCCCGTGGTGGCCTAACCTTCCTGCGATGCAGGAAGAGACTCGTGCCACAGCAGTGGGGACATACAAAGGGTTGATAACATAGAGAATGTTCCATGAGGGAGACCTCTAATAGGTTATCTCAACTTCCAGAAGGCTCGGCTGCCGCCACCGCTGTCTAGACTAAGCATCGCGAACACCTCCGAACAGATATGCCTCAAGCATGGACCTGGGAAGGTCAAACTGGAACAAGAGGGGCGCCAAGACGCTCGGCTTAAGGGAGAGACTGAATTTGAGGAAATAGAATTCTTGAGGGATGATGGCACAGGTTGGTTAACACTCCCTTTTTAGGTCTTAAGGAAGGCCCATGAGACGAGATGAAGAATGTAAACAAAGTTTCAGGGGTTCTAAACATTTTTATTTGAATAAATTATAGTTATACAAATTTTGGGTTCCTTATTCTTATCGCTGTCGTCTGTATTAGTCGAACATGATTCACCGGAAGAGTCCTAGGCTGTCTAGACCCGCCGGGCTGTGATTCCATAATTAAAACCAACAACTAATTACAATAACAGCAACAATCAACAAGAAAACGAACGGTAACGGATTAATAAACACAATAAACTTAATGTACGGTGCAACCGCACATCTTTTGTACAGTCAGCATTTCCATCAATTCACCTAACTAGCGCGGAAACAGACTTTAGTTCGCAACTGCCAATCAGCCGCGCCGCGCGTACTCATTAGCATTTCATTAAATCATTTCTATCGTTATTAAGTAGCAGTATAATATAGTGATGGTTTAACAGCAATAGAGTGCTTTCATTCCTAGCAGATAGCACCCCAGCAAGCTACCCCATTTAGCTACCCGGTTACAAGACTATAGCTAATCTCGTAACCAACCGTAAGAGCCGTACCTGATCATAGCGTGACTAGTAGGCGCTCTTACATTTATGGTCCTTCGAAAAAAGAACTTACAGTGACTTTGGATATACAGTGAACTATAGTGACATACTTGTGTATAAGTGGACATTTAGAAAATACTAGCAGCAGATCAAGAGTTTAGAGCTGAGCAAGCCTAAACACTTCGTTATCCACGGCAGATCGCCAAACTAGCAAATCACTTGGTTGATCGCCTGGATACCAGCACGAGCAGCAATCAGCATCAGCAGGACGAGCGTCCAGCTCACAGCAAAACGAGCACCTGGGGCTGGTGACACGAGCAGGTCACCCACAGACCTGCAGCAGCTCAGCGTCAGCAACGCAGCAATAAAAGTAAGATCTTTCCATATTTTCTTCTCTGCCTTTAACGAAAATGGAAGACTTACTAGCTAACCAACAACAAATAACGGATGGCATCGACAAACTTCTCATCAATTTCAAGAAAACCGGTTCCGAACGCAGGACCGTAGACTACACCAAACGTACTTTAGATACTTTAGATTCGTATTGGTATGAGTTTAAAAATACCCATACGAAGCTACTTAACATCGGTGACCAAACGCATTCGTATTTCGTAAACAACCAATACGAAACCACGCGTAACAAATACCACAACGTCCGATCAGTTGTCGAAAACTATCGATTATCAGGAGAACAAGCAACGCCCACTACGTCGCTTTTACGCCCTGCAACCCCGTTAGCATTTCTCTCCGGTTCCGCAACGACTCAGTCACAGGGTAATAACAGCAAAACTGAAGATTTACTGAAAAAGCAAACGAGTAACTTCAGAGCATTCGAACGAACGGTAGCGAACGTAGATCTTAACTTGGTAACGGAAAAGTGGGAGTACGAAGACCTACTGCGCACACTGCAGTCACGGTGGTCGGTAATAGATAGTCTGCATTGGGAGCTTGATTCTATTTTAGAAGGGTCAAACAAAGCCTATGAAGAAGCGTTTTCCAAATATGAACACACTTATAATAGCATGAAAAAGAGCATTAACAGTAAACTTTGGTCGGTGTCCCATCGAGATAAAATAACGCCGCAATTGGATATACCTACATTCAACGGTATTTACCAGCAATGGGTATCTTTCAAAGATCTTTTTACTGAGGCGATCCACAGCAATCCGTCAATTTCAAACGCTCAAAAAATGCAGTTTCTTAAGGGCAAGGTAAGAGGAGAAGCGGAGAAACTGATTCAACATCTACAGATCTCTTCTGAAAACTACAGCATATGTTGGGAGATCTTAAATCATAGATACAACAACCTCAAACTGATTTTCACCTCACACACTAACGTTTTGCTGAATCTACCTACGATTCAACAAGCGTCGGTCCAAAATATAAAAAAGCTTCACGACACCACGATAGAATGTCTGAATGCCATCAAAGGCTTAGGGATCGACATCAGCACCTGGGACCCACTACTCGTCCATATCTTGTCGAACAAGCTAGACACCGAAACGCATAGCGATTATGTCGCATCTCTACGGCAACCGAGAGAATTGCCAAAGCTAAATGACTTTATAAACTTTTTGGAAAGCAAGTTTACAGCAATGGAGTCCTCTAGAAGAAGGGAAATGCCCACTGAAAAATCATTTTCCCAAAATAGCATTCAATCCGAGTCTAAAACTCCAAATTCCAGTAAGCAACAGTACTTCAACAACGGAAATGTTTCGCAACCAGTAGCAAGCAACAACCGCAAATCAGCAAAATATAGGTGTCCGGTTTGCAGCACAAACGAACACAATTTGTATTACTGTCGGCAATTCCTAAGTATGTCACCATACCAACAAAAACAAGCGCTGGCAAAACACGACATTTGTCAGAACTGCATCTATTACCACAACGGTCAGAATTGTATATCAGAAAAACGTTGTAAGGAATGCAATGGATTTCACAATACTAAATTGCACCACGTTTATACAAAAAGCACAACGCCCGGAATATCGCAAACAAGCACAAGACCCGGGGCAGCGCATGTATTGCGAAATCAGAATGAAGAAAATGCAGGCAAAGCACACGTGTCGCAGCAGAATGACGCGTCCGAAATCCTGTTAGCAACCGCAATGGTCAATGTTAGAGCAAACGATGGAACCAAGCACACCATGAGAGCCCTTGTTGACCAGGGATCCCAAACATCCCTAATAACGGAGCGAGCAGCTCAAGCATTAGCTTTACCCCGAAAACGGTGTAATGGCATCATATCAGGCGTAGGTGCAAAGGAGAGTAGCTGTAAGGGAATAACAAGCATAACCCTTGAGTCACTAGCAACGGACTTTACCCTGACCACAAATGCTTATATCATGAGAAGTCTTGTGAATAACCTACCCACGCAAACCATTCCAAAACCAGCAGCATCGTACTTAAATACCATAAAATTAGCGGATCCCGAATTTTATCTGAGTCGGCCCATAGATATCCTCTTAGGCGCCGACGTATACTCAAGCATTATTCTCGACGGTATAATGAAAGCAGACAAATCCATGCCCATGGCGCAGCAAACCGAACTGGGATGGATTCTGAGCGGTGGAGTAAAAACTCTACAATGCAACATCGTCTTGAACAGCATGGATGACTTCCGAAAATTCTGGGAAATTGAAGAGATAAGCAACGAAAGCGAATTATCGACGGAAGATCAGCGAACCGTCGATTTTTACCAATCAACGACGAAACGTCGCCCAGATGGATCGTATGAAGTGAGGCTGCCTTTAAAATCCGACCTCAAAGATCAATTAGGCAGGTCCAAGCCCATGGCGATAGCACAGTTTAGGCAAATAGAGCGAAAATTTGCGTTAAACGAAAGTGTGGCACAAGCATATAAAATATTTATGGACGACTATGAGTCACTCGGTCATATGGTAAAAAGTAATAGCAACCCGACACTTGAATACTTTTTGCCGCACCATTGTGTACTTAGACCCGAATCGACGTCATCAGCACTACGCGTCGTATTCAATGCGTCGGCAAGGACGACTTCTGGACTGAGCTTGAATGATTGTATGGAGAGGGGCCCAAATCTACAACAAGATTTGCAAGGCTTACTAATACGATGGAGGCAATTTCGGTACGCATTTTGCGCCGATATAGAGAAGATGTTCCGCCAGATTTTCGTCCAAGAGCAAGATCAGCAATATCAGAAAATTGTATGGAGAGAAAACCCCCACGCCTCTTTACAGGACTACCAACTCGCTACCGTCACGTACGGAACTAAATCAGCTCCCTTTTTAGCGATGATGACGCTTAGACAGTTGGCGTCCGACGAGCAGCAAAATTTCCCCGACGCAGCCCATATAATAAAAACATCATTTTACATGGACGATCTTTTATATGGAAGTCACAGCTCTGAGGCAGCGCATAAACTCATCGGTGACTTAATAACTTTATTACGGCGTGGTGGCTTAAACTTACGCAAGTGGAAATCAAACGAAAGTAGCCTATTGCCGGTCGTTGATCAGTCCAGCACAACAGAAAAGAACGATAACCACGAAAAGTTTGAGTTCAAACAAGCAGAGAACAGCAAAACATTAGGGCTTCGTTGGAGTCCACAACAGGACACGTTCACATTTGAGTCGAAAATCGATAGCAAACCAAAAACAAAAGAAACAAAGCGGACGCTATTGTCAGACATTTCAAGAATCTTCGATCCCTTGGGGTGGCTGACTCCTGTCACCATGAAACTAAAATCGTTATACCAATCTGTATGGAAAGCTAATATACAGTGGGACGAAGAACTACCTTCAGACATCAAAGGTGAATGGTTGAAAATTAAGGAAGATTTATCGAATATCAATCAGTATGAAATAAGCAGATGGATTGGAACGGGAGAAAAGAAAGGAATTCAATTACACGGCTTTTGTGATGCCTCTAAGAAGGGGTATGCCTGTGTGATTTACTGCAAAGCAAGCAGCGAGGATAACGAAGTAACGGTCACTTTAGTGGCCGGAAAATCCAAATTGGTCCCAACTAACAAAGATATTTCGTTGCCCAGACTAGAGCTATGCGGGGCAGCGTTATTAGCTTCGCTGATGCGAAAAGTGAAGGAAAATCTCAACTACTGCAATGTAGAGATCTACGGCTGGATCGACTCACAAGTTGTTCTAGCATGGATACAAGGAGATGAGGATAGGTGGAAAACCTTTGTAGCCAATCGGGTCAGAGAGATAAAAAGGACAATGGAACCAAACTGCTGGAGCTACGTCAAATCAGCAGAAAACCCAGCAGATTGTGCAAGCCGGGGTATTACAGCTACACAGCTAAAGAATCTACCACTGTGGTGGACGGGACCCACCTGGTTAGCCACACATCAAACCAGCAACGAGTCGAATCAACAGTCCTTCACTACAGATGAAGAAGCGAAGAAAAATCATCAAGTAAACATAGCCACTCAACAAGAAAGCGGTGTCAGCATAATTGATGAATTGCTAAGCAAAAACAGCTCCTATTCCCGTACGGTGAGAGTCCTAGCATGGATTTTAAGGTTTATTTCGAAGAAAGAAAGCAAAGCTTCGTACCTTACACTAACGGAACAAAAAGCAGCAAAGGAGAGAATTATAAAGCACGTCCAAAAAACAGAATTTTCCGCTGAAATCGAAAGCTTAAGGAAAAACTGTAATATCAGCCACAAGAGCAACATTTTGAACCTCAAACCATTTCTCGACAAAAACGGTATCCTAAGAGTCGGGGGAAGGCTAGAAAACGCGAACTTACATGATGACATGAAACATCCAGTCGTCATCCCACATAAAGGTCGATTAACAGAGCTTCTAATCGACCATTCGCACAAGCTGACCTTCCACGGTGGAGCTCGCCTGACCACTTCATTTATCAGGCAAGGGTTCTGGATTATAGGAGGTAACAGAGCAGTAAAGAAGCAAATTAGAATGTGTATTAAATGCAGAAAACATGCCCCCAATTTTCAGCCGCAGCTTATGGGAGACTTGCCCCAAGCAAGAGCAAATCCCTCACGCCCCTTTGAAAATACCGGAGTTGACTTCACAGGCCACGTGATGGTAAAGTCGAGCAAGGGTCGCGGTATAAAAAGCACAAAAGGATACATAGCGGTGTTCGTTTGTATGGCAACAAAAGCCATCCACCTCGAACTAGTGTCCGACATGTCAACGTCAGCATTCCTGGCTGCGTTAAGGAGAATGTCATCTAGACGCGGCAAACCTAGCCACATATATAGTGACAATGGTACAAATTTCGTTGGAGCTAATAAAATTCTGCAGCAAGAATACAACGAAATACAGCAAACATTAATCAATCAGCAGCTCATGTCAGAGATAGCAGACATGGAGATAACTTGGCACTTTAACGCTCCCGCGTGGCCGTCCGCAGGAGGTCTGTGGGAAGCAGCGGTCAAAAGCCTAAAGCACCATCTTCGTCGAGTGCTCGGAGAACAAAGGCTAACGTATGAGGAGTTCTACACTCTGTTAGCACAGCTCGAAGCCTGTCTGAATGCAAGGCCACTCTGTCCACTCACCGAGGACCCCGATGACTTGAATTTTCTTACACCATCGCATTTTCTCGCGTCCGGTCCAGTCCTAACCCTAGTGGAAACTGAATCCGATCTGCGAACAAGGTGGACGCTCACACAAAAAATCTTTAATGACGTGTGGAAGCGATGGCGAGCCGAGTATCTAGCGCAACTATCACCGAGAGGCAAATGGTTCAAGGAGCAGCAAAATATAAGCATCGGCGATATAGTGATGATCCACGAAGATAATCTTCCCCCAGGCAAATGGTTGATGGGAAGAGTAGCGGAACTACATCCGGGAAAGGACGGATTAGTGAGAGTGGTGACACTAAAAACAAATAATAAATATTTAAAGCGCCCTATTATCAAAATATCAAAGCTACCAATAAATAATCAAAGTGAAACAAACCAAATCACTCCTAGCTCAGCTTCAAATGACCAAGATACAGACCAAAAAACTATGACAAAGGCAGATCAAGGCCAAAGCAAACCTCCCAAACGAAAACGGAAGTTCAGTATCTCCTCTATCGTCACTTCCTTATTGCTTTTACTCGCAGTATTTACCCCAGCACAGTGCTCGTTCAACAAAACAGCGCTAAATAAAAGTTTATACTTCGACGAGATAGCGACAATGAAGGTAATAAGAGACGAATGGAAAATAATTACTTTCTACAAAATGGATCCTTATTGGCAAGCAGAAAACGTTATTAAGGATTACACAAAGCATCTACAAAGCGTATGTAGTAAGCTCCAGTATCAACCGCTCTGTGACGTCATACTCCAACAGCTGCGCCATGGATTATCCGAGCTCGAGTACTATGAGCGCGCGCTGCTGAGTCAACATTCTAGCACGCGACCCGCCAGGGCCCGCCGCGGTCTTATCAACGGCGTCGGATACATTGCAAGTGAGCTATTCGGCGTATTAGACGAGCGATTCGCAGAACAATATCGAAAAGACATTGAGTTATTAAGCGAGAATCAAAAACATCTGGCATCACTATGGCATAATCAGACATCGGTAATTGAAGCACAATACAATTTACTAAAAAGAACGGAAAATGTAATTGATAAGCAGTACAAATCCCTAAATCAACACTTTCTTAGCATAGAAAAGGAAAGCATAAGGTTGAGTACTGAAATGCAAGCTTCGTCAGCAATATCGGAGTTTAGCTTGGGTGCAATCATCGCTAACAACATGTTGCAGAACTTAAGAACGATCCAAAATATGTTATTGGATACCATTACAGACCTTTTCAATGGACGCTTCAGCCCACATTTAATTAGTCCAGAGCAGCTAAAGGAAGAACTCAGCATAATCTCCAGTCAAATCCCAACAGACTTATCTTTACCGATCTGTAACATACAAACAGATCTACCAGAAATCTACCACTTACTTCAAATAAAATCAAGATTGTTAAAAGACTACCTATTGTTCGAAATTAGGCTCCCACTAATCAGCAGAGAAACGTTCGAAATGTTTAGAGTAATCCCCGTTCCGCAAAAACACAAAAGCAGCATCGTCAGCATTAAACCGATAGCAGAGTTTATAGCAGTAAACTTACAAAAGGATTCGTTTTTTACCCTGACAGAAAGAGAAATGAAATCATGTCAGCAATCCTATTCGAATATCTATTTGTGTCATCTGCAGAGGCCCATCATTAAGATGAAGGGCGACAAAAATCTCTGTGAACTAGACAACACTTCGGGTGAATGTAAAATTACTGTAAGCGAACAATGTCAGAATAAATGGATAGAGACGAATAAAATAAATCAGTTCATTTACTTTTGCTGTGAAGACTGCCCCGTAAGAATAATGTGCCAGGATCATATTGCAACAACACAGCTGACTAACGCCGGCATTATTAGCGTAGGACAAGGATGCATAATAAAAACCTATGATTTTACAGTATACGGTCATAAGGGGACGTACAGCAGTGTTATGAAAATCAGCGCAGAAATAGTAGCACCTGAGATACCAGCGATTAATCATCTCATCAACATTTCGTTCCCGAATATTTCTACGTTTACTGACCAGGAAGCAGAAGAACGCCAGCGCGAATTAGAAAATATTCACGGCGATATACAATCTATCAAGGGAAAGGAAGGTTTGATAAGCAATATCTCATATCATGATATACACCATTACTCTATTATCTACATCATCTTGATCTTAGTAACTGCAATAGGAGCATATCTAACAGTATTAAGAATGAAGCACAGAAAGCCTTCGCGTCCGGTGGAAACAGCGTCCACGGAGGACGCCGAGGCAGCAGCCAGTGAAGACGTGAGTCCCACACCGCGAAACGTGACAATTAGTGATACCGTCAAGTGTAAGTGTATAAATAAAAATAAGCAAATTAATAAAGCGAACAAAAGGTCAATCAGTGAAAGTGCGATACCAAAAAGCAGTGAACAAATTCGATCAATTAATAAAGGCACGTCACCCGTGATCACAAGATCAATGTTTTCTCTCAGTGATAACAGTGATTAAATAAATTTTCGACAAATTACTAACTAAACAGCCGAAGAGCAATGTCGGTCTCATATTGTTAATCATTCGTTATAATATGTCGGTATCAGTATGTCTCATATGTCATCTCATCTCTCAGTCCCTACTTCGGCTGGGTAATAATGTACGGTGCAACCGCACATCTTTTGTACAGTCAGCATTTCCATCAATTCACCTAACTAGCGCGGAAACAGACTTTAGTTCGCAACTGCCAATCAGCCGCGCCGCGCGTACTCATTAGCATTTCATTAAATCATTTCTATCGTTATTAAGTAGCAGTATAATATAGTGATGGTTTAACAGCAATATAGTGCTTTCATTCCTAGCAGATAGCACCCCAGCAAGCTACCCCATTTAGCTACCCGGTTACAAGACTATAGCTAATCTCGTAACCAACCGTAAGAGCCGTACCTGATCATAGCGTGACTAGTAGGCGCTCTTACACTTAATAAATACGGAAACGAAAAAATACGTATCACTTCGGACGCAATCTAAACAGGAATGAACTATTATAGTTCACAAAATAGTGGATGACACCAAACGTTGACAACTGCCGTACTGAAAGTTTTCCTGTAACACGAAAAACGCAAAGACAGCTGTCTTCGATCAAATGACGCCATTACCGCATACGTGTGACAAGGACAGAGATAATAATCGCTCACTATCGCAATGTAACTCAGTAACGGCCCGTTTGTTTACATTCTTTATCTCGTCTCATTGGCCTTCCTTACCCTATTCGTTTCACTCTGTCCGTTCATCTGTCATTTGTGAAGTCAAAATTGATATTTCATGCCAAAAATCTATATTTTCTCGCAAAATCATGAACTGGCTTTGTTTATTAATTTGGCAACGTGTTATCTAAAATAGTGTCCCGGGTTACTTTATTTATGGCAGTTTTCGACCAAAACTCTCAAACTTAACCGGTAAAATATTGTTTACTTATTTGGACAAGTAAGGATAAATAGACGTACCTAATAAACGCAGTCACCCATTTTTCGTTTTATTTTATCTATCCAGATGACGACAGCGATGGACAACGTTGGCAAAACGTTGAGCACCACACGGAAGACGTTTTGACCAAACCCGCACTGTTCGTTGAATTGGACACACACCCATCAACGTCCATACCCATACAGCCAGAATCACCAGATACGAATACGATGATTAAAACCCGCACAAAACAGAAATCCTCTGAAAACAAGTATTTGAGGTTCACTGAAACCGGATTTTGCTTTGATAGACTTTTCACGAGATTCTCAGTTGATCACGTGGAGTTGGGGAGGTTGTTAGAGAAGGACAGAAGAGAGGGGCTGTTTGTGGCGCTGCCGTATCGGTGCGAGGCCTGCGTGTGCGCATGGAGGCTCAAGAGAAACTTTGATTTGCACAATGACACCCGACATTCTGAAGTGAGTCGATTAATCACTTTAAAAAAACCAATTTAGAGGCCAAAAATTTCACCCACGCCGGGACTCGAACCCGCGACCTCTGGCTAACCGTGCCAGCGCTCTCCCAACTGAGCTAATGGGCGACTACCCGGCATCAGTGAAATTTCGAACCTCTTTACAATACTCTGTACGTACAGGCAGCGACATCTGGGTGAAGCAATTTGCATCACTTGCAGCCCCGAGTACCTACTTTGCAGTTAGGTTTCACATCGGAATGACTAATCATTGTTTTTTATTTATTAGAGACACGGAACAGTGGTGCGGGCATAAATTATGATGATTAAAGTGATCTAAGTCGGGGTGTATTTTTTTTGTTTGTGATGTCCTTGCTTGGTTACCACAACGCAGGGTATCCTAGCTTGGAACCAGGACAATTGATTGTGTTGTGTGAAAGTGATTTTATTTATTTCATCCATTCATTCAATCAATGAACTAATCGGTCAATCAATCAGTGAGTCACTCAATCAGTCAATCAATCATACAATCAATAAATCAATAAATAAATAATCAATCAATCAATCAATCAATCAATCAATCAATCAATCAATCAATCACTCACTCACTCACTCACTCACTCACTCACTCACTCACTCACTCACTCACTCACTCACTCACTCACTCACTCACTCACTCACTCACTCACTCACTCACTCACTCACTCACTCACTCACTCACTCACTCACTCACTCACTCACTCACCACACACTCATATAACAATCACTCACGTAAAATTTACATAACAATACTTAAGGGGCGGTACTCTAGCGCCGCCATTGGAAAAGAATCATCTTTCTTTATTTATAGATCGTTTTTACATAACATTTTAGACACTTGCCTATATCCTGCAGTTGGCGTTAAATGCCTGATGACGATGAAGAGGTCCACCTGGGACGAACCTTACCCCTTTCAATTTTTATAAGTAACGCCGTTTGTGTTCATATTTCAGACCGCGGGCGGCTACCAGTGCGATATATGTACAAGAAGAATGGACTTGAATCGGATATGTCTTCATGTGAAAGCGCACTACGTAGCGCGCAAGTGTAATATGTGCGAGTATAAAACCGCGACGCCGAGCAGTATGCGGCGGCACATCATGAAGAATCATAACAAAACTGTCCAGTGTCGGACGTGCGGCGCTTTCTTACGGTACTTTGTGTAATTTTGATTTTAGAACGACTCTAGTAAGCTCTCACCAATCTTACACAGATATTGTGTGTGAGATCGCGCTCAAGTGTAATATGTGCGAGTATAAAACTGGCGGTACTTACTGAAGAATCATAACGAAACTGTGCAGTGTCGGACGTGTGGCGCTTCTTTACGGTACTTTGTGTTTAAAATTACACAGAGTAAGGAAGCCCTACAAATTATTAAGCTCGGGCACAGATATTGCGTGCGGGATCACTATGTCGCGGGCAAGTGTATGTGCGAGTATAAAACCGCGACACGGATCAGTATGCGTCGCGGCATTTATTGAGAATTATTGAAAATCCTTGGAATGTCTTACGCGGGGCGCTTTCTTACAGTACTGTGTGTAATTTTAAGCAGGACGTTATTAAGCTCTGGCACAGGTATTGCTGCAGGAACACTTCGTCGCGCGCAAGTGTGCAAATGTGCCAGTATAAAATTGAGACGCGGAACTGTATGCCGCGGCAGGTCATGAAGACTCATACCAAACCAGTGCTGTGTCGGGGGTACGGCGCTTTCTTACGATAATTTGTGTAATTTTAAGTTGGACACTATTAAGCTCTGGCACAGGTTTTGCGAGCAAGAACAATTTGTTTCCCGCAAGTGTAAAATGTGCTAGTATAAAACCGCGACGTGTAGTATAAAGACTGTTCGGGTGAAAAATTTAAAATTTTTAGTGATAAGAAAAATATGACTTGTATATCCGCAATTTCATTAGGCTTCAAACCCTTAGACCATATTTATCAAAAGTTTACCCATTTTATAGCAATAATTAAATATTTAAAATTATGTGAGCAATTATGAGGCCTTATGGGCGGCTTGATAACTTCTGACAGTAAGGCCCGCTACTGTCTTACAATCCTCCACCAACCCGGACTTGGCCCCCGTGGTGGAGTATGGCCTAACCTACCTGCGAAGCAGGAAGACACCCGTGCCCCAGCAGTGGGGCATACGAGGGATGATATCGACTTCTTAGGGACAAGTAGACATTCACAAACATACTCACCACGGAATGCCGAGATTTATTGTGCGCCTCCAAGTCGAAGAGACCCGCGTCCCAGCAGTGGGGACATGCAAGGGTTGATAACGACCTCTCTGATGAAGTGATGCCTGTGCTCTAATGTTCACAGCTCGACGCGGGACTTCTACTATCATTACAGAACCCTCCACCGGCGCTTCCTCTGCGACCACTGCGGCCAGGGCTGTCTGACACGGGATGCCATCAAGAAACATCTGTAAGACTCTCTTTTTCTCTTCGCTATCAACCCTTGTATGTCCCCACTGCAGGGGCACGGGTCTCGTCCTGCATCGCCAGATGGCTAGGCCATACTCCACCACGAGGGCCAAGTCCGGGTTGGTGGAGGATTGTGAGATAAAAATTAAAATAACAAATAACCGTACACTCGATTGCTGAGCATTAGCGAACGGGAGCGAAACCCAAAATCGCCTTGTAACTGTAACTTCATTTCGAGGTACCTACTTAGGTTGGCCCCGCCTGCTTAGTAATTAATGCTCGATAGCAAGACAATTCTTTAATAACCTATTTAGAGGCTAAAAATTTCACCCATGCCGGTATTCGAACCCGCGACCTCTGGCTATCCGTGCCAGCGCTCTTTCCCGCATGGGTGGAATTTTTAGCCTCTAAATATTTTTTTTAAATTGTCCTTAGCACGGGTTAGTGCATTAAAAATAATATAAGGCAATTCTTGCCATGACTAAAAAAACATTAAAATGTTACCAGCTATCAGTACAACCTAATTCCGTCATGTTTATTAAACAACCCTTTTGTATGTCCCCACCATGGCTGGGGCTTTTTTCCTAGAGCAATTTCTTCCAGACACCCGACGATGGAGAGCTGATGAAGGAAAAGTGAGATTGTATAGTTGGCGCAATTATGAATATTGATATCATCCCTTGCATGTCCCCACTGCTGGGGCACGGGTCTCCTCATTTGCAACTCTTGATATAAAACTAATTTCGGATCTGCTGTCTGAATTATTCAATGATTTCTAAATGTAAAATTGCAAAAAGTGTGACGTCACACTAGGGAGCCCCCCCTCCAAAACAAACAAAAGTCTCACAAGTGTGACCAGCTGTGACAAGGAAGGGGGGGGGGGGGATCAAAAAATCACGAAATCCGTGTGACATAGTTTATCTATAATCAGCCCACATCAACCCACTGCTGGGCATAGGCCTCCTTTTTACTGCGCCATTCCTCGCGGTTCTGTGCTAATCTGATCCATCTCTGACCCGCAACCCTCACGATGCCGTCTGGCCATCGTGTCGGTGGTCTGCCTACCAACCTCCTTCCTTCCCGTGGCCACCACTCCGATACTGCCCTGGTCCACCGGCCGTCTTCCCTTCTAGCCAAGTGTCCCGCCCATCTCCACTTTAACTCTGTGATCCGCTTACCAACGTCTTCGAGCTTGGGCGTAATTTACGGATAACCCCAATGGCCGAAATATGAGGCTAAGGGACACGGATTTTATAGTTAACAAATGGGTTATTCTCTGAATGCCCAATTCGTAGAATAACCCATTCGCAGAAGGGAATAAACGCTAAATCGTTTATTCTTAAAATGGCATATTCTCAAAATTGCAAACTTACATAAAATCATGTGACAATTAAGTTTGATTGACAACATCTAAATAAAATACAAAGATAACCAAAACAACAAATTAACAAGACTTATTTTAAAGAGTAAAGTTACAACAATAAAAGGTTTGATGTTTAGTATCAGAAGGATGATAAAATATTGTTCAAAAATATTGTTAAAATATTTGTCAATAAAAGATTATTGATTGTTTTTCCTATTCCATTGAAAATTAATCCTTACCTGATTTGTTGCAAGTTTGCCATTTTGAGAATAATTTCATAATAATTTTAATAATAATAATTTTCAGATTTAATTTAATAATGAGCCATTTAGCGAATTGCCCCCTCCGCGAATGGGCCATTCTGAGAGTTAGGCGTTCAGAGAATAAGCCATTCTGCGAATTAGCCTTTTTTTACTGTTAGGCTTTTTGCGAATTGGCCATTTATCGACTAAGCCTAAAAAATTAAATGTGCTTTTCTTTCCCCCAGAACAGTCCACGGCCCTTACGTTTGCTGCGGCCGTCATTTCCGCTCGTACCGCGCCTTCAAAGACCACGAAACTTACCACACTAAGGCGCAGCCCGAGCTCTGTTATTGTGTGGAGTGCGACAAGCAGTTCAAGAACGTGCTGCGCTTCAAGAAACACCTGAAGATGGCTCTGGCGCATAAGGACTCGACCAAGAAAACGTTAGTTGAAATCACAGAACATAAAAAAAGAGTAGAAGTAGCGACATGACACATTAGTACGAAAACCAGTGTAACCAAACTGATACTTATAAACCAAACGCACACTACGAATGCCGAGCTGCCATTGGTAAATAAATTCAATGCCGAAAAGGTGTACATCATAAAAGTTTCAATTACAATATGCACCTTTTAATAATGTTAACAATGATCAAAGTCAAATGACAATGATGAAATTAAGGTTGACATTTTGTAGTAACGCTACTCTACACTAGATGGAACTACCGCCGCGTCGGACCGAAAAGAACTTTTACCTACTAAGACATAAAGGTCAAAATTGAGAAACAAGTACATTCTCCGTTTGGGATGGGACAATGCGAGTTCTAGATTGTCGATAGGAAGAACCTATCGACAAATTATACCCGTACAAACAGTTTAACACATTAATGGCCGAATACGAATACTGGTACTTAAAAGAATTTTTAGCTATTTCTTTTTTGCCTGCGGGTTGACTGGTAGAAAATGCATCTTTTTCACATTATCTTTTTGTGCAATAAAGATTCAACACTAATAGGGTAAATAGATGCACAAAGAAAACAATGTGGTAGATTTCATATTTTAAAATATTCTCTTATTTAAAACTACCTTTAGTCCGCTGCTTCGCGGGCGTTTAAAATATAACACGGGAAATATAATGTATTCTACGACTCAATTCAGATCTTTGTCTATCTGTACGCCATGTTTCATACGTTATACTAATTTTATTGATGATGGTACTAATATATTTCAATTATACGCAAGAGTCTAACCTGGAAGTGAAGCACATTTTTCTCTGGTAATTATTGCTGCATAAGTGCCACCTTCCGCCTTTTTTAGTTATTATGAAGTGTTCATGAAAATGCTCTGAATATATTGTGCTCATCGTCGTTTTGAACCAATTTTGCCTTCCTATCGCTGCCATCCATTTTACTTTCGTATTCGGTTTCTTAGGAAAACTAAGCGAAAACTCACTTCCAAATTGTTTTCATTCCTTGAGGGTTGTTGTATCATTGCCACGGTTTTCTGTTGTATTTGACTAAAATGACTTTCATAGTTTCTTAGATATTTCAGTCGCTGATAAACTGGTGAAGAAAAACTATATCGCGATCTAGCTGTGCTCCAATGACAGTTTTCACATGCACAACGACCAGCCGGCGACAAGAGCTCATACATTACTACTTTACCCGGCCCGGCGACCGGAAGCATTTGAAAAGGCACTTAGGAAGTAGGTATAAAATTACAATAATTATTTTATGCCACACCTGGCAATAAAGTGGTGTAAGTAATTATATTCTCGCACTCCCTTGCTGTTTGTTACCAATATATTTTCGATTTAATGATTTATGTACATGCACCACGTACCGACTATATTCTTCATGCAATGCACTCCATCCAAAGGTTGTCTGGAAGAGATCGCTCTTAGCGATAAGACCGCCAATTGTATAACATTACTTAGATTTATGAATCATGGTTGTAATATTTTTCTGGTTGTGCAATAAAGTGTTCTCTTCTATCTATCTAACTAAAGTGGCTTTTTCCGCACGCTGCGCGTACGGAACAAATCGCTTTCTGGCCAAGTGTAGACATAAAAAGATGTACACAACACGGGAGGTAATAAAGAAAGCTCTCGATCGCATATTTACGTCCCTCGCTTGCAGCTCGGGCCGCAAACTTCTGCGATCTCGGCCTTTCTTTGTATTACCACCCTAGTTGTGTAATGTACTATCACCTACTAAGACGAATTGGAATTTACATTACCTAAGTACCGTTAAGTATGTATGACTACTACGGTCATAGACAATTAATTATCGATAGATTTTTATCATGTGTGCCCCATCCGTAATTGAGTAGAATTCAAATTTTGACAGAAACTTCTAGAGAATGTACACTTTCTTCGATGAAAATTTAACTTTATTAACCAGTAAATAAAGGTGGTTTCACTTTCTCATTTTCGGATTGGTTTCCGTGTTCATGTCATTACAAATTTAATTAAAAATACAATGAAATACGTCTTACAGATGAAATGTTACGGCATGATCGGTATATTTTGGCCCCCAACTTTTATTTTAGCTCTCTAACACAGCATAACAAGGCATTTTAATCAAGTTTTCACCATTTTTTCTTTACTAGAAGCGCACGGCAACTGAAGTCAACAAAACTGTCACTGACTACGCATAGGCAATACATTGCTAATGTGAGGCACGCGGGCACCGCCCACTGACGACTTCTACTCTTTTTTTATGTCCTGTGGTTGAAATACTGTCTGTTAGCTTTTAGAATATACCTCGGCTACTATCGGATAGAATCGGATATATTCGTGTAATAGAAATACCGGAATTAATATGACACATAACTTTACATAACTTTTCAAAATAGTGCAGAAACGTTTTATACAGAGCAGGAAGTAGTATTACACTCGTGTGCTTTCGGCGAAAACCGAAGCCTACTCTAGAGCCCGAGGTATATTCTAAAAGCTAACAGACAGTAACAACGTTTGTGTCAAAAACTTTCGTAAGCACAACACATTGTAGACTTTTTGTCCGGATCTACTTACGGGTGTTGTTATATCGGAAGAGTCCGACCAGGTCCGAGCTCAACCCGACGACTCGACTCGGGCTTCCGATTTACGGATGTTGTTATATCGGGAGCCCGAGCTTCCGATATAACAATACCCGTTAGTAGATCCGGACAAAAAGTCTACAACGTTTGTGTCCACGTATTGAGATGTTTATACAGCGTCCAGTGGCATCTTCACTCACACTAGATGGGTAAAGGCAAGGATACTGCCGTGCCTGGGACATTGTTCTTAGATGGAGTAGGCTTGCCCAGCACCTATACCATCCTGACAGCTTAGTCGGCCTAGCCCATGGGAAAAACTAGTCAATACGTGCGGAGCCAACCAAGCCGTAGATTTCCTCACGATATTGTCCTTCACCGTTAGCGTGTAATAACGTTTGTAAACTTCAAAACTCTAGCAATACCACTTGATGATATCCATCGTTGTATGTACGCACTGCTGGGGCACGGGTCTCTTCCCGCATCGCAGGAAGGTTAGGCCGTACTCCACCACGGGGGCCAAGTCCGGGTTGGTGGAGGATTGTGAGACAGTGGCGGGACTTACTGTCAGAAGTTTGCTTGGCCCGCGTAGAGGAGTATGTGCTATACCTTCCTCAGAGAAGAGACCCGTGCCCCTCGGTGGGGACATAAGGGGTTGACGATGATGTGGACAGACTCGGTCCTAAACAAGATTGAAGATCTATATCTTAGGATGGCAGGCCATCCAAAAAACTACTATATCGAAGTATTCATGGTCAATGAATTTGTATGATCTTAAAAACCTATTTGTAGGCTAAAAATTCCACCCATGCCGGGATTCGAACCCGCGACCTCTGGCTATCCGTGCCAGCGCACTTTCCAACTGAGCTAATGGGCGACTCACAGTGAAATTTCGAACCTCTTTACAATATTCTCTGTATTACGTACAGGCAGCGACATCTGGCTGAAGTAATTTGCATCACTTGCAGCCCCGAGTGCCTACTTTGCAGTTAGGCTTTTTACATCGGAATGATATCGCTGTACTCTCATTATTATATAGGTTTTTAAAATTGTCCTTAGCACGGGTTAGTGCATTAAAATAAAAATTGTATAATTTGTATGATCTGTTTTTTGATTAAATTTATTTTGATATTTTCTCGAGCAGTGCCCCAAAGGCGAAGGTGCCCTGCCCCGAGTGCGGCAAGGTGTATGCGCGTGCGCACACGATGCGCAATCATTTCAACCTTGAGCACCTGCGTCGCAGTAAATACAAGTGCGAGGAGTGCGACCTGGTGAGTCTTCTTAATAAACGTTTTATCTGTATTTTAACTCTTTTAGCTTAGAACTACGTGGAACACACATACACACGTAGACGCGCACACACGAACAAGAAATATGTTATCAACCTTTGTATGTCCCCACTGCTGGGGCACGGGTCTCTTCCTGCATCGCAGAAAGGTTACGCCATACTCCACCACGGGGCCAAGTCCGGGTTGGTACAAATAACAAGAAATATCATGTAGCTTATCTTAATAACCTATTCAGAGTGCTTAGTGCGAGTTTGACAGATCCAATCGAATAACTTTACTACCGCGTTCATCGGGCATTGAGTAGTGAGTATGAGTAAGTTAACCGTTCGAACTGGCAAAACGCTGTCATAGTACAACTTGCACTCGCGTTTATTCGTGTTTTGGCTGGTAAACGTGTTCACTTCTCAACGTAAACCATTACAACTCGCACTCAGCAATTTTAATTTCCATACTTGTCGCTAGGTGGCGCTTCCTCGATGCCATAGAAATATGAGTTTACGTTAACGCGATCGAGTAGTTAATAAAATCGCACTAAGCACACTGAGGCTAAAAATTCTACCCATGCCGGGATTTGAACCCGCGACCTCTGGCTAACCGGCCCAGCGCTCTCCCAACTGAGCTAATGGGCAAGTACCGGCATCAGTGAAATTTCGAACCTCTACAATACTCTCTGTATTACTTACAGGCAGCGACATCTGGCTGAAGTAATTTGCATCACTTGCAGTATAGGTTTTACATCGGAATTTAAAATTGTTTTTTAAAATTGTCCTTAGCACGGGTCATAATATAATCATGTAGCTTATCTCTGAAAGAGATTGCTTCCAGCAAACCGAAAGTTTACGCTTTTGGTTGATTTTGTAATCGGACAGATTTATTTTCGTTTCTTGTTAAGATAAAAAAGGTAGATGTGGGTGAGGGTTATGTGTGTTTGTATAGTGTGTGTGTGTGTGTGTCTGTGTAAGTGCGTGTGTTTACATCTGCATGTATGTACAATTCTTTCTGCTTGGGACAATTCCAGAGCAGAAAGAATTAAAATATATAATTATTAAACACTTGGTATAGTTCGGCGTAAACACTTGGTTTACGCCGAAAGCACACGAGTGTGATACTACTTCCTGATCTGTGTAAAACTTTTCTTAACTCTTTGAAAAGTTATGTGTTATTATTATCGGATAGAATCGGATATAATCGAGTAATAGTACTCGACTATATCCGAGTCTATCCGAGAGTAGCCGAGGTATATTCTAGAAGCTAAGAGACTATAGATATGAGTGAGGTGTAAGATAAATTTTAATTTTTAAATACTTAGTAGAAATGATCCATTCGTATTCACACTACATTATTATAATGTGTTGTGAGGACCTGGGATGTAGGTATGTGTGTGTATATATTATTATTCAATCTTTATTGTACCAGTAAAGATTGTACAATTGGCGGGCTTAATCCTAAATATTATTTTATTCTAGCCAACCAACAGGTGACGTGGGGAAGGTGGGGGGTAGTGCCAAACAGTGAGATGGTATTTTAAAATCTTTTTATATATAAATGTATGAGTGTGTGTGTATGTATGCATGCGTGTGTATGTGTGTGTTTTGAGAGAGAAGGGGTACCAAAAGGTTCCCCAACTTAATAAAACAGGCGATTGTCTGTTTTTGTCCATTTTTTCTCCAAAATTACATAGATTTTGAAATGGACACCTAGTCTGAGTTGTAACGTTCATTAAGTTTCTGCGCTACTTTCAATGAAACCTTTTCATTTCATTGCAGTATCTGCGCGACAGCGCTATGTACCGACGCCACATGCTCGTGAACCACAAGCCAGGCTGGCAGGCGCCGCGGGACAAGATTTGCCCGCAGTGCGGCCGAGGATTCACCGTAAGTAAATAATAAGAAAAGTTCTTTCTTAAGTGGTCGTCAGGCTATACTAGTCCACTGCTAGACATAGCCCTCCCCTAAAGAGCGCCACGTTGTGCTATCATAGGGGGTAATGCCCATGATCCCCACGCTGGGAATGCGGGTTGGGGATCGCAGTTCGGTGGAATTGTACTGCAGGGAATTGTATCTATCTTAAGTAAAATGGTTCAAAACAAAGTGATGCCAATTACTTCAGCCAGATATTGCTGCCTGTACGTAATACAGAGAATATTATAAAGAGGTTCGAAATTTCACTGATGCCGGTGAGTCGCCCATTAGCTCAGTTGGGAGAGCGCTGGCACGGTTAGCTAGAGGTTGCGTGTTTGGGTTGGTTAGGAAGGTTTTTTACATGATTATTATCGTAACCTCCTCGACGACCTCTGTGGCGTAGCGGTAGCGCGTCTGCCTACCATTCAAGAGGTCCCGGGTTCGAATCCCGGCTGGGAACAAAAAAAAAGCCCAGGTCTTGGATGTTTACATGTTTGTGATGTCGTTGTTCTGGTTCCCAAGACACAGGGTATCCTAGTGTGGGGCCAGAAGCAATGTATGTGCTTGTATGTAAATGTTATGTTATGTTAACCATTTCCTACTAAGATTAATGGTGTGATCCGAATAGAAAAAATCCAATCAAAAATGTACTCCATTCGGATCACATGATCCGATTGGAATATTTTGCTTGGTTTCATGTGATCAGTTGCGTCTGTAATTCGAGTGGACGTTCCCCTCAATTATTCATAACAGTATCTTCTTCTTCTTCAGGCTATATTATGTAGTCCACTGCTGGACATAGCCCTCCCCTAATGAGCGCCATAGCGCCCTGTCTTCAGCTTGCCGCATCCAGCATCTGCCTGCAGTTTTAACAGTAATAATTATGTTTTTTTTTTTTCAGAGAAACGAGATACTGAAAAGACACATGCGTATGCACACTGGGGAGCGACCATACAAGTGTATCCTCTGCGACGCGGCGTTTACGCAGAGCAGTGGCCTCCAGAAACACGTGAAGCATATACACTTCAAGGAGAAACGGAAGCAGGGGAAAATAAAGCGGCCGCAAGTCAAGAGTCCATGAAAAAAAACACATCTCTAGCTATCATATAAAAATGTATGTGTTGCTAAGTGAGGGAGGGAGGGAGGAAGGGAGGAAGGGAGGAGGGAAGGAGGGAGGGAGGGAGCGAGGGAGGGAGGGAGGGAGGGAGATAGCTTGTTTAAATTCATCACATGGAAAAGGAAACATCAATAAAAGGCACGATAGGATACTCCAAACCTGCTGACTACTTTGCGATGGAGATTTTATAAGGTAAAACGTAACTATAGAATAAAGTAACAGACTAAAGGAGTGCTTTAGAGAAATCTTTATTTTAAAATCTTTTAGCAAAATGATAAGATACATAGAATATTCTTTATTGTACACAGAAATTATAGTGACAGAAATTACATAAAACGTGGTAAAATTGGCGGCCTTCTAGAAGCAATTTCTTCCAGGTGACCACAGAGCGACGGTTAACTTTGTTATCTGAGTAAGGGTGTTAATTATTTTTGGCAAATAAATCTGTATAAGTACAGCAGTAGCTTGTTTGATTCATTAGATTAAGGGGCTACAATTTTTAGGGATCCTTACCTCAAAAGGAAAAACGAAACCCTTATCAGATCTCTTTGAAGATCACTTAGAAGCGCTCGTGGCCTAATGAAACCGAGTGATTGGAACCAATCACTTGGGTTAAGCAACAACAGGCGCGGTCAGGCGCTGGATGGGTGACCATCCCGTGACTACCGCTAGTGGTATTTTTTCCGAGCGCTTCAGTGGTTCGCGAGGCGCGTTAAGGCGTTGGTGCCGGCTGCTGTCTATAAATTTATAACCAATAAACTTGAAGTTGTTCACAAATCCCCATTGCCAATACTAAGACACACCAATGGGGATTTGTTAAAAAACAGTCCACAAATATACCAGTAACCTCAAGCGTCAGGCGTTCGAACTATGTGTTTTCCACGTCATGGTTTATGGAGCCGACTCATGGACTCTCACCAACCGTTCACAAGCTGCAGGTGACTTAGAGAGCTATGTTGGGTATCTCACTCCGAGATCGGATCAAAAACACCGAAATCCGAAGGACAAAACTGACTGACATAGCCAAGGCGATTGCCCGTAAGCAGTGGAAATGGGCAGGCCATATATGCCGTAGACAGGATAAAAGATGGGGTGTAAAAGTACTGGTCTGGATGCCTAGAGAGGGGCGCAACCAACAAGATGGACTGACGACCTGTTCAAGGTGGCAGGAAAGGACTGGATTCGAAAAGCCCAAGACCGAAACAAATGGCGTGCATTGGGTGGCTATGGGTTGAAGAAGAAGTCCACAAATCCCCATCAATGGGGATTAGTGGAATAACCCACACATAGATTTTAGGCAACAAGCGGTGGAAGCTCAGTGGGTAGAACCATAGACTGGTAAGCTAGAGCCCCAGGTTCGATCCCGAGTTCGGGCATGTACCAATGACTTTGTTTAATTTCAAAGTTACGTACATTTGCGAATTTGTAGTCGCAATACCACATGCTAACGGTGAAGGAAAACATCGTGAGGAAACCCGCGGCTTGGTTGGCTCCGCACGTATTGACTAGTCTTTCCTGTGGGCTAGGCCGACTAAGCTGTCAGGGTGGTATAGGTGCTGGGCAAGCCTACACCATCTATAAAACCATGTCCCAGGCACTACAGCGTCGGAGTGGTCCCTTCACCCATCTAGTGTGAGTGAAGATACCACTGGACGCTGTATAAATCATCTCATTGAGTAGATGCAAAAAGGCCAATATTATTACATTTTAGGCACCGACTCCTGTAGTGTTTTAAGTCAGTTTTTTTGTTCTAATTTTCAGCAAATAAAACTCGCGAGTTCGTAAGTTGCTTCTTTAATACCACATCTTTCCATACTTATACTAAATATAATCTTTTATACAAAGTTTTTGCAAAAAGTGAACATAATAACCACGAGACAGAATATAATTAGAATAAAAAAAATTACATAGGCTTCATTTATAAAGGCCTTCTATAATTTCTAACGTTGCGTGCCCTACAGGGTCACGAAAAATCCATATTTTAGTTTAGTCATCTGTACATACTTGTGGAATGCAATAAGTTATTGAGTATTGACATAGTTGGGTTTGCCGTTTGACACAGTAAACACTGTATTTTTCTAAGGTTAACACTAGCACAAGACATAATTAAAACTGTTTTTATACGGATTTATGCTCGTTTATTACATTTTTACAATTTTCCAACGTTTCGGCACTTTTATAGGTGCCGTGGTCTCTGATGACTGAGGTGACAGGCGTCTTTTAGAAAGCATTAACGGTTAGTTTACTACCCTCGGCAAAAATTACAAATTCAATTGGTAGAGCGCTGGTACGGATAGCCAGAGGTTGCGGGTTCGAATCCCGGCATGGGTAAAATTTTTAGCCTCTAAATAGGTTTTTAAATTTGTTCCTTATGAAATGAAATGAAATGAAATGAAAAGGTTTTATTCAAAGTAGCGCAGATACTGCGGCTTAATGAACGTTACAAGTTAAACTAGGTGTCCATTTCAAAATCTGGATCATTTTGGAGAAAAAATGGACAAAAAAACTCCAAACTTAGTCTTTTCAAATTCCTTAATTAACAGAATTTACACAGATACTACAAAACTCGTGAATTTTACATGCTTGAATTCCAGACATCATTGTCATCTAAATAATCCTTAATATTATAGTAGCTCTTTTGGCACAAAGTGTACTTTACACATTTTTTGAACCGCGCTTCAGTCAAACTTAATATATCTTCAGGGATTTTATTGTAGAAGCGTATACAATGCCCCATGAAGGATGTATTAACTTTTGCCAGCCTAAATCTTGGGATCAAAAGTTTATGTTTATTTCTAGTATTTACATTATGTTGGCTACCTGCAGTTTTAAAGTTGCTAATATTTTTCCTGACATACATAATATTTTCATAGATATACTGACTGGCAACTGTCAGGATGTTTGTTTCTTTAAAGAATTCTCTTAACGAGTCTCTACTGCCTAGCTTATAGATGAATCTAGCACGGGTTAGTGCATTAAAAACAAAAATAGTGTAATCATGTGAGTACAGTGATATCGTTCCGATGTTAAACCTAACTGCAAAGTAGGTAGTCGGGGCTGTAAGTAATGTAATTTGCTTAAGTCAGATGTCGCTGCCTGTACGTAATACAGAGAATATTGTAAAGAGGTTCGAAATTTTACTGATGCCGTGAGTCGCCCATTGGCTCAATTGGTAGAGCGCTGGTACGGATAGCCAGAGGTTGCGGGTTCGAATCCCGGCATGGGTAAAATTTTTAGCCTCTAAATAGGTTTTTAAATTTGTTCCTTAGCACGGGTTAGTGCATTAAAAACAAAAATAGTGTATACCTCGGGCTCTAGAGTAGGCTTCGGTTTTCGCCGAAAGCACACGAGTGTAATAATACTTAGTGCTCTGTATAAAAACTTTTCATGACTATTTTGAAAAGTTATGTATGGAATCAGAGTGCTTGGTGCGAGTTTGACAGATCCAATCGAATAACTTTACTACCGCGTTAATCGAGCATCGAGCAGTGAGTATGAGTAAGTTAACCGTTCGAACTGGCAAAACGCTGTCACAGTACAACTCGCACTCGCGTTTATTCGTGTTTTGGCTGGTAAACGTGTTCACTTCTCAACGTAAACCATTACAACTCGCACTCAGCAATTTTAATTTCCATACTTGTCGCTAGGTGGCGCTTCCTCGATGCCATAGAAAAATGAGTTTACGTTAACGCGATCGAGTAGTTAAAAAACTCGCACTAAGCACTCTGGCGTTACTTTGCGGAAATCCACAACAGCATTAAAATGAGAAAATTACTTTGCCAAATTCCGCCAAAAAAAAATTTGCCGGAATTTATAGTCATTTTCTCATTTTGAAGTATGTAAAGTAAGCTCATATTAATTCCGATATTTCTATTAGGGGCTTCGGGCCAGCTTTTTACTGCAATACGTGGCCGACAACTATTGGTGTCTTTCTCTAACATGTGAGTATGAGAGGGACACCAATAGTTGCCGGCGACATATTGCAGTGAAAACATGGCCTGTTTAGAAGGCCCTTTACACGAATATAACCGATTCTCTCCGACAGTAGCCGAGGTATATTCTAAAAGCTAACAGACATTCCAATAAGCTTTTCTTTGACGTGCAAATGAAACTTCTTTCAGCCCTTCTATTACTTAACATGCCACTCTGTCGAGTTGGGCATTTAGGCGACTCCAAAGTGTCAAAATTAGGAGTGGGTCGTTGTCCGATTTTTCGACGACGAAACGCAACCGTTTTCTAGAACGAAAACAGGTCCTCGAAACGGTCCTCGTTCGCAACTTGTTTCATTGTATGCGAACGAGCAAGGCGCAGACGACGGTCAAACGAGAGAAACTCTCGTTTCGTCTCGTCGACATTCGTCTCGAAGACTAGTAAAAGAAATGGTTGCGGAATTAGGTTGAGGACTAGTTAACGTTTTTCGTTCGATTTCAATATTTTTTTTCTTTAAACTGAACTTCCCTTCATACTTTTTAAGGCTTAGGACTAAACATTAAAACTAAACTTAAACTTGAGTAAAAAATAAATACAAAATTACATAATTAACATTCAAAATCAGTAAGTAGCATTAAATTAATAATTCAAACTGAAAAAATGTAAACAATAACCGTCACCCACGAGCTGCGCGATCGAGCGAGCGAGCGTCGCGACTCGTTGCCATTTATTGCTAAACGACATTAGACGCTATACCAAAGACATTAAGATACACAGCAATGACCACCGCTTTGCGAACGAGACGAAATCACGAAACATCGGAAAAAATAAGTTGTTTTACACGATATTCGACTGTATACTCATAGACATAAAGATTACTTTATTGTATCACAGACTAAAACGAACGGAACTAGCAACGAGCCGACGACGACGTCGCAATGATCTCATTACGTTCTAGGCTCTATTAATATAGCATTAAAGGACATATCCGCGTCAAACAATCTAAGGACTGGTCTCGCGAAGAACAACGCTGGCACTGCTTCAGAATGAAACGTAAAACGGTCCTATCGTCGCGGGACACAAAACGGTCTTATAAAACGGTTCGTCTTTGCAACGATCACGCCTAGTCAAAATATGTATGCATTTGACAGCTGGAGTAGTTCGCTTCTTCAGCACCTGCTGAGTCAGTACTATTTTACATTTGCCGCACCCACTGCAACAAATGTGCCTTAAGTATTTTGATTTTGAGGTTCATCTCTTCCTGCATCGCAAGAAGGCTAGGCCATACTCCACGGGAGCCAAGTCCGGGTTGGTGGAGGATTGTAAGACAGTGGCGGGCCTTACTGCCAGAAGTTATCAAGCCGCCCATAACGCATTATCGTACCTACATTGCATTGCATGTGAGATTAAAGGCCTGCGGAGACGAGGTAGTATTCCCCGGGTACTTTGTTGTCCGTCGATATAGATCTCATATAAATTGTATCGAATAACGCACACGAAGGACTTAAAGTACCCCGTACAAAAAGTCCCTCAAGTTACCGAGGATATCAAGAGACCGGACTGGACAAAAGTTCGGTGCTTTCTTTTAAAACGCCTTTTCTTTTTCAACTTCATGTAAATTACAACAACGTATTCTCAGAATATTTGCTTCCATAGCGTACTTCCATGACTCAATTTTCGGGGAACAAATGATAGCACACCGTAGGCGTTGGGTCCGCGACAAGTACTCTGAGGACATTTTTTACAGACGAGGGACTTTTGTCCCCAAGAGACAAAAGTCCCTCGTCTGCGCAGGCCTTTATTACGTTTTTTTTATTGTGTCTTTACCCGCTGTATTCTGCTTAAGGCCTGCGCAGACGAGGGACTTTTGTCCCTCGGGGACACGTAAAATATGTCCTCCGAGTACTTGTCGCGGACTCAACGCTTACGGTGTGCGGTCATTTGGTCCCCGGAAATGGAGTGAAGCGTACGCTATGGAAGCAAATATTCTGAGATTACATTGTGTTGTAATTTACATGAAGTTGAAAAAGGAACGGCGTTTTAAAAGATAACACCGAACTTTTGTCCAGTCCGGTCTCTCGATGTCCTCGGTAACTTGAGGGACTTTTTGTACGGGGTACTTTTAGTCCTGCGTGTGCGTTACTCGATACAATTTATAAGAGATCTATATCGACGGACGAAAAAGTACCCGGGGGATAGTCCCTCGTCTGCGCAGGCGTTTATGCTGTTTTGTTTTTGTACACTTACGAGTGTGTGTTCAAATGTAAATAAATGTTTTATCTATCTATCTAAAAAACAAGTCAAGTAAAAATAAACGTCTCTCAACTCAGTGGAGACTTAAATAATAAAACCCCAGTATGGGTGGAATCGCTAGTAGCCCCGGCTGCCTGAGTGATCTTAAACGATCACGAATGTCAAGCAACAAAGAGCGCGCTCAGTGCATGGAAGGGTCACCGTCTATGACTAACGCTAGTGGCATTTTTCCGAAGGTTCCGTGCTTCGCAAGGCACGATAAGAAGTTGGTGCCGGCGGCCGTCGATAGATGGCAGTCGTTAAGCCAAGTCAGGCCTTAGGGGCTTGAAAACTTTTGACAGTAAGACCACCCACCAGACCAATTCGGACTTGGCCCCCGTGGCCTAATCTAGTTGCGATGCATACCATCTTTAATTGAACCTTATCGCTTTGAAATGCCTAGGCCACGTAGCACTCGTGGCCTAGGCGAACCGAGTGATTGGAATCAATCACTTGGGTTAAGCAATAACAGGCGCGGTCAGGTACAGGATGGGTGAGCGTCCCGTGACTACCGCTAGTGGCATTTTTCCGAGCCCTTACGTGCTTCGCAAGGCACGTTAAGCCGTTGGTGCCGTCTGTCATATAATGGCAGTCGTTAAGCCATGTCAGAGGCCTTATGGGCGGCTTGATAACTTCTGACAGTGAGCCCCGCCACTGTCTTACAATCCTCCACCAACCCGGACTTGGCCCCCGTGGTGGTGTATGGCCTAACCTTTCTGCGATGCAGGAAGAGTCCCGTGCCCCAGCAGTGGGGACTTACAAGGGTTGATAACGATAACGCTTTGAAATAAAGTCCAAAATTAATGTAACATTTATACTAGCTCCACGGGTGTAATGGTTAAATTATAATATAAAGTACTTAAACATTAACAAGATAGAAAATTCTCACGCTCATTTCGTCTAGTTTTCTTCAAAAGCGATTAAGCATAATTAAAGTATTCTAATATCTATCTGACTATCTATAAATTATTTCTAAGAATTCCATCAATGATGATGATGTCTTCCATGCCGATTTCGGCAACGGCGACCAATTCTGTTTTGTGTTACTGGTGCGTCCTCACATGACTAATGTAACCAATTTTAGCAGTAAACGTCCGAAGACAGGTGCCACATGTGAGGACTCCATTTACATAATTGTACAAAATATTCGAAGGCGCTTTATTTTTTAAATGTTCCCGTCGTAAATCAAGCTCGTGTAATCAATATCGGTTAATCAAGTGGTCTTCTAATTATTAAGAACGTCTTTTAATTTGAGATCCAGAATCTCAGTAGGCTATTTGACAGTGAGAAAAAAAAGTATTAATTATATACATTTGTATCAATTATGAATTGACTCCCCGAACACTCGACAAAAGCCTAGTGCAATACATAAAAGTGCGCAGACTAGGAAGAAGTGTAACGAAAGTACCCGAAGCTATAAGTACATTAAACATGATCTTTAACCGATACGGTTAAGGTGCAGAATTGATTGCCGCAGTATCGCTACCTATTTCGCTCACGCTAATATTGCCAAACGAATAGTCACCTGCATCGATGACGTTGAATCAACCAATAGCAACAAAGGCGCGCGGCCCGCCATAAAATGAAACTATCTGATTGGTCGATCAACTTGCCGCACATCCAAAATTTGGTCATCTGCGCAGGTACATCCGCGAGACTTATTTCTTGTGTAGCACTGTAAGTAAATGCGGTCAACATGAAATAATGATGTCATTTCACTTGACTTGAACGGGGAATCGAACCCTACAGCACAGAGTCCGGGTCCACCTTGTGGACCTCCTGTACATGGCGGCGCAGCACGCTGCGGTGCGTGAACCGCTTGATGCAGAGCCGGCAATGGTGCGGCAACTCGCCCGAGTGGGAGCGCTGGTGCTTCCTGCAGGAATCGGGGTTCTGGAAGGTAACATGGAGTGGGTTATTTATTTAAGGTCGTATCGTAAGGCCCGACCTTGAAAATAACAATTGTTTTTGTGATCACTTGAGGATATAGGGAAGAGCGGGTGATCGTGCTCTTCCACTGTAAAGGGAAATATCCCGCCAGGCAGATCGTATGCCTGGGGACGGCCAGTCTGACTGTTGTTAGTCGGACGTTATATTTTTATTTTATTTATAGCATTATACAACAGATAAGTAACATAACATGTAAAAATATCAAGACGAAAGCTTATAATCTAGTTACATATCCTTTAACGTGTGATGACAGCATGTTAGAATATGGGCGAGCGCCAAAAACACATCAAGCCACATACAACCAAATGCGACCACTCAGCGCAAAGTATCGCAGACACCTTACTCCGAACGGTCGCAGCCGAAGATAATTATGGCTTAATCTGCTTCTACAGATGGATCCGTAATATTTAATTAAATAAAAAAAAACTAAGAAAAGTTTAAGCAACAATTAACAATCTAACTTACAGAATTTTTAGCTTAACTAATTGTGATTTAAAACGACTGAGGTTCACAAAAATATCTAGGGCATCGAAATTTTTATTTGATATTTCGTTGAATGACCGACACATGTGAACTAAAGGTTCGTGTTGTGCCCTTAAGGTTTTACACAGAGGTAAATTAAATACCTGGTGAGTCTTAGCTTTTCAGGGAGCACTTATCGGCACATTGAGTTTCACTTGGCTTAGCAAACATGTGTTAAGGGTACCATGAAGTATTTTATGTAGCGTAGTTAGAGCAATTTTAAGTCTGCGCTTTTCCAGAGTCCATGCCTTAAATTTTTCAAGCTGTGTATCATACGACCGACACTCGTATCGTAGCCTGGATCTAAATGTCACAATTTTAAGGGCTCTAGCTTGAATTCTTTCAATTGCATTAATATGTACCTTGTAATAAGGACTCCAGATCACTGCACAGTATTCTAGCTTACTTCTGATAGATAAGGCTATTGAAGAGAATAAGAAGTGAAAGAGGGTTACGGAAGTCCTTGCTAATTCTTCACAAAACCCCTATTTATGGTGTCATGTGAAACACTTTGATTGCGCGATGCAGGAATGTTGGAGTTTGTAGTGCGCGCGCAGAGTTGACATGTGCCTAAAAGGTATGGTACATTTGCGGGCGGTGGTAGCGGAGCGGTGTAGAACGCCGGCCTCTCAATCGGGAGGTCGCGGGTTCAAATCCCGGCATGTACCAGTGACTTTGTTTTCAAAGTTATGTACATTTGTGAATTATAGTAGCAATACTACTCGCTGACGGTGAATGAAAACATCGCAAGGAAACCCTAGTGTCTGAGGTGTTAGCGTACCTCAGCGCTTGCTACGTACAATGGCCCAACTATGAGGCTAAGTGCGGAAATCTCAGGTCTAACTAACTTTTACATACAGTAAAATATGGTAGATATGGTAAAACAACAACAATCCACCGAGGTCGCCAAAAATTTATATGTACACTCACAGCGCAGCGTGATATAGAAAGAAGAGTAAAAGCGGGAAATTGTGTAAACGGTGCCTTGCACTCCATTGTGTGCAGCCGAAACATCTCCAAAAGAGCTAGATTGGCTATTCATAGTGGCGTGCTGGTCCCAACACTTGTGTATGGTAGCGAGACTTGGGTGTGGCAAAAGAAGCGAGAAAGAATAATTAATGCAAATGAAATGAGGTCCTCGAGAAGTATGTGTAGTGTTACTTTGAATGACAGGATGCGCAATAGTCTGATCAGAGAACGTTGCGGACTGAAAGAGGATGTAGTGACTAGAATTGAGAAAGGAATGTTGTGTTGATTTGGCCATGTAAGAGGATGAAGGAAGAAAGATTGACGAAACAAATATATATTGCGAATGTGAGTGGAGGGGTTGGTAATAGGAGTGGGTCGTTGTCCGATTTTTCGACGACGAAACGCAACCGTTTTTTCTGGAACGAAAACAGGTCCTCGAAACGGTCCTCGTTCGCAACAGGTTTCATTGTATGCGAACGAGCAAGGCGCAGAGGACGGTCAAACGAGAGAAACTCTTGTTTCGTCTCGTCGACATTCGTCTCGAAGACTAGTAAAAGAAATGGTTGCGGAATGAGGTTGAGGACTAGTTAACGTTTTTCGTTCGATTTCAATATTTTTTTTCTTTAAATTAATGAACTTCCCTTCATACTTTTCCAGGCTTAGGACTAAACATTAAATTTAAACTTTAACTTGAGTAAAAAATAAATACAAAATTACATTATTAACATTCACAATCAGTAAGTAGCATTAAATTATTTAGTCAAACTGAAAAAATGTTAACAATAACCGTAACCCACGAGCTGCGCGATCGAGCGAGCGAGCGTCGCGACTCGTTGCCATTTATTGCTAAACGACATTAGACGCTATACCAAAGACATTAAGATACACAGCAATGACCACCGCTTTGCGAACGAGACGAAATCACGAAACATCGGAAAAATAAGTTGTTTTACACGATATTCGACTGTATACTCATAGACATAAAGATTACTTTATTATATCACAGACCAAAACGAACGGAACGAGCAAGGAGCCGACGACGACGTCGCAATGATCTCATTACGTACTAGGCTCTATTAATATAGCATTAAAGGACATATCCACGTCAAACAATCTAAGGACTAGTCTCGCGACGAACAAACGCTGGCACTGCTTTAGAGTCGCTGGCACTGCTTTAGAATGAAACGTAAAACGGTCCTATCGTCGCCGAAAACAAAACGGTCTTATAAAACGAAACGGTTCGTCTTTGCAACGATCATGCCTAGTTGGTAAGGGACGTCAAAGGCGGGCATACATCGACCAGATAGGGGATTTATTAGCAAAGCGAAAGATAAAAAGTACCTGGAACCGGCGTGCGTGCACGCAACGACTTATGAACGTTGATGAAGCGAAGGTGATCTGTCAGGATCGTGGCAGGTGGTAGTCCCTGGTCTCTGCCTACCCCTCTGGGATACAGGCGTGAGGTTATGTATGTGTGTGTACTCACAGCGTAAACTTTGCCGCACACATTGCAGGCGGTCCTCTGGTCAATGGTCTTCTTCTTGTGAACTTTGTTGATATGCTTTCGCAGCTGCGTGTTGCTCGCGTATTTCTGGAACAAACATGTATGGAAGTTAGAAGAATATAATGAAATTTGTCTTGCCATACTGTCTGTAAAACGGAAGGTTCGATCCCCGGCCGGGTCAAACTAAGAAACGAACTTTTCTAGTATGCCTCGGGTCTGTTATCTATGTATTTATTGAGTTAAATCTATCGTCGAGTTAGCACCTGTAACGCAAGTCATTTAGTTGTACTTAGTATTCTTAACGACCATGTAATGACAGTGGTTAAGCCATGTCAGAGGCCTTATGGGCGGCTTTATAACTTCTTACAGTAAGGCCCGCCACTGCCTTGGAATCCTCCACCAACCCGGACTTGCGCCCCGTGGTGGCGTATGACGTGACCTTCCTACGATGCAGGAAGAGACCCGTGCCCCAGCAGTGGGGACATGCAAGGGTTGATATCGTGTGAAAAGAAAAAAAGAAGCAAAAATTCAGTAAGAAACAAATGATCAATATATATATAGAAAGTGCGGGTCCTATCAACGTGTGTGGTGTAATTAATATTTGACGACGTCTGTGGCGTAGCGGTAGCGCGTCTGCCTACCTAAGAGATCCCCGGGTTCGAATCCCGGCTGGGGACAAAAAAAAGCCCGGGTCTTGGATGTTTACATGTTTGTGGCGTCGCTGTTTCTGGTTCCCACGACACAGGGTATCCTAGCGTGGGACCAGAAGCAATGTATGTGCCTGTATGTAAATGCTATTTCTTCTTCTTCAGGCTATATTAGTCCACTGCTGGACATAGGCCTCCCCTAATGAGCGCCATAGCGCAAGGTTGTGCCATCATTGGGGGGTAATGCCCATAATCCCCACGCTTGGCATGCGGGTCGGGGATCGCAGTTCGGTGGAATTGTACTGCAGGAGGCGCTGCCGCCCACCCCCCGCTTTGTGTTTTACGACACCCGCGGGAAGAATTGGGTTGGTGCTATTCTCTAGGCCGACACCGCACAGCGATATGTTATTATCTTAATATTATGTTGTTATTATAATATAGTGATTATTCGACTCACCCGCGGGCAAAGCTCGCACGCGTATTTGAGAACGCGCAGATGCTCGCGCTCCATGTGGTAAGCTATGACGTACTTCCTTGTGAACTTCTCGCCGCAATGGTCACACTCGAACCTGTAAAGTATTTAGAATTAAGTAGGGGATTAAGGTCCTGTGTGGTGTCGGCCTAGAGATTAGCACCAACCCAAATTCGTCCCGCGGCTGTCGTAAAAGGCGACTAAAATTCTTTTTTGAAGTGCGTGTGTTTGTGTGAAATAAATTAACAATTTCTGGTGTGTTGTGTGAAAAATTTATTACACCTAAGAAAATGCAAAGCGAGCTCGCCTCAGAGCGTCGGGCGCGAGATGGCGGCTCGAGTACCGCAGATGCGACGCCAGCCGCAGCCTGCTGGAGAAGTGCATGTCGCAGTCCGCACAGTAGGCGTCCTCGCATGACAATACCTCACCAGATCAGACCAAAACTGGGTTCCCTAAAAGTATTTATTGAGATACTCACGAAGGGAGTCCTAATGCGGAAGACTGGACACAACATTTCGTATGCTTTAAGAACCTAAAGGACATTGACCACTTTCGGCTATGCGTGAACAGCATGTTCATAATGATACAGAGTAATAAATGGTCATTATTAGTAAAAACACGAATATTTTTTATATTTTCGGAGTAACCATTTAAACGATAAAAACAATCAATTTAATAAGTTTTATTCCTATAGTATTTTCTAAGGTTAACACGAGCAGTAGACATAATTAAAACTGTTTTTATACGGATTTATGCTCGTTTATTACATTTTTACAATTTTCCAACGTTTCGGCACTTTTTCAGGTGCCGTGGTCCCGGGTGGCACCTGAAAAAGTGCCGAAACGTTGGAAAATTGTAAAAATGTAATAAACGAGCATAAATCCGTATAAAAACAGTTTTAATTAAGTTTTATTCCTGTCTTTTTTGCCACTTTCGGCTTTGGTGTTGCCAGTACTAACTATTGATTTATTATCGATTGGGAAATAATTCATATCATGATATATGTTATGTTCTTTTTAGTGTGTTTTGTAAACAATGAGGTGTGTTTTGTAAACAATGCTTTGTGTGGAATGAATAAATAGGCAAAAGTGAATCAATTAATGTCTTTAGCTTCTTACAAACCCCTCACGAGCAAATGAAAAGAAATACGACAAGAATCGAATCGGAAATCGATTACTTTTTTCTGGCAATAAAACAAAAAAGCTGTCAATAGTGTCAATCGCAAACTGTTTTGTCTATTCGCTTCGTCTTCGTGCGGCATGAATATGTTCTTTAACTGTTTTCATGTGGTTATATACTCTTTGGTTTTTATCTTTTAACGACTTGGCTTGTGATAATATAGGATAGGTTAATATAGGATATTTTAAAAACTTTTTTTTTGTGATTATGTCAGTCACAATTTTTTTTAGTTTTAAAACATGTACGTAACTAAAAAAACTTGAAACTTTTAAAAATGGAGGCCAATGGCGTCTTTCTTTCATCTCAACAAGAATGTCGATCCAGCAAAATATTTTTTTTATTTTTACGTTTAATGGTTACAACGAAGAAAGCAAAATTATTTGTTTAAAAATAAATAAGAATTATTGACCAAGTTATCTTTTTACTGATATTCTATTCACGTTAAGCCTGATGCTCAAACAAAATGGTCAATATCCTTTGAAGACCTAAAAACATTAGGACCAAAACTACCTGCCGCATGCAGTATGAAAATCATCTAAGTGACATTGAATCTTGTGTATGTGTGCACGTGCACGCGTACGATGTGTGATCGTGTATGTGTGTGTGTGTGTATGTGTGTGTATGTGTGAGGGTGTGTATGTGTGTGTATATGTATGTCTGTGTATGTATGCATGTGTGTGTGTGTAAATGAAATTACTGAATTCTGATTTGTAATGTTATACCCTTGTGTGTGAGAAATAAATTATGTTTTCGAAGGAAAAAGTGAGCTCGCCTCAGAGCGTCGGGCGCGAGATGCCGGCTCGAGTACCGCAGATGTGACGCCAGCCGCAGCTTGCTGGAGAAGTGCATGTCGCAGTCCGCACAGTAGGCGTCCTCGCATAACAATACCTCACCAGGTTAGAGACAGACCAAAACTGGGTTCCCTAAAAGTATTTTTCTCACATATCGTAAGTAAGTGCTCACGAAGGGAGTCCTAATGCGGAAGACGGGACACAACATTTCTTATTCTTTATGAACCTAAATTTGAAGACTAGATATTAGGACCAAAACTACCTGCCGCATGCAGTATGAAACACATCCAAGTGACATTGAATCTTGTGATGTGTGATCGTGTGTGTGAGAGAGTGTGAGTGTGTGTATGTATGTGTGTGTATATGTATGTCTGTGTATGTATGCATGTGTGTGTTTGTGTAAATGAACTCTGATTTCTAATGTGATTCATAATGATTTCTAAGGAAAAAGTGAGCTCGCCTCAGAGCGTCGGGCGCGAGATGGCGGCTCGAGTACCGCAGATGCGACGCCAGCCGCAGCTTGTTGGAGAAGTGCATGTCGCAGTCCGCACAGTAGGCGTCCTCGGGCGGCGGCGGGGCCGGATCGTGCGACTTGCGGTGCAACTGCAGCCTGCCCTTGGTCTTGTAGATCTTGTGGCAGTCCGGGCACTCCAGCTTGGGCAGGTTGGCGTGGGTCCTGGGCGGGGGAGGGGGGAGTTCTGGTTGGTTCTGGTAGTTTCCGCACTTAGATAAATAAATATAAATATTCATGGACATATCACACAGATCTCGTTAGCCCTATTGTTCGCGCAACGGAACGTATTTGGAGGAGGGATTTTTCTTTGACAGCGACATCTGTCAGTTGTCTGTAACATCGCCACTTATCTGTAGATTGTCTCAACGACAAAACGTAAATTATTCAAAAATTGTATATTGTAAATTGAAACGCCACTGTATACATAAAATATATCTTTTGTTTCACTAAACAAAATTTGGTGCCGTACGACCAAGATAAATTCGAGGCCTATCCGAGTTTGGAGATTTGTAACCGTTTGTTACCGGCACGGCGGCCATTGGAAAAAGGCCGCACTGTATCGACGCCGGCGCTGCAAGGATATTCAAAATACTGCGACTTCGAACACCTTCAGCAAACAAAACATATATATACTAAGTACAACGAAATTACTTGTGTTATAGGTGCTAACTCGACGATATATTTAATACAATAAATACATAGATAACATCCAAGACCCGGCCGGGGATCGAACCCGAGACCTTCGGTTTTACAACCAGCGTGCCAAATCGGTGCGCCACCGAGGCCGTCTAAGATAAGAATATTCTTTATCCCTTAATAAATCATGGGTAATATGATTTTTTTATTGGTATTGGACTCCATTTCAAGGTGATAAAGTTGAATTTAACGTGGGAACTATTTTCTCCCCTTGCCCCAATTAAGGGTTTATTGTACACCGGGAAAAAAACCAACAAAATAATTATAGAGATACGCAAAATTAAGAGCTTCTTTAATAATAACAGTAACTTCTACAGAAGTTCACACAACACAATAACTTAGTAGCGATTATAAAACGTCAGAATTATACGGAATTAAAAATCGGAATTTAGTGAAGAGTGCACCGAAATATTACAAGGCACGGCGACTTTGGTATTTTTGTGATTGGGTCATCTATTTCTCCTTACTTATCTATTTTAGTAAACAAGATTGTGCCGGTTAAGTAGACTTTTACTCGAAAACTGTCATATTCCCATAAACGAAGTAATCTGGGTCACTATCTTAGATAACACGCTGCCAATTTTATAAACAAAGTTCATGAAATCACGAGAAAGTATCTAGTACATACATACATAACCTCACGCCTGTATCCCAGAGGGGTAGGCAGAGGCCAGGGACTGCCACTTGCCACAATCCTGACAGATCACCTTCGCTTCATCAACGTTCATAAGTCGTTGCAAGCACGCACGCCGGTCCCGTGGCAGTATTTAGTTGTGGCATCAAATGCCATAATTAAAACTGTTTTTATACGGATTTATGCTCGTTTATTACATTTTTACAATTTTCCGACGTTTCGGCACTTTTTCAGGTGCCGTGGTCTCGGATGACTGAGGTGACAGGTATCTTTTAAAAGCATTAACGGTTAGTTTACTACCCTCGGTATCAAATGCCAATTTTGAGGTTAGAATCTTGTACTAAATTCGACAAGTGAGGATACATGTTAATGGGCACGTTATGTCCTCACCACGATACCGCACGGTTCCACGTTGACAGGCCCTAACGTAGGTATGCGGGTTACTCACAGCAGATGTTTCTTGAGGCTGCTAGAGCTGGAGAAGTTCTTGTTGCAGTGAGGGCATACTGGGGAGCGGTGCGCCGATTGGACGTGTGTTTTCTTCTTGCGGCGAGTTCTGGACAAAGATATATCGTCAGATAGATAATTAATTTATTTCGGATTCGTAACGAATGCATCCGACAGAGAACCAAAGTTCCGCGCCAAGAATCCGCGAGCGACAGAGGAAGGTCGAGCTTTAGGGGAAATTTAGCGTTAGATACCCACAGGAACGTCTTATACACTTCAGGTAGGGGTATACCCGTTCCATCTTGTGCTGGGGCTCGTATTGATCCTCGACGATCTCCAGTTTTGGGTGCGAGCACTCGCAGTTGTATAAGCGAGTGTCATAAAACTACACGTCATAATTATGTAATTTTGATTCAAATTACGGAGCCTATTACTACAGTTAGCCCACCTACTTTTTGATCGGCTGTGGAATGTATATCTTACTGTGAAAGTAAACCAAGAATTGTAGTTTCATGAAACGGAGTTTAGAAGAGGCATTTATAGAAAGGCCTTAAGGAAGGCTGCGAAGGCACTGAAGGCCGGTGAAGTCAAGTGCTAGATACTCACAAGAATGTCTGATCGCACTTCAGGCACGGGTATACCCGTTCCATCTCGTGCTTGGCCTCGTAGTGAACCTCGACGGTCTCCAGTTTTGGGTGCGAGTACTCTCAATCAAAAGGGTTTTTTTTATAAAACTACAATCCAAAGTTTATTAAGACAATTGGATGTACATACAGAGTTGATTAGTACAATTAGCTTTTGTACTTGTTAATCGGCTGTGGAATTTATCTTATTGCATCTTATTGTTACAGTAAAATATTAATTGTATTTTCATGAAAGCCCAAAAGGTTTTCTATACATGCCTCTTCTAAGACTAAGTTTGGAGCTTTTTTTTGTCAACTTTTTCTCCAAAATTATCTAAATATTGAAATGGACACCCAGTTTGACTTGTAACGTTCATTAAGCCGCCGTTTCTGCGCTACTTCGAATGAAACCTTTTCATTTAATTTCATTTACATGTGAAGAAGACACTAAAAGTTGATAAATATACTCACAGGAACGTCTGATCGCACTTGAGGCACGGGTATACCCGTTCCGTCTCGTGCTTGGCCTCGTAGTGAGCCTCAACGATCTCCAGCTTCGGGTGCGCGTACTCACAGTCGCGGCAGCGGTAGAAGCGATAGTGGTCGAGGTAATGTTCGCGGGCGTCCGCTTCCCGCTTGAAACGCTGCGTGCACACTTTGCACATAAAGTTGCCGGAAGTCTGAGGGATCAGATAAAATTGCTATCAACCCCTGTGCGTCTCCACTGCTGGGGCACGGGTCTCTTCCTGCATCGCAGGAAGGTAAGGGCTTACTCCACCACGGGGGCCAAGTCCGGGTCGGTGGGGAATTGCAAGACAGTGGCGGGCTTTACTGTCAAGTTATCAAGCCGCCTATAAGGAATCCGACATGGCTTAAAGACTGCCATTACATGACAGCTGGCACCAACGGCTTAGCGTGCCTTGCGAAGCGCTCGGAAATAATGCCACTAGCAATAGTCACTGGATGATCACTAATCCTGCTGGATTAGTCAGGTGCTCCTGACCGCGCCTTTTGCTTAACCCTAGTGATTGATTCCAATCACTCGGTTCCACTAGACCACGAGCGCTTCTTATACATAGTTACATATTAAACGCTGCGAAAAACTAAAAGTGACTACCCACAATAATTGACTGTACTCGCCACTTCAGTCTACCCGTGACCACGGCAACTGTAACGCTGCCGAAACGTCGGGTAATAAGGTAATTACGTTTTACCTAATAAATAAATATTCACGGTCATATTACACAGATCTCGTTAGCCCCATTCTAAGTACAACTAAATGAATTGTATTACAGTAGCTAACTCGACGACAGATTTAATACTATAAATAGATAACATCCAAGACCCGAGACAAACTAGAACAGTTCGTTTCCTAGTTTGACCCGGCCGGGGATCGAACCCGATACCTTCGGTTTTACAGTCAGCGATAATCGCGATTAGACTGGGTATCGAACCTTTACACATTAGATTTGAATCTATATCTTACCATTGAATTTAAAGTAAATCTTACGAAGATATGAAGCCCTCGTGGCCTAGCCGACCCGAGTGATTGGAATCAATCACTTGAGTTAAGCAACAAGCGCGGTTAGGTGCTGGATTGGTGAGCGTCCCGTGACTACCGCTAGTGGCATTTTTTCCGAGCGCTTCTGTGCTTCGCAAGGCACGTTAAGCTGTTGGTGCCGGCTGTCATGTAATGGCTGTCGATAAGCCATGTCAGAGGCCTTATGGGCGGCTTGGTAACTTCTGACAGTAAGGCCCGTCACTGTCTTACAATCCTCCACCAACCCGGACTTGGCCCCCGTGGTGGAGTATGGCCTAACCTTCCTGCGATGCAGGAAGAGACCCGTGCCCCAGCAGTGGGGACATAGATAGATAGATAGATAGACGGATAGACGGATAGACGGATAGATAGATAGATAGATAGATAGATAGACGGATAGATAGATAGATAGATAGATAGATAGATAGATAGATAGATAGATAGATAGATAGATAGATAGATAGATAGATAGATAGATAGATAGATAGATAGATAGATAGATAGATAGATAGATAGATAGATAGATAGATAGATAGATAGATAGATAGATAGATAGATAGATAGATAGATAGATAGATAGATAGATAGATAGATAGATAGATAGATAGATAGATAGATAGATAGATAGATAGATAGATAGATAGATAGATAGATAGATAGATAGATAGATAGATAGATAGATAGATAGATAGATAGATAGAATATTCTTTATTGCATGTACACAAAGGATTACATAAGAGACTTATAAAATAACAGTACAAGTGGCGGCCTTATTACTAAAAGTAATTTCTAACATACATACAAGGGTTGATAACTATATCTTACCTCAGAGTGCTTGTTCTGCTTGTGCCTCTTCAAGTTATTCTCCGAGGTGAAGCCCAGTATGCACAATTCACACTTGTACTGATTCCTAATATACCGCTTCTGACTCATTTGATGATGCCTGAAAGAAATGAAATTATATTCATAAAAACCTATTTAGAGGTTGAAAATTCCACCCATGCCGGGATTCGAACCCGCGACCTCTGGCTATCCGTGCCAGCGCTCTTCCAACTGAGCTAATGGACGGCATCAGTGAAATTTCGAACCTCTTTACAATACTCTCTGTATTACGTACAGGCAGCGACATCCGGCTGAAGTAATTTGCATCACTTGCAGCCCCGAGAACCTACTTTGCAATTAGGTTTTACATCGGAACGATATCGCTGTACCCACACGCATGTAACTTACCTAGCTTTCAACATCTCTTCTTCGGTAATGTTTTTAGTGTAATGGATAGTCTTATAATTCCTTTGTCTCGAGTATAACTCGGACTCCGTGCCGTCTTTCGCAACATCCGATCCCTGAATTTGCACTTGTTGACAACTCGATGCAGCATTCTCCGTCACCTCCTCTTTAACAGCGATCGCTTGTGCATCTTTAACGTCGTAGTTGAAATTTTTCTCAGTAACACATTGACTGGTAGCTGTGGGCGTGTCGAAGTATACTGGGACAGTTTTCGACAGCGCTTCGGGGTCTGGTTTTATGTCGTAGTCGGTGGGTTCCGGGTGATCGCCGTTGGTTTCGCTGGAGTCCTCTTGGATATCGTCCCAGTGCGCTGGTTCCACTTTGATAGTTTCAACAGATTCAATGTTAGGAGGGGTGTGAGTGCAGACTTCGTCGTAAGTGTCTTTGTGAAAGACGGCCAGTCTCGACAGGCAGGTGACAGGACCTTGGAGCTGAAATTTTCGAGAAGCTTTGATACTTTTATATTCTTTTTAATGCACTAACCCGTGCTAAGGACAATTTACAAAAACCTATTTAGAGGCTAAAAATTCCACCCACGCCGGGACTCGAGCACGCGACCTCAGGCTAACCGTGCCAGCGCTCTCCCAACTGAGCGAATGGGCGACTTACCGGCATCAGTAAAATCCCGAAGCTCTTTACAATACTCTCTGTATTACGTACATAACAGGCAGCAACATCTGGCTGAAGTAATTTGCATCAGTTGCAGCCGAGTTTTTAAATAGGTTTTTTAAAATTGTCCTAAGCACGGGTTAGTGCATTGAAAAGAATATAATTTACGAGAAGTTTTATAATTTTGATCAGAGAGAGGTTATAATTCTGCGCCAATTAAATCTAGCTGGTTTGGCTACCGACATGGTAGAAAGGCGACTTGGGTCGCGTTTTTAAAGGCTCTAGCCGTCGCTAACTATCACTACCAGTAGATTAACCCCCAGTTTCTCGTACACTAACATGCTGTGAATCTGAGGTTGAAATGTTGTATAACTTTGATAAACAATAAAAAAACTGGAACGACTTCAACTCTTGCTTTATTTATCTGTTAACTTCAACTGTTATTTTATAATAAGAACAGAAAAACTGGATAAAAACGGATAAGCAGGTAAAATAGGCAAAGTTGTAATGATGAAAATGAGGGAAATTTCGAAATGTGTGACATTATTTAAATATGACGGCCTCGGTGGCGCAGCAGATTAGCACGCTGACTGTGCAACCGAAGGTCTCGGGTTCGATCCCCGGCCGGGTCAAACTAGGAAAACGAACTTTTCTAGTTTGTCTCGGGTCTTGGATGTTATCTATGTATTTATTGTATTAAATCTATCGTCGAGTTAGCACCTATAACACAAGTCATTTAGTTGTACTTAGTATAGGGCTAACGTGATCTGTGTAATATGTCCATGAATATTTATTATTTATTTATTTATTATTTGAAAATGATAGATAGAAAAAGAAATATAAAGAATGGTGTAAAGAGGTTTGCACCGTTACAAGGTTAGCAGTGGTTAGTTGTAAAAACCAGATTAGAGGCTAAAAATTCGGCCCATGCCGAAACTCGAACCCGCGAACTGAGCTCAGTTGGGAGAGCTCTGGTACGGTAAGCCAGAGCTCGCGGTTCGAGTCCCGGCACGGGCAGTATTTTTAGCCTCTAAATAGGTTTTTAAAATTGGCCTCAGCGCGGGTTAGTGCAACAAAAAGAATATAGTTGTCAGTTGGTCAAAGTGCATACGAAAAAAGCATTTGACAGCTGTTAACAATAGATTAACAGATTGTTAGTATATGAGAAACCGGGTGTAAACATCATAACTTGTCAATGGGCTTTTTTGGCAAGTTTCTGAAGACCAACTCAGATTTTTCGTTGTTGTTTAAAGTGCTCAGAAAGGGATAATTTTTAAATCTTTTGTGTATTTTTTCCACAGAGCGCAAATCAAAATTCATTTCTAAAATAAGCCCCCAAAATGCTCTTGAGCAATATGGCGTCGCAGAGGAATTAGTGACGTCACTGGTCAGTAGGCAAACAGATGTCAAGTCAACTCACGCGTTCTCGGATCGCTATATTTACTGAGCTGTGACGTAATTATTGATTCGACCAATCCTGGTCGTATTCAATAAAATTGCCACAGAAATGAAATTATCATGTTGTATCCTGTTTTCTTGCAGAAATGATAATTTTTTTTTAGTTAATATGCATTAAATCGGTTTTAATACTAATAATTGATACAAATTATAATGTATACTTTTTTGACACTATCTAATGGCCAATTACGTCGTAAACCATCGCGCCGGCGGTCAAGCTCGCGAACCAGCTTCCGTCCCGAGGCGATTGTGCCGTAGATCAGCGTTTCCTTGAAACCATCGTCATCATCACCATATAAACCGCGATCGCACTACCACCCTCGCGTCATCGTGAATACACCACCCTGGAGACTTCGACCGTTCGCCGCACCCTCGAACCAGCGCACACACAGCAGTATCAGGCAGGTCAGTCACAGGCTTCTTTTCCCATCATCTTTATCCCACATTTCCTGGTGGGAAATGTGGGATAAAGATGACATCCACAACAGTGGATGTTACAGATATTATTATTGATTTAACCTATGCTGGCCGTTTTAGATAAAATTGCTAAAAAAAGCTACAGATACAAAAAGAAGACTTTCGGAGCTGAAGAACGGAATTATTCAATGAACAGCAGCAAATAAGGCCTAATGAGGCCCATTCATAAATAATATGCATATGTTTCATTAGATATGGCGTAAACTTAGTCCTAGGGTAATTTAGTGATGTCCTAGTAAAGACGTTAAGGAGATGGAAACTGAGAACTTAGAATTTCAAAGCAATGAACCCATGCCGGGATTCGAACCCGCGACCTCTGGCTATCCGTGCCAGCGCTCTTTCCAACTGAGCTAATGGGCGACTCACCGGCATCAGTGAAATTTCGAACCTGTTTACACTATTCTCTGTATTACGTACAGGCAGCGACATCTGGCTGAAGTAATTTGCATCACTTGCAGCCTCGATTACCTCATATAGCCTCGATGGCCTCAGCACGGGTTAGTGCATTAAAAATAAAAATAGTATAATTAAGTTTTGATGTTACAAACACTTTGTTTAACTAATACTTGCTACTTTGAATAAAACCATTTCATTTAATTTCTGAATTCAAAATATGTATACATGTATTGGCTATTGTAGAAGTACATCTTTGAGTTGGTGCCAAGTTCCAGACCAGGACATACATTTTGGGCATCACTAATTGTTTCCCTGCAATCTTGCTGGCAAGGAAATTTAGAAGGCAAAGCTCCATCCACCATCTTAATTCTCTGGCTAAATCCCATTTTATACTGGCAGTAGTTTTCCATGTCTTTTTCCATCTGTAACAAAATATGAAATCATTTAAATAACATTTATTAATACATTCACTGCAAGGTCTTTTGGGGTCAAGTTATGAACCTATTTAGAAGCTAAAAATTCCACCCATGCCGGGATTCGAACTCGCGACCTCCGGCTATCCGTGCCAGCGCTCTTTCCAACCGAGCCAATGGGCGACTCCATCCGAGGTCCCATCATCCCCATCATCACAACCGAGGCAATGGGGTCGCCCATTGACTCAGTTGGAAAGAGCGCTGGCACGGAAACGAAAACGGCCAGCATAGGTTAAATCATATTTTAAACTTTCGCGACTTGTACACATAGTTAGAATATTTTCGGGGCTTAATCGCGTAGTAATTTATTGCTATTTTACCTCGAAGTTTCGACGACGTTACAGTCATCATGGTCACGAGAAGACCGATGGCTGGCACCCGTTCGCATCTTCGGCTGATGAGGTTTCAGACTACCCTCAATCAGCTATCACAAAGCACTATTAGGGTTGCGACACACTACACTGACAATGTCGGACGATAAGCCATGCAACCCTCATAGTGCTCCATCCGAGGTCCCATCATCCCCATCATCACCAAGCCAATGGGCGACCCCATTGCCTTGGTTGGAAAGAGCGCTGGCACGGATAGCCAGAGGTCGCGGGTTCGAATCCCGGCATGGGTGGAATTTTTAGCCTCTAAATAGGTTTTTAAAATTGTCCTTAGCACGGGTTAGTGCATTAAAAATAAAAATAGTATAGTCAAGTTATGACTTAAATTTCAACGTTTATTATGCCAGTAAAACTCAAGGAATGCTAGTAAAGTCTAATCAATATCAACCCTTTTGTATGTCCCCACTGCTGGGGCACGGGTCTCTTCCGGCATCGCAGGAAGGTTATGCCATACTCCACCATGGGGGCCAAGTCCGGGTTGGTGGAGGATTGTAAGACCGTGGTGGGCCTTACTGTCAGAAGTTATCAAGCCGCCTATAAGGCCTCTGACATGACTTAACGACTGTCATTACACGACAGCCAACGGTTTAACGTGCCTTGCGAAGCACGGAAGCGCTCGGAAAAATGCCACCAGCGGTAGTCACGGTACGGTCTACAACGGCCTAGGCTAGTGATAATGTTGATCTTAATCAGATTCGTAAAAAACACATATATTTTTTAAATTATGTGTTTACAAAATGAATAATAAAATGTTTACTTACATCGAAGTGGTCCTCACAGATGAAAACTACAGAATAATCCGCTATTCGATCTTTGCCCGCGACCTGCAACCACTTTTTTCGCGTTTCGTAATGTTTTGGAACGCACACAAATAGTTTTTCCGGTGTACTTATGGACGTATTTGTACACTTTGGCACTAAGCACCACTTGTAGCTCATTTTTCTCAGGTAAAACAACATATAAGCGCAAATCGATCTGAAAACCCGAGTTGACTTGACGTTTGTTTGTTTTTTGTTTACTGAGCGGCGGTGTTGCCAGAGCCCGCACATCAGAAGTTACACGAGCAAATACAAAAAGTCACAAAATTTATTCAAAATTTACAATAATTTCTGTGCAAATTGTCCTGTACTGTGATGCAAATACTTGTAACTTTAACATAAAAAATCATCCCTTTCCTTTTCTGAGCACTTAAGAGCAATTTCTTCCAGACCTTCCATACCTGTCAAAAATAGAAATCACATACACACACGCACGCACACACAAACACCCACCCACACACACGCACACACACCCACCCCCCCACACACACACACTCCTTCACACACACACACACACAAAAACAAACAAACAGGCAGGTCTTAGTAAAATGTGACTTTAACTGTGAATCAATTATCTTTTTTCATATCTCTGGATGTGATATCTTTGGATGATCTAGTGCATTGCAGAAAGAATATAGTCATAGTGTTATTTTGTCCTTACCATGGTTTGGGATTTCAAAAGAGTCTGCGCTTTGATAGCCTGTTCTTTGAAGTCCTGGATCCTTGCGAGAAACCTTTTGCATTCCCAGCATACTCTATCCTCTTTATCAAACTGGAAAATTGAAAAAAATTAAGGCGATTTTCAGGGGTCTGTTACTTACCCCCAGTTTCTCGTACACTAACAATCTGTTAATTTACCATACAACAGCTGTAAAATGTCTTTTTTGTATGCACTTTGGCTAACCAACAGCTGTTAGCAGTAGATTAATGGCTTGTTAGTTTACCAGAAACCAGGGTTTACTTGGACTATTGCTTGGAATGCTTAGAATTAACTGATATATAACTAGTTTGGAGTTTTTGACGTTTTTTTGGGCAGATCTATCAGGTAATACCAATTGATTGTTATCTGGCAATACGGCCTATGTCTAATTTGTCAATACAGTATAACATTAGCAGAACATTTACATACAGGCATATACATTGCGGACCATTGCGTAGGCTTGTACGGACAAGAAAACACGTATTCAATTCCATAGACAAAGATTCGTCGTTGATATTGTAATAAGTCAATGTCAAGAAAACATTATTTTTGTTTTCTTTAATCTTTTTTTTTCCATTTTGATTTGCAATCAGTCCGTAGACTATAAGCAGATGAGCGGGCATTTCAACTGATCAGAGTCTAATTCTCTAGCGAGGATCCCTCTTCAGGTTGAGTAGTTTTCACCAACTACTGAGGTCCATGGACACCTTTTCAGACGTCTTATATAGTCAGGCATTGTTAGCTGCACTGCGAGGCTGTTCAATTTTCATTCATCTAAATTTGAAAACTTGATTCTCAAGTCATTAAGACATTATAACTTCAGCCTGATTACGTAAGGATTAGCTATGATGTCTTGCTATATTCATTAATTTAAAGTTTTCATACAAATTTTATGAAAAACGAAAAGTATTTTTTTGTCACGTGACACTTTGCAATATCAACTAAGATATTTGCCGGGATTTGAACCCACAACCTTCCGATTGAGAAGCCACTGTTTAACTGCTCCGCTACCACCGCTCTTAGCACTGCGCATTAAATTAATAATGTAGATTATTTATTAATTTAAAAACCTATTTAGAGGCTAAAAATTTCACCCATGCCGGGATTCGAACCCGCAACCTCTGGCTATCCGTGCCAGCGCTCTACCAATTGAGCCAATGTGCGACTCACGGCATCAGTGAAATTTCGAACCTCTTTACACTATTCTCTGTATTACGTACAGGCAGCGACATCTGACTTAAGCAAATTGCATTAAATACAGCCCCGACTACCTACTTTGCAGTTAGGTTTTAACATCGGAACGATATCACTGTACTTACCCACATCATTATACTATTTTTATTTTAATGCACTAACCCGTGCTAAGGAACAAATTTAAAAACCTATTTAGAGGCTAAAAATTTCACCCATGCCGGGATTCGAACCCGCAACCTCTGGCTATCCGTGCCAGCGCTCTACCAATTGAGCCAATGGGCGACTCACGGCATCAGTGAAATTTCGAACCTCTTTACACTATTCTCTGTATTACGTACAGGCAGCGACATCTGACTTAAGCAAATTGCATTAAATACAGCCCCGACTACCTACTTTGCAGTTAGGTTTTAACATCGGAACGATATCACTGTACTTACCCACATCATTGCTCTAAATAATATTTTAGCCTCTAAATAGGTTTTTAAATTTGTTCCTTAGCACGGGTTAGTGCATTAAAATAAAAATAGTATAATGATGTGGGTAAGTACAGTGATATCGTTCCGATGTTAAAACCTAACTGCAAAGTAGGTAGTCGGGGCTGTATTTAATGCAATTTGCTTAAGTCAGATGTCGCTGCCTGTACGTAATACAGAGAATAGTGTAAAGAGGTTCGAAATTTCACTGATGCCGTGAGTCGCCCATTGGCTCAATTGGTAGAGCGCTGGCACGGATAGCCAGAGGTTGCGGGTTCGAATCCCGGCATGGGTGAAATTTTTAGCCTCTAAATAGGTTTTTAAATTTGTTCCTTAGCACGGGTTAGTGCATTAAAATAAAAATAGTATAATGAGATTATTTATTAGAAAACCATTAGAAAAAATTCCTTATAATGTCCAATGTGTATATAAAAAAAATAAGAATAAACTATATTTGAATTTAAATTCCTTATAATGTTAAAAACCTATTTAGAGGCAAAAAATTCCACCCATGCCGGGATTCGAAACCGCAACCTCTGGCACGGATAGCCTGAGGTCGCGGGTTCGAGTACTGGCATGGGTGGAATTTTTAGCCTCAAAATAGGTTTTTAAAAATTGTCCTTAGCACGGGTTAGTGCATTAAAAAGAATATAATTCCTTATGATGTCCAATGTGTACTTATATGGTTAATAATTGACAAATATGCAAATCCTCCACCAACCCGGACTTGGCCCCCGTGTTGGAGTATGGCCTAACATTCCTGCGATGCAGGAAGAGACCCGTGCCCCAGCAGTGGGGACACACCAAGGATTGTAAGGCAATGGCGGGCCTTACTGTTAGAAGTAATTGAGCCGCCCATAAGGCCTCTGACATGCCTCAACGACTGCCACTACATGACAGCCGACACGGAAGCTCGTGTAGGAAGAGACCCGTGCCCCAGCAGTGGGGACATACAAAAGCTGTTATCGATGCAAATTTGAGTTGCCAAGTGGATTTGCCGAATCATAAGGCCTCTGACATGCCTTAACGACTGCGACTACATGACAGCCGACACGGAGGCTCTCGGAAACAGTGCCTTCTTGCGATGTAGGAAGAGACCCGTGCCCCAGCAGTGGGGACATACAAAAGTTGTTATCGATGCAAATGCCAAGTGGATTCGGCGAATAAGGATTCCTCTAGACAGGGATGAGAGATACAAATTTCGCTTAAACGAATAAGACAAACGAACAAGTTTCGCCGAATCCCTGGAGTGCGGCCGCACCTTTAATAATTCATGAAGAAACGTGATTTCGTCCGACGTGTTAGACTTAAGTTTGAAAATCAAGTGAACGATGGAGACGAATAGGATATTAGAACTTAGCTAAATTAGAAAAACTCGTAGTTGGTATCAGATACCTGAAAGTTGAATCCTGTAATTATGGTGCATTCTAAATTAAACAGTCTTCGATCGACACTTAGACACGTTGCACATAAGTTATTCATCTTATTTCTGCCGAAAAACGAAAAAATTCGACTCACACTCACTGTGAAATTATGTTTTTACAGAGCACTAGAGCACTCTTGAGAAAAATAAATAAATAAATAACAAAGCTACTTCAATTCAATTCAATTTTTGGCGAAATGGCAACCAGCCGTTGTCGACTATTTCTGCCAGAGTCACGTCTTGATACGTCATGAACTAAAAGATATACACAGATTTATGGCGCATCGAGACAAAATTTTACGGTAAGAGCTCCTTTTTGCGGGCTTATCGTGCAGAGTCGTGCAACAAAAATCATGCAGGCGAATCTGTAAAGACAAAAATATATGACAATAAGTTGCTTTTTTTTTTCCTGGCAACTATTTACATATTTACAAAACATGTAACGAGTAACATTTATTGACAGACAAAAGACATCACAATTTAATTTCGTTTTCCCCAATAAATTTTATAAGTATAATAAATAGATCAATAGAAGACGATAGATATGTTAATAAACAACCAAAGTTTATAGGAAGAGGGATATTAATTAAAGGAAGATACATATAAATATTTAAAGAGCGATTATTTGTGTGACAGTTGAAGAATATGTGGTCAAGATAGCCGTCCTCAAGCCCGCAATCGCATAACGACGAATCTCGTACTCTGATTTTATTTAAAAAAACGGGTGTGCAGCAGTGACCAATACGCAGCCGACAGATTATGGAAACTACTCTCTTACCTACCTTCCTGAATCTAAAAAACCACGGTTTGGTCTGGATAGACGGTTGGACTGTGTAAAACTTGGAGCCCTTAGTGCGACTACTCTCCTGCCACAAGTTCAGCCAGGATTCAGCAAGTTGTTTTTTTGGTAAGCAGAGTAAATCATAAGCGTGGTGCGTGTCGTGTTTTAAATCCACATTATGTCTACTTGCATGTTTGGCTATAGAGTCCGCATTTTCATTCCCCACTATACCCGAGTGTCCAGGGATCCACACCAGAGTCACCCCAAGGTTCCTACTATTGCAGTTAAACAAGGTCTTTTTAATGTCTAAGATGATTCTGCTATTGAGTTTGCTCTTGAGTTGACTCTGGTCCAGAGCCTGTAGACAGCTACGTGAGTCCGTGAAAATTACTGCGTTTTTAATATTGTGCGATTCCACGAATTGACAGGCCTCAAGGACTCCTATACACTCACCCGTGAAAACGGACGACTCCGATGGGCATTTAAATTGTAAAGCAAGTTTTGAGTTTTCTAAATAAACGGCAACTCCTACCGAGGAAGACGGAGATAGTTTAGATGCATCTGTGAAGAACCTTTGGTATTCACTCCAACGGTCCTCTACTATTGAATTAAAAATGGTGTTAGCCGCTGGGTTGTTCTTAAAAATACCAATGTTCATAATTATGTCAGGTTTAAAATGTAGGATGTTGAATTTGTATTCAAACTGGGGCATTGTCACCGCCGTTATCAAAGACTTCTCAAATAGCTTTAGGCGTCGGAAACTGTGGAGGGTAATTGGGACTTCTTTGTTTTTCCAGAAGGAGCTTGTACGGGTCAAAAGATCAAGTTCCTGTAATTTCTGAGGGAGAATGTGTGAAGAAAGATCTGGAGAAGGCCCTGACCATGAAGCGGTCCGCTAGGTACTGACGGCGCAGATGGAGGGGGTGATCAACAGCTTCGACTTGGAGGGCATTAGTAGGAGTTGACCGCATACATCCCAAAATTAGTCGTAGGCACTTATACTGTATCCGATCCAGTTTGACCAAGGAAGTCTTGTTAATCGGTTCCAAGGCAAAACAACCGTAGTCCATAACGCTTCGAATTAGGGCGTTGTACACAAGTTTCATACAGTATGGATGAGCTCCCCACCAGACACCAGCAAGAACTCTCAGGATAGAATAAACTCGCTCACATTTTTTTGTCAGATGTTCTATGTGGTGGACACCTGATAGTTTAGTATCTAAGTAAACGCCCAAAAATTTCACTTTGTCTTTTCTGGGAATTGTATTATTGTCAATTTTGACTTCAATATGGGGAACATTGTTGGGCCTTTTCCTAGTGAATATCATCAGGGAACTTTTTTGAGCCGAGAGATAGAGACCATGGCGACTAAGCCATTGGTCAAGTGAGCTGAGGGATAGATTTAAAGATAGTGCTGCATGTTCAATAGAGTTGTCTGAGACATATAGCGCAACATCATCAGCATATTGAAGGATCTGGCAATTATAATTGAGGCTAGAGCTGATGTCGTGAGTGTAAATGTTAAAAAGGGCAGGACTCAGTACCGATCCTTGGGGCAGGCCTTTACTCAGTATTCTGCAGTCAGCTTCATAGTCAGGGACCCGGAGAGACACGGTTCGTGACATGAGCAGTACGCATATGCATCGGACCAACTTAGCAGGAACCCTCAGATGCAGCAATTTTTGCCTGAGGACCGAAAGTAGGACGTTGTCATAGGCAGAGTAGATATCTAAAAACACTGCTACTGTCGAATCACTTTTGCTCAACGCTACTCTGACATCTGTGACCAACACTGACACACTGTCCATCGTGCTCAGACCCTTGCGAAAACCAAATTGCGTTTTTGGTAACAGATTTCTACTCTCCATGAGCCATTCGAGCCGATTTTTCAAAAGATGTTCCAATACTTTAGAAAGAGCTGATGAGAGAGCAATGGGTCTGAAACCGTTAGGGTCGCTAGAGCTTTTACCGGGCTTCAATATAGGCATGATTAACTGCTTCTTCCATGAATCCGGAACTAAGCCAGCATCGAAGCATTTATTTGCGAAGTTTAAGAAGTAGTTTAGTGTATGGGGACCTGATTTTACTAAAAATGAGTATGGTAGCCCATCTTCCCCGGGAGCTGTATCCTTTACCTGAGAAATTACTGTACTCAGTTCCTCTAGAGTGAAAGGACCGTCAAATGGATCCTGGGGCCTAGATATTGCGAGGTCTGGAAACCGCAGTTCATCTTCAGCAGGTACATAAGGGGTTGCTAATTTAGTAATAAAGGCTTCTGCGACTTCTTCGGCAATTGCATTCGATGACTTAGGTGTAAAGCTATTTCTAAATCTATTTATCTGTTTCCAAACTACTGTGGGAGGCGTGGCCGGAGACAGGGAGGTACAGAAGGAAACCCAGCCTGCTCTCTTTTTCCTACGTAGCGCTCGTTTTGATTTGGCCAGAAGTCTGCGGTACTCGATTAGATTACTAAATGTGAGCGATTCATTGCATTTTTTTTCGGCCTCTATGCGCTCCTTTATTAATTGGGTGCATTCTTCATCCCACCAGGGAGGGGACGGGATCTTACCAGAGCGGGGTTTTTTGGTCGGGAAAGCCTTTTCTGCAGACCTATTAATAGCGTCTGTAAGAGCATTGTAGGAGCAAGCCAGATTATCTTGGCTGGTAACAGCTATATCTTGGACTTCTCTTTCCACAAGTTCAGAATAAGTTTCCCAACCTTTCTTGGTCAGACAATATTTAAGCAAGGGTTTAGCTATGGTCTCTGGGAGGGATTTGTGAGGTAAATTAACCACGATTGGGAAATGATCACTTGCATGAGTAGAATTTAATCGGTCCCAGTTACAGCATGACCCTAGATCTAATGAGCAGATGGTCAGGTCTACACAGCTCTTTCTATCTCCAACTTGGCCTCTGCGTGTAGGTCTTCCGTCATTCAATACACATAGACCAGCATTGTCAATGACCTCGACCAGTTCCTCCCCGAAAGAGTCACAGTGATCCGAACCCCAACGGTAATGGTGGCCATTGAAATCACCCATAATGATATATGGGCCTTGTAACTGAGAGAATAGAGAACTGAGCAAAGGAATTAAAGCAATTTCGGGGTCGGAAATATAAATAGAAATAATAGTAATGCCTAAGGCTTTGATAGCAATTATGTTAATGTTATCCTCATGCATATCATTTATAAAGGGAAAATTTACAAGGGAAAAGGGAATTCTGTTATTGACAAGAATGGTGCAACCGCCATAATTGTCATATCTATCACTACGAACACAACTGAAATTATTTACACTAAAATTGAATCCTGGCCTAAGCCAGGTCTCACTGAGGCAGCAAACAGCTGCATTGTAATTGTTCAGGAGGTAAACTAGCTCATGTTTTTTGTTATTTATGCTCCGCGCGTTCCACTGAAGCAGTGAAAGGGGAGTATCCATCTTGAAAGATGTTGAAAATCAAATTGAGTTTATTGGCAACGTGGTCCGGTAAAGAATTTGAACAAATAAGAGAAGAGAGAAGGGAAATAAATTGTTCCATTGGGTCATTATTGACCGGTGTCGGATGTTGGGCCTGGCTGAGAGCACATCCATTCTGGGATGGGGAGAAGGAATAATCCTGAATTAGGGCTTGGTGGGCATGTCTGTCATAGCCAGGGGAAGGAGGGGAGTGGGTCCTAGGCTTTAGGAGGACAGTTTTTCTGTAAGAATGCTGGGGTGAGTGTTGAGATGTTCTTTGGGAGGGGCCAGGCTGAGACTGAGGGCTGTTGTAATGGCGCGGAGGAGTTGATTTTACTGCCTTGGCATATTTACGGGAGATAGGGGGAATCTTTTTGTTGGCCTCAAAATAAGACTTGACTGTGGCAGAATTTGTCGACATCGGCTGGTTGCCATATCATGAAATAATAATAATAATAATAAGACATACTGTATTCAGCCATCATACTTTTGATGGCAGTTTGTCTTCCATACTCTGGGCAGTCCCTACTGGCAGCTGAATGGTTGCCATCACAGTTGGTGCAAGTGAAGTCACTGTTATTAATTGAACATCCGTCACCAGGGTGGTCAAGACTGCATTTGTAGCATCGAGGTTTGGACCGGCATGCAACCCTAGTATGTCCAAATCGGCAGCAGTTAAAGCATTGTATTGTAGGGTATGTGTACAACTCAACCTCTAGCGCTGAGTAACAGCAGTATACTCTCTTTGGTAGTACTTGCCCATCAAAAGTTAGGACTACTGTCTGACTTGGCTTCCAAACTACTTGCCCCTCCTCGCTAGTTGTTTTCCGATTCATACGTCTTACTTTTAAAATATTGCCACATCCAGATGGTACCTTGACCAGTTCCATCACCTCCTCGTCAGTGAAGTCTGTGGGAACACCCCTTACCAAGCCCATGCGTGTTATATTAAATTGAGGAATGACTGCTTGATATTTATTATTGCTCAATATAGGGTTTGATAAGAAGGCATTTGCATCTTCTGGCGACTTGAACTCAACAGATACTCTGTTGCGTCCAATTCGCTTGATGCCATCAGTGAGTACATTAGAGATGTTGTGTTTGATCAAGAATAAGCCGAACTTGACATGGTGTAGAGTGGTTCCTGATTTTTCATCGGTCTCTGGGCGGGAAACGTGGACAATAAAGGGCGCTTTGTCCAAAACAGAGTACTTCTTTCTAACGTCTAGAGGTCTTGTGGTTTTAGAAACTTTGACTGGCATTTGAGTGGGCGAGTCGGTCACTGCTGGGCGTTTCCTATTTGAGATGTCTGCGGTATCCATCGGCTGGGACGGAGAGGCATCTTGAGGAAGGGAAATTGTGCACACAGGGCTATAAACGAATGGTTCTATATCGGAAGGTTTAGGGGGGATCCTATTGTCATCCATATTCGATGAAATAAATGTTAATACTCACCAAATGACGACCTTGTTTACTTATATAATAGATAGGCAAACAACACAGGACAAGGACAAACAAGTAAAGCCAACAAAAAGAACAAAAAATAGCTAAAAACAGTAAGAATTCCGAAAGCGCATGTGCTAACCAAAGACAGCGTGAGACAGCGACGACAGAATGACACAAAGCTACTTTCACGCTACTTTTGTACACAGAACAATTAAACCAATTTTGTAAAGATTCACAGATTATAATTCATGACGACTACCACAGAATATTCTTAGACTACAGAATACACTAACAGATGCCTGTATTCGCTACACTCTCAATCATTCATGATACTGACAACATTGTTTTTCTATCTGTTTTACTACTCAGCAACAGATGGCGCTAGCACTTGCCTCTCTATGAATTGCCAGTGCTGCCAACGTGAGCGATTTTTCACCATTTAGATTTCTTTGAAACCGAGTCAACGACGAATGGAGACATTGAAACACAATTAAGAATAAAATCCAGCCACGAGGAAGCGACGACTGGTCACCTTTTAGGCTACTTCAGTGAGGGGAAAATTTTGTTTACTATTCACTATTAAAAAAATCTTAAAAAACATGTGTCCATTATATAGGTAATGCTTGGATGCCTTGGTGCAGAAATTAAACCGAAATATTTTTTTAAGGAAGCAAGTGTTAATAATTGCATTCGCTGTGCTGTTAATAATAACCATTGTAACCTATCTGTATTATTTATTATACTAATAGTTAGAGAAAGAAAACTGCATTATTTTTTTGTCACCTTTGGATGCTTTGTTATTGCCACCAACAGATGAAGCAATCCTGTTTCATAAAAAATAAATATAAAAACCTATTTAGAGGCTAAAAATTTCACCCATGCCGGGATTCGAACCCGCAACCTCTGGCTATCCGTGCCAGCGCTCTACCAATTGAGCCAATGGGCGACTCACGGCATCAGTGAAATTTCGAACCTCTTTACAATATTCTCTGTATTACGTACAGACAGCGACATCTGACTTAAGCAAATTGCATTACTTACAGCCCCGACTACCTACTTTGCAGTTAGGTTTAACATCGGAACGATATCACTGTACCCACATGATTATACTATTTTTATTTTTAATGCACTAACCCGTGCTAAGGAACAAATTTAAAAACCTATTTAGAGGCTAAAAATTTCACCCATGCCGAGATTCGAACCCGCAACTTCTGGCTATCCGTGCCAGCGCTCTACCAATTGAGCCAATGGGCGACTCACGGCATCAGTGAAACTTTTTCTAGTTCAGTAAAAATTCTTTGCTATTTAAAATTAAAATTTAAAAATAGCGACATCAGTTCCTGTCTAATTTGTGCACTCTACATTGCTTCTTTCTTGTGTTGTTTTGATTGCAATTAATGGAATTGTTTTATTAATGGTTCTAAAAAAGAGTTGAACACTTGCGGCGGTAATTAAACATATCCATAACATTCTAAAGCACTAGTCCATTCTGGTGAATGAAATAAGAAACAGAATCAGAAGTCGTGAAATCCGACTTAAAGACATACCTGTTTTACGAAATAAAACTACTTAGCATAAAGATTTTTTAAATTTATTAGCTTAAAAAATATTCTACCTATTTTCATGGGGTTTTGTTAACATGTTAATTTCTGTCATCCGCTTATTCTACTTGTAATCTAGGTTTTACAGCTACGGTCATAGGTCTAGGACATGATTTAAATAACATACAAATATAGGTACATGACATTTAAACAAAACTAGAATGCCAAACTTGTGCCACTGTTGGCACAAGTTTGGCATTCCAATCAGTCTTAGGACGATGTCCTGGATAGAAATCAACATAAAACAGCCCTTTTTAAACGAGAACCACATTCAAAGGGATTTTCACCAATTCATTTACATCTAAGGGTATTTTACCGCTATAGAAACGACGGAAATAATGCATTTTCTTTTATCTATCACATAAATATGCGTACAAACGCTCAATACAATCAAAGGAACTATCTACAAATTAACAGCGAAACACCACCCTTAGATTGGGCCACGCCCCCTTTCGCTACTAGGTACGTTACAAAAGTAGGTACGTTGTGCGACCATGAGTCTGCCTGGGTCGGGAAATGTCCACAACTCTGATGTAATAAATGTAAGATGATTTGATGAGAAACAGAGAACAGATGGTCAGAGTGAAATTTCTTTTTCCCGCTCCAATACAAATGCGGCTTGAAGTCAGCTGCTTACATTGTACATTGACATTCAGCAGAGTGGGAATTCTTTAAGTTAGATGTTGTATTGAATCAGGCGTTACTTTGCGGAAATCCATAATAGCATTGAAATGTGAAAATTACTTTACTAAATTCCGCCAAAAATCCCACAAGCACCATGCGGTCAGTCAATGCACCGCCCTCCCTCACACTTGTTCAAGCAGAAGCAAGACACGGACACACCACCACCGACAACAATACTTGTGTGAGGAAACACGCGACGCGTTTCGCCTCTAACACGAGGCATCCTCAGGCTCCCAAATGCAAGTATTGCATAGCGGGGCAGGAGCTGAATCTGCTTGAAAAAGTGGGAGGGAGGGCGGTGCATTAACTGACCGCATGGTGCTTGTGGGATTTTTGGCGGAATTTAGCAAAGTAATTTTAACTTTTTAAATTCTTTACGTTATATTTTATATTTTTCTTCGATACTTAATTGTGACTTCTTTATTGTATTTTCAGTACGGCGAATAATAGATTTCATCAAGCAAGATAGAATAATGGAAATCTGGGATAGCGATCTATATTAAACACCTTTATCGTCTTCATCTGATGAAGAACAAGAAATGCAATGTGGAGTTCTTGGAATCATTTTCTAGTTCTGAATTAGGTTTTAAGTTATTTGTATAAGTGAAATGTTATATAATAAATTAGTACATAAAGTACCTAATTTACGATGGATTTATTTTTCATGACATATTTTTCTATCTTAAAAACCTGATTTGTAACAACATACTTCACACACCTAATATACTTAATGTTAATAAAGCGAAAGAAATCTGTCAGGGTCGTAGCAAGAGACGTGAGTTTGTGTGTGTGTGTGTGTGTGTGTATGTGTGTGTGTGAGTGTGTGTGTGTGTGTTAGTGTGTGTGTGTGAGTGCAAAATGATTTACTGATTCTTAAGCAAACCGCGAAACCGCTTCATGGCGTCGGGCGCGAGATGCCGGCTCGAGTACCGCAGATGCGACGCCAGCCGCAGCTTGCTGGGGAAGTGCTTGTCGCAGTCCGCACAGTAGGCGTCCCCGGCCGGCGGCGGGGCCGGCTCGTGCGACTTGAGGTGTAACTGCAGCCTGCCTTCGGTCTTGTAGATCTTGTGGCAGTCCGGGCACTCCAGCTTGGGCACGTTGGCGTGGGTCCTGGACGGGCGGAGTTCTAGTTAGAGATGTTACGTATTTCCGCACTTACATAGACAGAGGACACTACAACGTGGGTTGTGTGGTGTCGGCCTAGAGAATAGCACCAACCCAATTCTTCCCGTCGGTGTCTTAAAAGGCGTCTAAGGGACACGAACCGGGGGGCGGGCGGCAGCGCCCCCTGCGGTACAATTCCACCGAACTGCGATCCCCAACCCGCATGCCCATGGGTGGGGATTATGGGCATTACCCCCTACTATAGCACAACGTGGCGCTCTTTAGGGAAGGGCTATGTCCAGCAGTGGACTAGTATAGCCTGACGACGACTATAACGTAGTAGCTTCAAGTCCTCTTTTTATACATAATCTTTTGTGCATTAAGGAATTAATTATAATAATATCGTACCGTACAGTCAGTTAGCTTTTTGAATATACCTCGGCTACTATCGGATTGAATCGGATATATATTCGTGTAATAGAAATTTCGGAACTAATATAACATTTACCCCCAGTTTCTCGTTCACTAACAAGCTGTTAATCTACTGTTAACAGCTGTCAGTTGGGCAAAGTGCAAACAAAAAAAACAACTAACAACTGTTAACAGTAGATTAACAGACTGTTAGTGTATGAGAAACCAGGGGTTAATTTTACATAACTTTTCAAAATAGTGAAAAAAAGTTTTATACAGGGCAGGAAGTAGTATTACACTCGTGTGCTTTCGGCGAAAACCGAAGCCTACTCTAGAACCCGAGGTGTATTCTAAAAGCTAACTGACAGTACTTGTATGGTATCGTAATCATCAACCCATTATGCCCCCACAGAGGGGCACGTGTCTCTTCACTAAAGAAGGTACAGGCCATACTCCACCACGGGGGCCAAGTCCGGATTGGTGGAGGCTTGCAAAACTAGTGGCTGGTCTTACTGTCAAAAGTTTTCAAGCCGCCCTAAGGCCTCTGACTTGGCTAACGACTGCCGTCTCTCTTCGGCAGCCGGCACCAACGCTTAACGTGCCTTATGAAGCACGGAACCGCTCGGAAAAATGCCACTAGCGTTAGTCATCCCTCCATGCACTGAACGCACCCTATTTCGCTTAACCTTCGTGATCGTTTAAGACCACTCAGGCAGCCGGGGCTACGGGCGATTGTATTATGGGAAAGAGAGAGAGATAGAAAACACTTTATTACAGAACAAGTTATGATTTTTACACTACTGATAGCTTTGGTAGTCATTTGAGTTAAGCAACAGGCGCGGTCAGGTGCAGAATGGGTGACCATCCCGTGACTACCGCTAGTCGCGGCTTAGCAAGGCACGTTAAGCCGTTGGTACCGGCTGTCGTGTAATGGCAGTCGTTAAGCTACGTCAGAGGCCTTACGGGCGGCTCCATAACTTCTGACAGTAAGGCCCGCCACTGTCTTACAATCCTCCGTCAACCCGGACTTGGCCCCCGTGGTGGAGTATGGCCACCTTCTTGCGGTGCAGGAAGAGACCCGTGCCCCAGCAGTGCAGACGTAGAGGGTTGATATCGATGGCGTTGGTTAGCAGCCCGTAACCCCTTGAAGTCCCGACTTGACAAAAAAAATTAATGGCGACGCTGGGTATGCAAGTTACTCACAGCAAATGTTGCTTGAGGTGGCTGGCGCTGGATAAGTTCTTGTAGCAGTGAGGGCAGATTGACGAGCCTTGCGCTGATTCGACGGGAGTTTTCTTTTTGCTGCGAGGTCTGGAAAAAGATATATCAATTTCAATTTCTCCTTCAGCAATCTTTCCGATTTAAGGTTGCCTGGAAGAAATTGCTATCAGCAATAAGGCCGCCAATTGTACCTCTTCTTTTGTAACTGTTGTCTCTGTAATTATTTTCTGGTGTGTACAATAAAGAATATTCTTATCTTATCTTATCAATAGACAGATAGTACAATTATTTTCACACAAACACGCACGCACGCACTGTTATAGATAAGCTATGCACCCTTTCTTGCACGCTGGTCGCTCCCTTTTGCAGACTCATCACCTTTCATCCGCAACCCATCATCCCTCGCATTGAGTCACCAGTCTCATTCCAACATCCAAGCTAGACGGCTGCCTCTCCTATTCAATTGACTTTTTTTTTTTTTAAAAACCAAATCCTTAAAGGCTCATAACAGCACGCACACACACACATACACCCACACACACACCCACCCTCACACACATAAAACAACAAAAAATAACAAATGAACGAGACTGCTTCCATGCTTCGCATGTAATAAGCCATGTCACAGGCCTAATTGGTGGCTTCATAACTTCTGACAGTAAGGCCCGCCACTGACTTACAATCCTCCACCAACCAGGATTGCCTCCGTGGTGGAGTATGGCCTTACCTTGCTGCGAATGCTGGAAGAAACCCGGGCCCTAGCAGTGGAGACGTACGAACGGTTGATATCATCAAGGATAAATATGTATGTAACTCACCTAGCTTTTAACATCTCTTGCGTAATATTTTTAGCGTAATGGATATTTTTGTAATTTCTTTGTCTCGAGTACAGTGCGGACACCGTGCTATCTTTGGCACCGTTCGACCCCTGTGTTTGCACTTGCGGACAACTCGATGCATCATTCTCCATCACCTCCTGTTTTACCGTGATCGCATGTGGTTCTTTTACGTCGTAGTTGAAACTTTCCCCAGTAACACTTTGACTGCTAGCCGCGGATGTGTCAAAGTATACTGGTACAGTTATTGACAGCGCTTCCGGGTCTGGTTTTATGTCATAGTTGGTACGTTCCTCATCCAGTGGGTCGTAATCGCTTTTGGTTTCGCGGGAGTCCTCTTGGTCGTCGTCCCAGTCTGCTGGTTCCACTTTGATGGTAACAGTTTCAATGGTGGGGGGGCTGTGAGTGCAGACTTCGTCGTAAGTGTCTTTGTGATAGACGGCCAGTCTCGACAGGCAGCTGACAGGACGCTGAAGCTGGAAATTTACGAGACGCTTTATTCCTTTATTTACTCAGTTTGGAAAATCATCAGCTTAAACTTATAATATAACGTCTACTTCCTTCTCCAATATATTGCTCCAGTCCATCCAAAGGTTGTCTGGAAGAGATCACTTTTAGTGTTAAGGCCGCCGGCTGTACTCTTAGGTTAAGAAATATCTGTAATTTCCTTTTTTATGCACAATAAAGTGTCCTCTAATCTATCTATAACAATGTGACATAATCTCTTAAAGCTGATAATGGACCCTCGCCAGGAGGATCACATTATAAAAACGAAAACACGTGTTAACACTCGCTAATTCACGCAGTAAATGCAAAAGAAAAAGAAGAAACTAGCCATGTCCGGTTACCTCGGGCACTGACTGAAAATCAGCGCTGAGGGCTCACTGCTCCAGCACAACGCTGAGTTCCTTTGTTCCCGATGTCCCCCACTATTTGTCCACCACTGGCGGTCGACGAGAAAAAAATATGCGCTGTCCCCCAGTGGGGGCCAACCCTACCAAAATTTTCCCGTTGATCACCACTGGTGGACATTGGGAACAACTTAGTTGCTTTGTCCTCCGGTGGTGGATATCGAAACTGAACAATATGTTTAAAAACCTATTTAGAGGCTAAAAATTTCACCCATGCCGGGATTCGAACCCGCAACCTCTGGCTATCCGTACCAGCGCTCTACCAATTGAGCCAATGGGCGACTCACGACATCAGTGAAATTTCGAACCTCTTTACAATATTCTCTGTATTACGTACAGGCAGCGTAGAGGCTAAAAATGGCTCAATTGGTAGAGCGCTGGTACGGATAGCCAGAGGTTGCGGGTTCGAATCCCGGCATGGGTGAAATTTTTAGCCTCTAAATAGGTTTTTAAATTTGTTCCTTAGCACGGGTTAGTGCATTAAAAATAAAAATAGTGTAATCATGTGGGCACAGTGATATCGTTCCGATGTTAAACCTAACTGCAAAGTAGGTAGTCGGGGCTGTAAGTAATGCAATTTGCTTAAGTCAGATGTCGCTGCCTGTACGTAATACAGAGAATATTGTAAAGAGGTTCGAAATTTCACTGATGTCGTGAGTCGCCCATTGGCTCAATTGGTAGAGCGCTGGTACGGATAGCCAGAGGTTGCGGGTTCGAATCCCGGCATGGGTGAAATTTTTAGCCTCTAAATAGGTTTTTAAATTTGTTCCTTAGCACGGGTTAGTGCATTAAAAATAAAAATAGTGTGAACAATATGTTGCAATGTCCCTCACTGCCTAATTATGTATACATGTTAGTATTACTAAAGCATTTTCTTTATATAATGTGTGTAATTATTGACAATTTACTAAAATTTAAAAACCTATTTAGAGGCTAAAAATTTCACCCATGCCGGGTTAGTGCATTAAAAATAAAAAAAAATAGCGTAATCATGTGGGTACAGTGATATCGTTCCGATGTTAAAACCTAACTGCAAAGTAGGTAGTCGGGGCTGTAAGTAATGCAATTTGCTAAAGTCAGATGTCGCTGCCTGTACGTAATACAGAGAATATTGTAAAGAGGTTCGAAATTTCACTGATGTCGTGAGTCGCCCATTGGCTCAATTGGTAGAGCGCTGGTACGGATAGCCAGAGGTTGCGGGTTCGAATCCCGGCATGGGTGAAATTTTTAGCCTCTAAATAGGTTTTTAAATTTGTTCCTTAGCACGGGTTAGTGCATTAAAAATAAAAATAGTGTGAACAATATGTTGCAATGTCCCTCACTGCCTAATTATGTATACATGTTAGTATTACTAAAGCATTTTCTTTATATAATGTGTGTAATTATTGACAATTTACTAAAATTTAAAAACCTATTTAGAGGCTAAAAATTTCACCCATGCCGGGTTAGTGCATTAAAAATAAAAAAAAATAGTGTAATCATGTGGGTACAGTGATATCGTTCCGATGTTAAAACCTAACTGCAAAGTAGGTAGTCGGGGCTGTAAGTAATGCAATTTGCTAAAGTCAGATGTCGCTGCCTGTACGTAATACAGAGAATATTGTAAAGAGGTTCGAAATTTCACTGATGCCGTGAGTCGCCCATTGGCTCAATTGGTAGAGCGCTGGTACGGATAGCCAGAGGTTGCGGGTTCGAATCCCGGCATGGGTGAAATTTTTAGCCTCTAAATAGGTTTTTAAATTTGTTCCTTAGCACGGGTTAGTGCATTAAAAATAAAAAAAAATAGTGTAATTTACTAAAATACAAAAACCATGTATTTTTCAGTTCAATTCAATGTATTTTTCAATTCAATTCATATACCTAGTTTTTTTTAGTTTTTATTATGTTATTTTGTGCATGCTTATTATTTGTGCGTAGGTAAATCAGAATGTAAAGTAGTGTCACTAAAAAATATTTGATTTGAATAAAAAAATATGTGGTTTTTTATTTTAGTAAATAGTCTATATTTACACACCTTATTTAAAGAAAAGGCTTAAGTAATTATACTATTTTTATTTTTAATGCACTAACCCGTGCTAAGGACAAATTTAAAAACCTATTTAGAGGCTAAAAATTTCACCCATGCCGGGATTCGAACCCGCAACCTCTGGCTATCTGTGACATTTTTAGCCTCTAAATAGGTTTTTAGGCTTAAGTAATACAAACTTGTATAATTAGGCAGTGAGGGACAATGCGACATGTTCAGTTCCCAATGTCCACCAGTGGTGGTCAACGGGAGGATTTTGGTAGGGTTGGCCCCCACTGGGGGACATCGCATCTTTGTTTCTCGTTGACCGCCAGTGGGGGACAAATAGTGGGGGACATCGGGACTAAAGGGCTAAGTCAGCTGCCTTTTATGGCAGTTCAGGCACACCACAGGCTAAACGTATGTCTTTTTTTTATTTTGTTTCGTTTATTGTATATTTCATTTATTTCTGTTGTGCTCATATTATGTTCATTTATCTGGTTTTTTTGACCCGGTGAAACGCTTTGCTGTAGTCTGTATAGACTACGTCTACCTGATATCCCTGATCCAAATTTGCCGTAAGGTACTCGTTAAAGAGTATAAGGTGCGAGACCGTAGACCACACCGGTAGGAACCCATATTGGGTCTGATTTAGCAACTGTTTGATGGCTGCGTAAGTTTGGATTACCTTTGAAATTACACACAATTTTGAAATTGGCCTATAATTTGTAATTTCCGTTTTAATACCCTTTTTGCTTAATAACAAAAATCGTGAATTTTTTTAAAATAAATATTAGATACCGACTTCAGTACACCAATTCATATAATTATTATAACAATTACTATCATAATTGTTATACTATTGGCAGTCTTATCACTTAGAGCAATCCCTTCCAGACAAATCTTCTAATAGAGTGGATTGCAGGAAGAATATAGTAGTTAGTATTATTGTGTCCTTACCATGGCTCGAGATTTCAACAGTGTCTGCGCTTTGACGGCTTGTTCTTTGAACTTCTGGATCTTTGCGAGGAACCTTTTGCATTCCCAACATACTCTATCCTCCTTCTCAAACTGGAAAAGTGAAATAAATTTAAAGGAATTTCCTGGACTGTTTAGAATAACTGGTATTTTACTGGTTTGGAGTCGTTGACGTCTTTTGTGGATATATCTATAAAGTAATACCGATCGATTATGATCTAGCAATATGTTCTGACTAATTTGTCAACTGTACAGTTTTTTGTTTTTAGCCTCTAAATAGGTTTTTAAAACTGTACAGTACGGACAAAAAACATGTTTTCAATTCCAAAGCCAGAGATGATTTGATGAGCAGTTGAAACTCATAAATTTACAAACATAATTATGTCTACAGTCTATTTATTCTTACTTGTCCAATTTAGTAAACAAGATTCTAACCTTAAAATTGAGACGCAAATTCATGAACTATGTTTATAAAATTTGCAGCGTGTTATCTAAAAGAGTGTTCCAGGTTACTTCATTTATGGAAATATGGCAGTTTTGGACAAAACAGTCACAGTTTAAGGGTAGAATCTTGTTTACTAAATTGGACAAGTAAGAATAAATAGATTGTAAATGTAGCAATGTGTCCCGGAGGCAGCATGCTGGGGTGCCATGAAAAAGAATTGAATTGAAACCTTGAGATTTTCCCACTTAGCCTCATAGTTATTACTTAGCGAGCGCTGAGGTATTCAGGCACTGGAGTTTATTGAGGTTTTCCGTCACCGATAGCGAGTGGTAATATTACTATAACTCAAAAAACTGTACACAACTTTGAAAACGTCTTTTAAACATGCCAGGATTTGAACCCACAACCGTCTGATTGAGAAGCTAGTGTTCTACTGCACCACTACCACTGCTCTAAAACTACATATTACATTAATAATGTGAATTATTTGTATTAGAAAAAAAAATCCTTAATGTATGGTTCTTCTTCTTCAGGCTATATTAGTCCACTGCTGGACATAGCCCTCCCCTAATGAGCGCCATAGCGCAAGGTTGTACCATCATTGGGGGGTAATGCCCATAATCCCCACGCTGGGCATGCGGGTTGGGGATCGCAGTTTGGTGGAATTGTACTGCAGGGGGCGCTTCTGCCCACCTCCTGGTTTGTACTTTCCCTTAGTCGCCTTTTACGACACCCGCGGGAAGAATTTGGGTTGGTGCTATTCTCTAGGCCGACACCACACAGCAATATTTATATATGGTTAATATTTATATTCTTTTTAATGCACTAACCCGTGCTAAGGACAATTTTAAAAACCTATTTAGAGGCTAAAAATTCCACACATTCCGGGATTCAAGCCCGCAACCTCTGGTTATCCGTGGCAGCGCTCTTTCCAACTGAGCTAATGGGCGACTCACCGAAATCAGTGAAATTTTGAACCTCTTTACAATATTTGCTGTATTACGTACAGGCAGCGACATCTGGCTAAAGTAATTTGCAATAATTAATATTGAATATTTGCCAGATATCCAAAAACCAGAGGCCAAGTGGATTCAGCAAAAAAGGATTGCCGAATAAGATGGACGAACAAGTTTCGCCAAATCCTTGGAGTGAGGCCCCACCTTTTAATAATTCATGAACAAACGCCATTTCGTCAGAGGTGTTACTCACTATTACTTCAACTTGAAAAATGAAGCGAACCATGGAGACGAATAGGAAACTAAAACTTGGATAAATTAGAAAAAGTATCATTCACGAAGAAGGTATCATTCACCTGAAAGTTGAATCCTGTAATTATCATACGTTCTAAACTAAACAAGCTTCGATCGACACTGAGACACGTCACACATAAGTTATTCATGTTATTTCTGTCGACAACTCAAACTGTAAAATTGATTTTCAGATAGCTCTCTTGAGGAAAATAAATAAATCACAAAAAATAAATAAAGCCAGCCACCACCTATTTACTTTTTGCACAGAGATTCACAGATAATAAGGACCAGTGTTATTATCGTCAAAATCTGGGTTGCCGTGCCTGGGACCTTCAAATTGCCGTATTTATGAAACAAAATCGCAGATCTGCCGTATTATATTTAATTAAATAATTAGTGATTGAAACACAAAAATAATAAGTACATTTTCAACTTCCTATATTTTCTTCATCTTATATGTTTCTAATACACTGCTTGTGCAATGAATATTTTTCTTTACTTCTCATTTTGATAAGCATATCTCCTGACACCTGAAATTTTGTGCAACCGCCTTGATTTCGAATAGCTTGTTTAGCTAAGAGTGGGACATCTAAAAGGTTGCATGAGACATCTAGTTCTATTTATGTCAGCAGGAAAATTTTCTTTGGGAAATCCCGAAAATCAGACACATTTATTACGTTTCGTTTGTAGGATTTTTTGTTTTAAGCTTACGAGTATGTTGGACTTGAATTGCCGTATTACATGATACGGTAGTCGAAATCCTGCCGTATACTGTATATTAGAAAAAACATCCATGAATTACCGTATATTACGGCAATTGCCGTATCAATAAAAACACTGATAAGGACTACCACACACGTAATTCATCACAGACTATTCCACAGAATATTTACACAGACTATTCCACAGAATATTCCACAGAATACCACAGAATATTCTTTGACGACTAACAGCGGTATTCGCTACACTCGCAACCTTTGAAACTTTTATGTTACTGGCAACATGGTTTTTCTTTCTGTTTTGCTACTTGGCAACAGATGGCGCTAGCAGTGGTACTCCTATTTATTGGCAGTGCTGCCAACGCAGGTGATTTTTCTCAATTTAGACTTCTTTAGACCTCAGTACACAATGGCCCATGCTGTCCCACTGCTCGCCATCGCCACTGTGTACAGTGGGCAATGGTGTGTAGTGGCGGACAATTAATTGTCTGCCGTGACGCGCAATTGGGCAGTTGTCGGTTTTTTGGGCACACTTCAAAGGAATCGTGGCGTAGCGTGGCCTGTCGTGTTTACACAGTGGCCCATCGATGGTCGTAACTGACCGCTGACCGGGACAATACTTTTTTTGTTGTGTTGTTTTTTTATAAAACTACTTGAATTTTAGGTCGCCCAAAATGCCCGTATGGTGGAATAATGAAGACTTCAAGTTTGTTGATATATATTAATCTGAGCCCGTAATTTTGTGCCTTTTGCGCCATTTTTTTAACAACTTTGCTAAACACACATTATTATAGAATGTTGTACACAAGTACTACAGAAGTAATACTAATAAGCAGTAAATAAAAAAATAGCTGCGGCCGCAATTACTTCTACGTCCATCACAAGTGTTTTGCCAGACAGCAGTGAGCTATGCGCCATTGTGTTAACACCAAGTGATCGTTGTGCATTGCAAAGTATGGACTATCACAGGCCATTGTTTACTGGCGCCTTTTGAAAACAAATCAGTGACGATAAAATCTGAAAGGCGACGACTGGTCTCCTTATAGGCTACCTACTTCAGTGAGGGGACAACCTAGTATGGGTACTATTTACTATACTGCAAGAAATATTAAAAACACTTAAAAATATGCGTCATATAAATTTCTTCCTTGAGGCGGTGGTAGCTCAGTGGGTAGAACCATGGACTGGCAAGCGAAAGCCCCAGGTTCAATCCAGAGTGCGGGCAGGGCGGTGTACCAATGACATTGTTTAATTTCAAAGTTACGTACATTTGCGAATTAGTAGTCGCAATACCACACGCTAACGGTGACGGAAAACATCGTGAGGAAACCCGCGGCTTGGTTGGGTCCACACGTATTGACTAGACTTTCCTGTGGGCTAGGCCGACTAAGCTGTCAGGATGGTATAGGTGCTGGGCAAGCCTACACCATCTATAAAACCATGTCCCAGGCACTACAGCGTCGGAGTGGTCCCTTCACCCATCTAGTGTGACTGAAGATACTACTGGACGCTGTTTAAATCATCTCATTAAGTAAATACAAAAAGGCCAATATTATTATTATAAATTTCTTCCTAAATTTTTATAAAAGTGAAAAATATTAAAATTAAATAAAACTTTGACTAGTCTCACAAGAGTATTTTTTTGGTATTATTTGCGTTTGCTGTGCTGTTTGCGGTTATTATTAACCATGTGATTGTAAAATAACTGTACACATAACTTATCTAATAATTGGTAAATGAAAACTCCAGTATTATTTTAAAAACCTATTTAAAAACCTATTTAGAGGCTAAAAATTTCACCCATGCCGGGATTCGAACCCGCAACCTCTGGCTATCCGTACCAGCGCTCTACCAATTGAGCCAATGGGCGACTCACGGCATCAGTGAAATTTCGAACCTCTTTACAATATTCTCTGTGTTACGTACAAGCAGCGACATCTGACTTAAGCAAATTGCATTACTTACAGCCCCGACTACCTACTTTGCACTTAGGTTCTAACATCGGAACGATATCACTGTACCCACATGATTACACTATTTTTATTTTTAATGCACTAACCCGTGCTAAGGAACAAATTTAAAAACCTATTTAGAGGCTAATTATTTATTTAAGGCAGTATTATTTTGTCACCTTATTATTGCTACTAACAGATGAAGCAACCCTGTTTCATAAAATTAAATTGTTAAAAACTTTAGTTACTAAACTTTAGTTTTCTTTACTTTAGTTTCTAGTTCAGCAAAAATTCTGCAAAGTTGAACTTAAAAATGGCGATATCAGTTTCTGATGTGTTGGCAACACTGTGCATCGCTTTGCTTCCTGTCCTGTGTAACCTGTGTTGTTTGTTTTTATTTTGATTGTAGTTATTAAACAATAAATAAACAAAATAAATATGTATTAAAACTAAGAATATTGGAGTTTAATACTTGCGCCGCTAATTAAATATATTGATTACATTCCTAAGTGTTAGTTAATTCTAGTGTGAGTAAAATAAGAAACAAGCAGTAGTTGTGCCGAATTTCCCGAGCTTACAAAACCATACAAAATGACCGATTTGCTTGTTTGCCGCGCATGTTTGGTCATGGACGTCGTTCTGTATCCCATCGTGAACCTGTACACACAGGAAGTTTATCAGCATCTCACAAATCTATCGGTTTGTATGACTTTCAATTATAACCCCTAATATTGTGAAATTAAACAGTCTGGTATCTACTTGCCCGCACTGGGGATCGAACCACACGCTTACCGTGAAGGAACACATCGTGAGAAAACCCGTGGCTTGGATGGCTCCGCACGTAGTTAGATAGTTTGTACTGGTGTTTCCGCACTTAGCCTCATAGTTGGGCCAGTACGTAGCAGGGCTGTGAGGTCACTCCAGCCAGCCAATCACTGTCCAAAAGGCCATCAGTACACCAATGTTGCCGCTGACCTCCCGAAGAGATCCCAGCTTTCCCATTGTCGATGTCCGTTGCACATCCACATTCTCATAGTGAATGGTCACGTGAGCCGTTGTTTCGTATTCCTTGAGGCATCCTCGGCATAACGGGCTGTCGGTCAGTCCCATAGTGAGGAAGTGTTTATTCAGTAGGCAGTGGCCTGTCATAAGTGTTTATTCAGTAGGCAGTGGCCTGTCATAAGTGTTTATTCTGTAGGCAGTGGCCCAACAGCAGACTGTATGAGAGTCGCTTTACATCGTTGGTAAAGCCTATCTGGCTTGCCGCATTTTACGCAACCTTTACATTATTTGATACATTTATGTGTTAAATTTCAGTTTGAAAGTCCGGACGGCAAGCCGCAGTACCTGTGCTACGAATGCCGCTCCATCATGAGGCGTTGTGTGGAGTTTAGAGACAAGTGTCTGAGAGCAGACGGGGTCCTCAACCAGCTCATTTGCAGTCAAATGGTAGGAACTGTTAGGGATTTACGTGAATAGTTTTTATTTCTATTAAAATCACTTATGAACAATTACTAAAATAATAATAATAATCTCTGAATGTTTTTACTTTGGTGTAATAAGTACTCAGTACTGGGTTGATTTTAAAAAGAGCGCGTTGGCGGCCGTTCGTGGTAGAAACATACGAAACGAAACCTTTTTAGAGGCTAAAAATTCCACCCATGCCGGGATTCGAACCCGCGACCCCTGGCTATCCGTGCCAGCGCTCTTTCCAACTGAGCCAATGGGCGACTCACCGGCATCAGTGAAATTTCGAACCTCTTTACACTATTCTCTGTATTACGTACAGAGTCCTTTCAAAGTCCTTAATTAACAGAGTTTACATAATTACTTTAAAACATAGAACTCACGCATTGTACTGACTTTAATTCCAGACATCATTGTCATCTAAATAATCCTTTATGCTATAGTAGCCCTTTTGGCACAAAGTGTACTTAACACATTTTTTGAGCCGCGCCGTTCAGGCAAGCACAATATATCTTCAGGGATTTTATTATAGAAGCGTATACAATGCAATTATGAATTTATTTCAGCTCACACCTGGTGCACTGTCAATGATCGACCGAAGCATGTACAACCTCGCCTCAAACTTGATCAGCACACCCATGGAAGTAATCAGCACAGAACACAATTACCCCGCCCCAATTAAGACGGAAACGGACCTCGGTAAAGACGATAAACTGGACATCAATGAATTAGACGCGTACACTGGACAACAATACGATGGAATCGACAACGTAATAGCCGCTAAAGGTACCACGGAAGTAAACGAAAGTGTAGCGGACGAGTTGAAGGTAGAGTATCAAAGTGAAGTGAGTGGTTTCGAGGAGACTGAGCAAGTGATCGGTGATTTTGAAGGAGGGGACCGCTCCGAGGACGAGGATGATGTGCCCTTGTCTAGTATCAGTCGGGGTCGCGAGAAGGCTGGCAATGGAACGAAAGGGGAGAAAAGTTGCGGGAAAAGAGGTCAGTACAACGTTCTTTCTTCTTTTAAGTAGGACAGTTTACACTTGACCGTGGTGAATGGACCACTCGGATGGTGTAGTGCCTGGGACAAGGTTTTTAGATTGCGTAGGCTTGCCCAGCACCTGTACCATCCTGACAGCTTAGTCGGCCTAGCCCGCGAAAGACTAGTCAATACGTGCGGAGCCGACCAAGGCGCCTTCCTCACGATGTTTTCCTTTACAGTTATTTACTTTACTTATTAATAAATATACCGACATCAACCCTTGTATGCCACTGCTGGGGCACGGGGCCTAATTTTCCTGCATCGCCCTACGCCAAGGAGGTGACCTGTTTAACATATAACTATGTAGAAGTGCAAGCCTCAAAACCTGCCTACATTTTTCAGCCTCCTTGCAAGCGCCCTACGCCAAGGAGGTGACCCGTTTAACATATAACTATGTAGAAGTGCAAGCCTCAAAATCTGCGTATATTTTTCAGCCTCCTAGCAAGCGCCCTACGCCAAGGAGGTGACCCGTTTAATATATAACCATGTAAAAGTGAAAGCCTCAAAACATAAATATTTTTTTCAGCCTCCTTGCAAGCGCCCTACGCCAAGGAGGTGACTCGTTTAATATATAACTGTGTAGAAGTAACGGGCTCAAAACATGCCTTCATTTTTCAGCCACCTTGCAATCGCCCTACTCCAAGGAGGTGACCCGTTTAATATATAACTATGTAGAAGTGCAAGCCTCAAAATCAGCCTACATTTTTCAGCCTCCTTGCAAGCGCCCTACGCCAAGGAGGAGACCCGTTAATATATAACTATGTAGAACTAACGGCCTCAAAACCTTCGTATATTTTTCAGCCTCCTTGCAAGCGCCCTACGCCAAGTAGGTGACCCGTTTAATATATAACTATGTAAAAGCGCTCGTGGCCTAGGCGAACCGAGTGATTGGAATCAATCACTTGGTTAAGCAACAACAGGCGCGGTTAGGTACGGTATGGGTGAGCGTCCCGTGACTACCACTAGTGGCATTTTTCCGTGTGCTTCCGCAAGGCACGTTAAGCCGTTGGTGCCGGATGCCATATAATGGCAGTCGTTGAGCTATGTTAGAGGCCTTATGGGCGGCTTGATAACTTCTGACAGTAAGGCCCGCCACTGTCTTAGAATCCTCCACCAACCCGGATTTAGCCCCCGTGTTGGAGTATGGCCTAACCTTCCTGCGATGCAGGAAGAGACCCGTGCCCCAGCAGTGGGGACATACAAGGGTTGATAACGATGTAGAAGTAACAGCCTCAAAACCTGCCTACATTTTTCAGCCTCCTTGCAAGCGCCCTACGCCAAGGAGGTTACCCTCACGGCTGAGGAGCAAGTGGCCGAGATGAAGAAACGCGCCTCGTCTACCAATTACCTGCACTCCCAGTACAAATGCGAGCTCTGCTTCAAAGGCTTCGTGGACGAGACGGCGTTCAAGAACCATCTGGATAAGCACAGCGAGGTAACGCAAATTCAAATAGTTTATTTGGTATAAATATTATGTCAGGAATGTGAGTGGAAGGGTTGGTAAGGGTCGTCCCAGGCAGACATACATCGACCAGATAGGGGATGTATTAGCAAAGGGAAAGATAAAAAGTACCCGGAACCGGCCTGCGTGCATGCAACGACTTATGAACGTTGATGAAGCGAAGGTGATCTGTCAGGATCGTGGCAAGTGGCAGTCCCTGGTCTCTGCCTACCCCTCTGGGATACAGGCGTGAGGTTATATATGTATGTATTATGTCAGGGTACGTCCATTCGGGTCACAGTCGCAACGGATCACATCAAACCAAGCAAAATATTCCACTCGGATCATGTGATCCGAATTGACTACATTTTTGAGTAGATTTTTTCCATTCGGATCACACCATTTGCCTTACTACCAATCTTAGTAGGAAGGTAATCGATATATTTTAATAAATAAAATACAATACATTCTCTTAGCATAACTATGGTTATATTAACTTAAAATCAGAATCAAGAATCACAAAAATCAAGGTGTTTATACACGATTATTGCCGTAACCTTCCTACTAATATTAATAATTTGATCCGAATGGAAAAAAATAATCAAAAATGTAGTCCACTCGGATCACATGATCCGAGTGGAATATTTTGCTTGGTTTGATGTAATTTGTGAGAGCGCTTTACCTACCTCAGTGATTCCCACAGCCGGGCATTAAGGTCTGACCTGAATATGTCGCTGAAGACTCCAACTCACTCGACGAGGCTCTTCAGCGACTCGTTTACCGTAACGGCCACTCAGCTGTGGAATGAGCCCTTTTGGCACAAAGTGTACTTTGCACATTTTTTGAACCGCGTTTCAGGCAAGCTTAATATATCTTCAGGGATTTTATTATAGAAACGTATACAATATCCCATGAAGGATGTACTCGTATTAACCTTTGCCAGCCTACACGGCCACTGCCGAGTTCGGTGATAAAGCGCGTGATTTGTATTTACTTAGCACTGGATGATAGATGGAAACGCGATTGCTTGTACGCAGAGTCGCGGCGCGTTCAGGTGCGGCGTATGCGCGCTGCGGTACGCGTCGGCGTCTATTGAATTATGTATATGAAAATAAAAATATACATCATTCCGATGTAAAACCTAACTGCAGAGTAGGTTCTCGGGGCTGCAAGTAATGCAAATTACTTCAGCCAGATGTCGCTGCCTGTAAGTAATACAGAGAGTGTTTTAAAGAGGTTCGAAATTTCACTGATGCCGGTAGTCGCCCATTAAGAGCGCTTCGGTTTAGCTGTAAGTTCTTATTGTATATATATAAAATTAACAATAATAAAAAAAAACATAAAAAATAGCTCAGTTGGGAGAGCGCTGGCACGGTTAGCCAGAGGTCGCGGGTTCGCGTCCCGACATGGCAGGAATTTTAGTCTTTTAAATAGCTTTTTAAAAGTTTACACACCATTCTAAACATTAACCTTGGCCAGCCTACACGGCCGAGTTCGGTGATAAAGCGCGCGATTTGTATTTGGTTAGCACTGGATTGCACGTACTTGAATTCAAGTATATGCGGACAGAAACGCGATCGCTTGTACGCAGAGTCGCGGCGCGTTCAGGTGCGGCGTATGCTCGCTGCGGTACGCGTCGGCGCGTCAGCTGCGCGCGCACGAGGTCTCTGCGCACGCGCGCCAGTACCACTGCCTCACCTGCGCACACCGCTCGCACACCGCGTGAGTATTCCTACCATATAACATCACACTATCACAATTCACATACGGTCTATTTATTCTTACTTGTCCAATTTAGTAAACAAGATTCTACCCGTAAACTGTAACTTTTTAGACCAACACTGCCATATTTAAATAAATGAAGTAACTTGGAACACTCTTTTAGATAACACGCTGCCAATTTTATAAACATAGTTCATGAATTTGCGAGAAACTGTCTAGTTTAGGCATCTAATCTCAATTTTAAGGTTAGAATCTTGTTTACTAAATTGGAAAAGTAAGAATAAATAGACTGTAGTAACATTTTCATACTATTTTTAATGCACTAACACGTGCTAAGGACAATCTTTGAAAACCTATTTGGAGGCGAAAAATTCCACCCTTGCCGGGATTCGAACCCGCGACCTCTGGCTATCCGTGCCAGCACTCTTTCCAACCGAGCTTATGGACGACTCACCGGCATCATGGCAATTTCGAACCTCTTTACAATATTCTCTGTATTATTTGTTTCGTATCGATATCCGGAATCCATCTTTGAGTGAAGCCTCTGCTTTTCTGTCGATTGAGTGTCTAGCCAACTTCCTCTCCCCGACGGTGGCGCCACCTACCTTGTTGGGCGATCTGTCATGGTGCCAAACTGACAACTATTCGAACGGTTTTTAGGGTTTTTAGTCATTATAGCGTCGTTTTTCGCGTCGTGAACATCGTTCTAGCTAACGAAAAACTGTTGAATTTTACAGTGTTAAAATAAAAATTAAATTCCTCTCTCTAAATAAAATGGAGAACGAGAACAGTAATGGTGAAAGTGTGATTTCGGTTGAGAAAAATACTCAAAAAAGTGATGATCGTGGTTCAAAAAAAAACGAAAGCGTTCTCCTTCTCCGAGTTCGAGCAGCGAGGGATCTACGACATCGAGCAACGCCTCCAGCTCCAGCAAAGAAAGGGTTCGTAAAACAAAACGGACCAAACATGTGAGTGATCTTCAATTTGAATTTTTGTCGCAACAAGTGGCCTTTTTGACCAACATGATAACGCAAAATACTGCTAGAGATAGTGTTGGCGCCGACGGTGTGGCAGTTTCATCAACTAATACCGCTGTAACCCTAAATGATCTTGATTTACGCCGCCCTACGGGTAGCACGGAAAAACCTCAGCTTGTACTATCGGATCTTTCCACAACAGTCAAAGACCCTGTTTTTGTGAAATCTAATGACCAGCGCCTCGCAAAATTAGCGCAATTGCAACGTTTCAATTGTGACGATTGGTATGCTATACGTTTTTCCGAAACACAGAAAAAATATTTGTCTACCCCCGGTTTTGTCGAACTAAATGTGAACGATGAACTGAAGCGGTTCGAGGCGGCTGCCGTACGCGAGGACCCCCGAATGCATCTTTTAGAGCGTACTTTTGCTGCCTTGTCAAACGGAAGAATCCCAAAAAGAAGAATTACAATTGGCCTTACAAACACTCGTTGATTGGTCGAGCGATTCTAAGATAAATCTCACGTCATCATCGCTATTCGAAAAAAATTCAGGAACTTTTTTCAAAAACTTCTACGTATAGCAACGTTTCCGACGATTTATTACAAATAGTTTGTGTAAGGCGTGCTGATCTTGTTACATTGCGCCGAGAGGCCTTGTTACGTCAAATACCGGACGAATTTCATCGCGATGTCTTGCAAAAAATACCCCCAAGCTCTAACTTACCATTTGAATGCGAAGCAATGCAAACTTACTTGCAAAAAATTGGGGGGGTCGAAAAGTTAATTGCGCAATCCCGATCGGTTCAACAGCAATACAAAGAGAAGTTTTATGCAAATTCAAAGCCATCCACTAGTAAACAAAACGATAACTTCTTTCGTCAAGGAAAAAACACCAAAAAAGAGCAGCGTGCGCCGCAAGCGACTCATAAGCCTAATCGAGGAAAAGGCGGCAACGACAAGCGAACCTCAAAAGGAAAAAAGCCCCGATCCCGTACACCTCTTAAAAATAAACACCGCGAATGACTCTCAAAGCTTTCAGGGTGGTTGTCTAAGGCGATTTCAGGGGGTGTGGAGAAATCTAGGAGCTCCAATAGAAATATGCAAATTGTTAGTCGGCACGCGGATTCCTTTTATGCTAAAACCACCCTTGATATTTCCCAATTCATGGACCATGCAAAATTATCAGACCAAACAGTCCCCTCATATGAACCTGCAAATAGAGAGTATGCTAGCGTCGGGAGTACTGGAGGACGCAGAACTGACGCCGAGCTATTTGTCAACGTTCTTTCTGACTCCGAAACCCGATGGTACACACCGGCCTATCTTCAACCTCAAGCAGCTCAACAGGTTCGTAAAGACCAAGCCATTCCAGCTATTCAGCCATTTCCGAGTACCAAGTTTCCTTCAGCACCTGGATTGGATGGTAAAGGTCGACCTCAGCCAAGCTTATTTTCACCTGCCTATAGCACACGAACATCGCAGGTTTTTGAGGCTAGTTTACAATCGTCGCTTACTACAAATGACCTGCTTGCCTTTCGGCCTGTCTTCGGCGCCAAGGACCTTTGCCTCTCTCACCAATTGGATAGCGGAGCACCTGAGATCGCGTGGCATCAGGTGTGTAGTCTACCTGGACGACTTTTTGTTAGCAAGCCAGTCTCAACACGAGCTACGCAACAACATAGCGTTCACCATCAACCTGCTGCGCGATCTTGGCTGGACCATAAACTTCGCCAAGTCTGTGCTGGTTCCGACTCGCTGCCTCGAGTTTCTGGGCATAACATGGGACACAAAACGCAACGCAAAGTCCTTGTCGGAACCAAAGTGCCTAACGCTACGCAAAGCACTTCAGCACCAGTTGCGGAAAGGCAGTTGGTCCCTCAGACAGTACCAATCGCTAATGGGGAGCCTCAACTTCGCCACGTTCGTGACCCGGCGGGGACGGCTACACTGTCGAACAATGCAATACTACAGTCGACAGCTGCCAAAGCACCACCCATACCGACAAGTAAGCATCCCACAACCAGTCCTTTCAGAGATGCAGTGGTGGCTCAGCACATTAGGGAGCTCAATGCCTATACACACAGGACCAGTCACCCATCTTCTAACGACAGACGCGTCCGACTTCGGATGGGGCGCACAGCTCGGCGACGAAAACATCGCAGGTACATGGCTAAGAAATCAAAAAACATGGCATGCGAACAGAAAAGAGATGTTTGCAGTTTTCGCAGCGATTCGTCAAGAAGAACATCAACTTCAGAACGCTCAGATACTCCTCCAGACCGCACTGTAGTCGCCTACATAAACAAAGAAGGCGGGACCAAGTCAAAAAGATTACTCAAGCAGACTCGGGAGCTTCTTGCGGTACTCGATCATTGGAATATTTCTCTGGCAGCTCAGTACTTCCCAGGCCGATTCAATGCAGAGGTAGACGCGTTATCTCGCGGCAAGTCCTGTCCAGAATGGCACCTTACTCCGAAAGCAACAAGCGTGATATTTCAGATATGGGGCGAGCCGGAAGTGGATCTTTTCGCATCTCGGACAGCCCATGTGGTAGCAAGGTATGTATCAGTAGACCCGAAGGATCATCAAGCTCTGTCGCACAATGCGTTTTGCCACCAGTGGAACTACGAACTGGCATGGCTATTCCCTCCACCCAACTTGATACCACGCGTGTTGTCCCACCTGAACCTAGCCAGCGGTCATTATATTCTGATAGCCCCCAAGTGGAAGAAAGTCTTTTGGCAGGCAGACCTACAACGACGTGCACTCCGACCCCCATATCAGATTCCAGCGCTGGCCCAAGTACTAGTAGACACGAGGACGGGTTGCCATCTACCGGAAATACAAAACCTATGTCTGGAGGCATGGTTGATTTTGGGTGGCAAGGTTTAGTGGACAGTTGGACTGAGTCGGAACGTAATCTTCTAATGTCAAGTTGGCGACCATCTACCATAAACACTTACAAACCGGCATGGAGCAGATGGAAAACATGGTGTCACAGCCAGTCCATTGACTATAAAAATCCTAAGGCTGAACAAGTTGCACGTTACTTAGCACATCTACATAATGACGCAGGTTTAGCTTATAGAACTATTTTGGTGCACAAATCGGTGATCGCTACTTTCAGTAATGTAAATACTGATGTCGATTTTTCTTCAAACTTTTTTATCAAACATATTCTCAAAGCAATAGCTGCAGCAAAACAACAACTTGCTAAACCACCGATTTGGAACCCAAAAGTACTGTTGCAATATTTATGTGATCATTCCCCTGCCGAAAATAATCTGTATCAGGTATCCAGACATGTAGCTACCTTATTACTTCTTGCATCTGGGCGCAGAGTGCACGATCTCACTCTTCTAAATATCGAGCCTGGCTTTATGGACGAAGGTGAGTCAATTGTATTTTGGCCCACATATGGTTCCAAGACCGACAATGCCAGCTATAGACAGTCTGGATGGAGGTTGCGGGAGCACCCGGATAGGAAACTTAATGTCGTCTATTGGATTAGGCTATTATTGCCCTTGTCAGAGTCGCGCAGAGAAAGTGGTAAGTTTAAAGAACTTTTTATCACAGCCAGAGGTGACCCGAAACCTGCATCCAGAACTGTCTTGGGTGGCTGGATAAAATCTTTGCTTCGAGAAGCAGGTATTGAGACATCTCCAGGCTCTCTGCGCTCAGCTGTTGCCTCACTTAATTGGCTGGAAAATTTTCCAATAGATCAAATATTGTCCACCGGTAATTGGAAACGAGAGCATACATTTAGAAATTTTTATCAAAGAGAATTAATTGAAACTAATACGATTAGAAATGATTTGACGTCCTTATCAAATTATTTCGATGCCGCTCGGTAAATCATTGTTTTTACAAAATTGTCTATCAAATTACAGACAATATTTTTGTTTTATTTGAATATACCTAGTAATTATTGTTGTTTGAACCAATACGTACATGCAAATTATTGATGTTAATATTCAATTAGATTTATTTTCGTTGATTAAACATGATTTTCTTTTCATATCCTCTTTATCTCACACATTATAGCGTTTTCTAAACTTTTCTTACACCAGGAGATATCAAACATGTCACTCAAAGATGGATTCCGGATATCGATACGAAACAAATAATAGAGAGTTTTACCTAAAAATAAAACATACCTATTATTTTTTCTTGAGATATCCGGAATCCAGGTAAGTTCTACCTGGTGCATCTTGAGCTTTATAATGACTAAAAACCCTAAAAACCGTTCGAAAAGTTGTCAGTTTGGCACCATGACAGATCGCCCAACAAGGTAGGTGGCGCCACCGTCGGGGAGAGGAAGTTGGCTAGACACTCAATCGACAGAAAAGCAGAGGCTTCACTCAAAGATGGATTCCGGATATCTCAAGAAAAAATAATAGGTATGTTTTATTTTTAGGTAAAACTCTCTATTACGTACAGGCAGCGACATCTGGCTGAAGTAATTTGCATCACTTGCAGCCCCGAGTACCTACCTACTTTGCAGTTAGCTTTTCACATCGGAATGATATCGCTGTACCCACATGATTGTACTCTTTTTAATGCACTAACCCGTGCTAAGGACAATCTTTAAAAACCTATTTGGAGGCTAAAAATTCCACCCATGCCGGGATTCGCACCCGCGACCTGGCACGGATAGCCAGAGGTCGCGGGTTCGAAAACCGGCATGGGTGGAATTTTCAGCCCCTAAATAGGTTTTTAAAAATAGTAACATTTGTTCAAAATCAAAATTTAAATACGAAGAAGTTGTCATTAGTGTTTTACCGCCAAATCTAGAACCCAAGCCCGTAACAATAAATTTAATTTCCGACGCCGACACGTACCGAAGCGAGCGCATAGTAACACTTGTTGATATTTTCTTAGATACTTATTTATATAATACTAGCTGACCCAGCGAACTTCGTACCGCCTAACAGTCGAATTTTTATTTTTTAGGGTTCCGTACCTCAAAAGGAAAAAACGGAACCCTTATAGGATCACTTTGTTGTCCGTCTGTCCGTCCGTCCGTCTGTCAAGACCCTTTTTCTCAGGAACGCGTGGAGGTATGAAGCTGAAATTTATATAAATTACTCAGGTCTACTGTCCCTTGAAGCTGTGAAAAAATCAAACTTCTAAGCCAACGCAATCAAAAGATACAGCCGTTTATGCCGCAAATTTTCGACACTTGCAAGGGAATCAAAACCTACAGGGTGCTTCCCGTGAACTCAGAATCTTGAAATTTGGTACGAAGCAACTTCTTATAGCATAGATAAAGGAAAAATTACGAAAACCATAAATTTTTAGTTATATCTCATAATATATTTTTTTTATAATTTTAAACTTACAACCCATTTCCTCATAAACGCGTAGAGGTATTAAATTGAAATTCATACCAAATACTCAGGTCTATAATACAGGTTTGTACGGAAACCTCGGTGCGCGAGTCTGACTCGCACTTGGCCGGTTTTTTTTTCTCTCTCCGTAAGAACCATCCTCGTATTTCAAGGAATATTCTAAGAAAAAGAATTAGCGAAATCGGTTCAGCTGCTCTCGAGATTTGCGCCTACCAACACATTCAGCGATTCATTTTTAAGAAGATTACACATGCACGCAATACAGAGAGTATTTTGTAAAGAGTATATTGTAAAGAGATTCGAAATTTCACTGATGCCGGTGAGTCGTTCATTATATAGCTCAACTGTAAGAGCGCTGGCACGGATAGCGAGAGGTCGCGGGTTCGATCCCGGCACGGGTGATATTTTTGGCCTCTAAATAGGTTTTTCCAACAGCATATTGCTAAGTCAGTTGCCGTTTATAGCGGCAGTGACACGCCGTGACCTTTCGTTTTTTTTTTGTGTACGCTCTGTTTACACTCCGACGCTGTAGTGCCTGGGTTTTTTTAGTCTTTATTTAGTTTAGTAATGAGTGTAGTTTTTATCGTCGGAGTGGTCCCTTCACCTATCTAGTGTGAGTGAAGATGCCACTGGATGCTGCATAAATCATCTCATTAAAGTAGATGCAAAAGGCCAATATTATTATTATGTTTACAAATACATATGTTTTTTATCTGTTTCGTTACTGTGGCGAGTGCATTATTTCTATAATTTTTTTCTTCTCCTTTACAGTTAGAGCGTCTTATTGATACTATAGTTTCACAAAAACGAAGTCATTGTTAGGAGTGGGTCGTTGTCCGATTTTTCGTCGACGAAACGCAACCGTTTTTTCTGGAACGAAAACAGGTCCTCGAAACGGTCCTCGTTCGCAACTGGTTTCATTGTATGCGAACGAGCAAGGCGCAGAGGACGGTCAAACGAGTGCGAACGAGACGAAATCGCGAAACATCGGAAAAAATAAGTTGTTTTACACGATATTAGACTGTATACTCATAGACATAAAGATTACTTTATTGTATCACAGACAAAAATGAACGGAACGTGCAAGGAGCCGAAGACGACGTCGCAATGATCTCATTACGTTCTAGGCTAACAATCTAAGGACTGGTCTCGCGACGAACAAACGCTGGCACTGCTTTAGAGTCGCTGGCACTGCTTTAGAATGAAATTCCTGTCGTCGCGGAACACAAAACGGTCTTATAAAACGGTCCGTCTTTGCAACGATCACGCCTAGTCATTGTCAAATCACTAAAGTATTTGTATTTCTACTTGTATTTGTGCTTGCAATTGCATATGTATTATTGTATTTGTATTGGTGAGAAGCCGGTGACCCACCGCTCCGCTACCACCGCGCTCTTAAACCGCCTAATTTAAAGTCAATTGAAACGTGCCCGTATGCAGTCACCAGGCGCGCGAGCATGACCGCTGGCACCGCGAATTTAAAGTCAATTGAAACGTGCCCGTATGCAGTCACCAGGCGCGCGAGCATGACCGCTGGCACTGCGAATTTAAAGTCAATTGAAACGTGCCCGTATGCAGCCAACCGGCGCGCGAGGTTGACCGCTGGCACCGCGAATTTAAAGTTAATTGAAACATGCCCGTATGCCGTCACCAGGCGCGCGAGCATGACAAGTCAATTGAAACATGCCCGTATGCAGTCACCAGGCGCGCGAGCATGACCGCTGGCACCGCGGCCTGGGCTACGCGTGCGCCCTGTGCGGCGCACAGTTCCGCAAGCCCACGTCGCACCTCACGCACATGCGCAAGAAGCACGCCAGCGAGCATGTGTGCGTGCGCTGCGGGGACAGCTTCGTGGGGCGGCGCGGCTTGGTTGTGCACAACACTAAGACGCACCGGGAAGAGGGGCCCCAGGTTAGTATAGTGTATGATTTTTTCACTTTTCTTCAAGCAACCGTTTAAAATAGCTTTGTGGGATGAAGCGGCTTGGTTGTGCAAAACACTAAGGCACACCGGGAAGAGGGGCCCCTGGTGAGTATAACGGATTTTTCCACGTTTATACAAGCAACCGTTTCTATTAGCTTCGTGGGGCGGCGCGGCTTGGTTGTGCACAACACTAAGACGCACCGGGAAGAGGGGCCCCAGGTTAGTATAACGGATTTTTCCACGTTTATACAAGCGACGGTTTCTATTAGCTTCGTGGGGCGGTGCGGCTTGGTTGTGCACAACACTAAGACGCACCGGGAAGAGGGGCCGCTGGTGAGTATAACAGTGGAACGTTTTATAACTTAAATAATTAATAAATAAACTCTGGAATGACTTCAGGTGTGATTTTATTTGTAGATTTAGTAACTTTAAAACAGAAAACTGATAAAAACGGAAAAGCAGGTAAAAAGTCAGATCTGGTCAAAGGGTAAAGTAGTAGTGTTAAAAAATGAGTGAAATCGAAGAATGTGTGACGTACATAATTTAAATATTTGAAAATGATAGATGGAAAAAGAAATAAAAATGGTGTGAAGAGGTTTGCACCGTCACATTACCCGGGGGCACCGGTAAAAAAAAATATTTTTTAGATATATTTATTTAAAAAAAATATCTAAAAAAAATTTTTTTTTTTCTAAAAAATATAGTCAAGTTAACTTATTTAATTTAAAATTTAAAGTCAAGGTCGAGAGTAAAGTCGATGAAGGTCAGGGATGTGGGATGGTAAGTAAATAAATTTTGTTATTCTTGAATATTAAAATAAAATATAAAAGATGGGCGATGAAAAAAAAATTTAGAAGGTGTGGGGTGATATCTACAATGAATATTTACATTAGGCAGTTCCACTTTTATTCATCACCTATCATTCATCCCTAGCATGCATCACCTAGCATTGTCTTCATCTAAAGTGAAGGTGAAGACGTTCATTTAGTATAGACAAAATCTATTTTTATTAAATTAGATTTATCCAGAAACTGGCCTAAATTAGTAATAGGCTTATTTAGCCAGTTACCACCCGCTGGTATTCGGTAGTGGTAAGGCTTATTTATTGAGTCACAACCCGCTCTATGAAAGTTATTTACATTTTAACAATATTTATAATATTGGGTACATAGTACCCGACGGGGTAGAATCCGTCGTAGAAGTGCTCTCAAGAGCTATGGTGGGGTAAACACCGTAATGCGTTAGGTAAGTAACGATAAGTAAATTAATTGACCTAGGCTTATTTAACGTGTTGTCGCCGCACCTGATTGAATGTTTGGATTGTTATAAAAAAAATTGGTTAGCAAATGTCCTGGAGGATAGTGGTGTAAGTGTATAGTTAATAAATAAATAGACAAATAGTATGACGCAAATGTGTCCGAAAAGGTAATGTGGTGATTATATTTACAGAAAATTAAAACTATAAAAAGGTGGCGTTGGTAGGTTTTGTACCAGTTGTCAGTTAAATATTTAAAAAGAGTACGGATACTATAAAAAAAGAGGTTAAGAAATTATTTTAGTAATGAGGTAAGGATGGGGTGAGGGTGAGAGTTTTTATTTTATTGCCAAAGAGTTCCTTGTAGGTTTAACCTGTGGAGGTTTTGTTTTGAATTTTGAAAATGATAGATGGAAAAAGAAATAAAAATGGTGTGAAGAGGTTTGCACCGTCACAACAGATTTTTCCACGTTTATACAAACAACCGTTTCTATTAGCTTCGTGGGGGCGGCGCGGCTTGGTTGTGCACAACACAAGGTCTCATCGTGAAGAGGGGCCTCAGATTAGTAAACCTGTTTTTTCACGTTTCTACAATCATAACATAACCTCACGCCTGTATCCCAGAGGGGTAGGCAGAGACCAGGGACTGCCACTTGCCACGATCCTGACAGATCACCTTCGCTTCATCAATGTTCATAAGTCGTTGCATGCACGCACGTGCAATGCAATACACATCGGTTCCGAGTACTTTTTACATTCTACAATTATTCGTGGTTAATTATAGATAATTAAAAAAATTACCATAATCATCGAGCATGTGTGCTGTTGGAGTAACCATTGGAGTAAACGTGTTCTTGAGTGGAGACCGCGACTCGGCAAACGTAGTTTAGGACGCCCTCCGACCAGGTTGGATGACGATCTGCGAATACCTGCCGGCAGATGCTGGATGCGGCAGGGCGCTATGGCGCGCATTAGGGGAGGGCAAGGTCCAGCTGTGGGCTACATAATATAGCCTGAAGAAGAGGAGAATAATAATAATTATTGACATTTCCCTCAGGAGGACTCTCCGGAGCCGGAGCGGACATGCAAGGAATGCAACATCGTTTTCCTAACGGTCGAGGCGTGCAAACGCCATGTGGTCAACTCAGTAAAACACAAACACGACTCGGAAAATAGGTGAGTGTTTTAATTGTTCGGTTTGATAAATTATTTGCTCTGTGGAGCACTACAGATGCCGTACTGCGGGGAATAGTCCTTCTGCCGGTGTGACAAGTAAGACTGCCAATCCGCTATTTGACTCGTATCAAATACGAGTCAAATAGCGGATTGGTCCATTTTAGGCCAAACGTGGACAGAATGTAAGAGAAAAATCGAAATAACCCCTGATTATAATTAATTTCAAAATTTTTGTTTATCTCGCTGTATCAATCGACATTTTAAACAGTTAAAAACTAATAAGAATTTTATCTCAAATCCAGTCTTTATTTTGTCAACCAGCCTTGATTTTTATTTCAGTGTTGCAATTTAAGGAACACAAATTGCACAGAAAACAATTTGGAGTTTCTAATGCATCGCGTTTTAGTATTATTTGGGTAAAAAAATAATGCACACTAATGCAACGGCATTAGAATACTTGCTAGATATGTCGTATTCAATTATTTGTTGTTGCTAGTTGTGCTTACTAAAGTTTTAATTCAAAAATATCGTTACATTTTGTTTATGTAGGTGTCAGTCGTGTTGAGACTCTCAGCTAGGCTAGCTTTTGTGATAAAAAAAGACAATAAAAAGGAAGTATTGTTACGGGCTAGGGTTCTGGATTTAGATGTAAAACGCCAATGACAACTTCTTAGGATTTATTCACGCAGGGTCTGGTCTGCAGGTCTTCACGACACGAAGTCCACACGTAGATTCCAATCGAAGTCCAATGGTATCGCTGAGGTTGTAGGTTATCGCTCGTATCGCAGGTATGTTCACTTGAAGTTCACTCTTCGCTATTCCAAACGGAACTGACAGCGCGCCGCGGCGGCCGCTATTTATATCCGCCGGCCAGGGTTCTGGAACATTCTCGTAACTACGTACCTACACTCGGTACACGCGGCAAGATCGCTCGAACAGTTACTCATTTAAAGAGTTTTGCACCTTACGCTAGTGGACATACGAGTCACTATTGCTTGCAGCGTTTATTGTTTACTAAAACGCAGCATGCGGCCACTATTCTAGATGGTTCGGGATAGGACCGCGACAGTATTATTGCCTAATCTAGAGTTTCAATCAGTACAGCGCTACTGTACAATAAAGAATATTCTATCTATATATCTATATCCGATTCTATCCGCCAGTAGCCGAGGTATATTCTAAAAACCTATTAGAGGCTAAAAATTCCACCCATGCCGGGATTCGAACCCGCGACCTCAGGCTATCCGTGCTGATATCATTCCGAGTGCTTAGTGCGAGTTTGACAGATCCAATCGAATAACTTTACTACCGCGTTAATCGAGCATTGAGTAGTGAGTATGAGTAAGTTAACCGTTCGAACTGGCAAAACGCTGTCACAGTACAACTCGCACTCGCGTTTATCCGTGTTTTGGCTGGTAAACGTGTTCACTTCTCAACGTAAACCATTACAACTCGCACTCAGCAATTTTAATTTCCATACTTGTCGCTAGGTGGCGTTTCCTCGATGCCATAGAAATATGAGTTTACGTTAACGCGATCGGTTAGTTAAAAAACTCGCACTAAGCACTCAGTACCTACTCCATCAGCCGCCTCGGCGAGCACTCGCTTATTAAATATCTATCAAGCAATAGCAAATCAGACTTTACATCATTACCGATCATCATGCATCCTAATCACACCTATACAGCAGAGTAGGGCATCAGTGACCATCAGAAAACCCGCCTCTGCTCGTACAGTATATATGTAATGAAATGAAGCCGCCAATAGGGAATGGAAGAAAATATCAGAAGTGCTTAATTTTTTTTTTTGGTGATAGGAATAACCTTCCTTAACGCGAGAAAAAAGTTTCAATTTTTTTGGCCACGTAGTTAATTTTTAGATAATCTTAATATTCTTCCATTCGTCGTTCTGGGCTCAGTACGGCTTAACAGACACATTCCTTGGTCCGCTACTAATGAAAAAAAAAAATCTGTGATGACAATGACATTGACAGCTCCCGTCGTTGCCGTCACAGATTATTTTTTTTTCATTAGTAGCGGACCAAGGAATGTCTCTGTTAAGCCGTACTGAGCCCAGAGCGACGAATGGAAGAATATTATGATTATTTAAAAATTAACTACGAGGCCAAAAAAATTTAAACTTTTTTCTCGCGTTAAGGAAGGTTATTCCTATCACCAAAAAAAAAAATCAAGCACTTCTGATATTTTCTTCCATTCCCTATTGTACCTCTTCTTTTGTAACTGCTGTCTCTGTAATTATTTTCTGGTGTTTACAATAAAGAATATTCTTATCTTATCTTAATGAAATGAAAAATTTATTTGTACCCAACACCACGTAATTTTACAATAAAATTAACATAAAAGCAACTGCTTATCAATAAAATGAACTCGCAGAAAATGTATGTAGCTTACAATAATTTCATTTGATTTGCTCCGATGCCTGCGCTAGGTAATAACCTGTGTTACAGACATCAGCGTTTCCCAAGTGTAACCAAAAAACATTAATAATAGGGGTTAAAGTATGAAATATTGCAATAGCTTCTTTGAATTGACATAGAATCTTCATGGTTTGAGGTTTTCGAATGAAACTTTTTTCAAATGGTTTCTATGATGTTCTTTTTTTAAAAATGTGAAACATTTGAATATCGACTTTCAATTGTTTTTGTTATTCAATTTAGACAAGAAAGATGGATACTGCGAAAATTCGAGTGATTTTTGAATACGAGTTCCGACGCGGAACTAACGCGGCAGAAACAGCCCGCAATATCAATGCTGCGTTTGGAGAGGGGTCTACTAATGCCGTTAAACCATGCCGCTAATTCCTGGGTAGTTTGACTAGGATCGGCTTCCACTATCTCTCTTAATTCATCGTTATTCACCTGTGTGGGCGGTCTTCCTCGTGGCTCGTTCTTTAAGTCGAAATTTCCATCACGAAAGCGTTTAAACCAAAATCGCACGGTGCGTTCATTAGCCTCCAAACGCAGCATTGATATTGTTACGGGCTAGGGTTCTGGATTTGGATGTAAAAACGCCAATGACAACTTCTTAAGATTTATTCACGCAGGGTCTGGTCTGCAGGTCTTCACGACACGAAGTCCACACGTAGATTCCAATCGCAGGTCCAATCGAAGTCCAATAGTATCGCTGAGGTCGTAGGTTATCGCTCGTATCGCAGGTATGTTCGCTCGAAGTTCACTCTTCGCTATTCCAAACGGAACTGACAGCGCGCCGCGGCGGCCGCTATTTATATCCGCCGGCCAGGGTTCTAGAACATTCCCGTAACTACGTACCTACACTCGGTACACGCGGCAAGGTCGCTCGAACAGTTACTCATTTAAAGAGTTTTGCACCTTACGCTAGTGGACATACGAGTCATTATTGCTTGCAGCGTTTATTGTTTACTAAAACGCAGCATGCGGCGACTATTCTAGATGGTTCGGGATAGGACCGCGACACTGCTCCCCTCTTAGAGATGCTCGTCCCGAGCATCTTCATTACTGCCGTGATAAGGAGCTAAGCGGTCGATGTGAACCACTTTTTGTGCACCTCTTGGCTGCCGTTGAATTCGGTACGTCACGTCATTTAACCGAGTTACCACTTTGTACGGTCCCTCCCATCTTGTCTGCAATTTCGGAGATTTTCCTTTTCGTCGAGTTACATTGTGAAGCCAGACTAGTGCTCCTTCTTCGAAGCTGCTTGTATTTGCTCGGCGGTCATACCTAGTCTTCATCTTTTCACTCGACTCCAATCCGTTTTCCCGTACTATGGCATGAATCTCTCGCATTTTCTCACGTAACTCGGAAATGTAGTCGTGTAGAGAACGTGAGTCGTCAGGAGGGCCTCCAGTCAGCAGATCTACTGGTATTCTCAGTTCTCGGCCAAAATTTACACGCGCCGGGGTTACCTTCGTGCTTTCATGTTCTGCCGTTCTGTAGGCCAGAAGAAATGGCGGTATGTATTTGTCCCAGTCTCTCTGGTGCCTGTCAACGACTTTTGCTAAATGTCTCTCAAGTGTTTGGTTAAATCTTTCTACCATGCCGTCAGATTGAGGATGATATGGGGTGGTCCTAGTCTTATGCATTCCCAATATTTTGCAGAGTTCTTGAAATACTTGAGACTCAAAGTTCCTGCCTTGGTCGGAGTGTATTTCCAAGGGCACACCTAACCGGCAAACTACTTCCTCAAACAACTTGGAGGCAACAGTCGTGGCTTCTTGATTGGGTATGGCGAATACCTCTGGCCATTTAGTGAAGTAATCCATAACTACCATGAAATACTTATTTCCTGATTCCGTTACTGGGAACGGTCCAGCCACATCAACTGCAATGCGTTCCCATGGCGCACCAACGTTATAAAGTTGCAGATTTCCTCGGCTTCTAGTTGGTGGGCCTTTCACCGCGGCGCAAGTAACACACTTGCGGCACCAATCTTGCACATCTTCTCGACAATGGAGCCAGTAAAACCTTTCTCGAATCTTTGTTAAAGTCCTTTTTACGCCCAAATGTCCACCTGACACGCCGTCATGTACTTCACGAAGGACATCTTGTACCTTATCTCTTGGGACAACTATCTGAAGATGGAACTCTCTGCCGTTAGGTTTCTCCCATTTTCGGTAAAGTATTCCGTTCCTAAGAATAAAACTGTCCCATTGAGCCCAGTATGCCTTGGTGACAGCACTAGTAGGAGCGACTTCGCACCATCTTGGCTTGTCCTCGCCTCGTTTCTTCCATGCGACAATGAGCCGTACATCTTCGTCATCTTCCTGTGCTTCTTTCATCGCCTCATCTTCCCAAGATCTCGATGGACTCATTTTTGTCAATCTCAATGGCAGTTCCTTTGTCTCTTGTTTGGCACAGTGCTTGCAGTCTTCCGGACACGGCCTTCTTGACAGTGCGTCAGCATTTCCATGCGCATTTCCGCTGCGGTGTTCAATAATAAAGTCGTACTCCTGCAGTTGTTCGATCCATCGAGCAACTTGCCCCTCTGGATTTTTAAATTGTAACAGCCACTTCAGGGCGGCGTGGTCAGTGCGAAGCGTAAACCGCATGCCGAGGAGATATTTGCTGAAGTGCTGTACTGTCTTTACCACAGCCAAGAGCTCCCTTCTTGTCAAACAATAGTTCCTTTCAGGTTTCGATAGCGATTTACTAAAATAGGCCATCACAACCTCTCTGTCGCCTTGTTTCTGCGATAACACTCCTCCGATCGCTGTGTTACTGGCGTCAGTGTCTACAATGAATTGGCCGTTAGGTTGCGGAAATCCCAAAATTGGAGTCTCGCAAAGACATTTTCTTAATTTTTGAAAGGAACTCTCACATGTGTCATCCCAATGAAATGACTGCTTGTCTTCAGTCAGTCTGTGTAAAGGCTTGGCAATTTCAGAGAACCCCTTAACAAACCGTCTATAATATGAGCATAGCCCTAAAAATGCTCGCACTTCAGTCTTGTCTTTGGGAGTAGGCCATTTTTGCACTGCTTCGATTTTGGCTGGATCGGTCTGTAAGCCTTCGCTGGTTATCACATGGCCGAGATAGCTAACCTTGTTCTTAAATAAACTGCATTTCTTCGGATTTAACTTTAAGTTTGCTCCCATTATCTTCTTAAAAACTTGCTCTAGATTTTGTAAGTGGTCCTCAAAATCCGTACCCATGATTATGACGTCATCCAAGTAGACAAGGCAGGCTTCCCCAACTAATCCGGCCAGTACGCACTCCATAAGTCGTTCGAATGTAGCTGGCGCGTTGCACAATCCAAAAGGCATCACGTTAAATTGCCATAAACCTTTGCCAGTTGAAAAGGCTGTCTTCTCTTTATCCTTCGGATCAATTTCCACTTGCCAATAGCCCGATTTCAGATCTAATGTCGAGAACCATTTCATACCACTCAATGTGTCCAGGGTATCGTCTATTCGTGGCAGTGGATAACTATCCTTCTTGGTCACATCGTTAAGCCGTCGATAGTCTACACAGAACCTTGTGCTACCATCTTTCTTCTTTACCAACACAACGGGAGAACACCATGGGCTAGCAGAAGGTTCTATAATCTTGTTTCTCTTCATGTCGTCCAACATGTCTTGTACTTCCTTTTCTTTGGCAATCGGTATGCGCCTCGCTCGCTAACGAATAGGTTGCTCCTGTCCGGTGTCGATTTTGTGCTGAACTAACGATGTTCTTCCAGGATTTCCTTCGTCAGAGAAGATATCCCTAAAGCGCAGTAGCAACCTCTTAGCTTTCATGCTTTGCGAATAGCTCAGATTACTCTTAGAATCCTCAAGGAGCTTAGTGACTATAATTTCACTCCTGGTATTCGATGTTGTTGAGCTTGGAGATGATTGGCAGCTTCTCATCCAAACGGCTTCCTCACACCTTCCAATAACGTCACCTTTGCTTAGGGTAATCTCACGATCGCCTATATTCACAACCCTTACTACAGCGGTCTTGCCTCCATAGACGAGAGTTCTTGCTGTCAGCAATTTCTGACTGGCTGCACTGTCTCGTGTATCTTCAATCAGCACACACCTATTCCGCTGATTCTTCTGACTTGAAGGCAGCTTCACCTTTACTTCAGTTTGTGCTCGTCTAGGTATTACGATTTTCTTCAGGCACGTGACATTTCCATCGGGACCGCCAAGTATGAAGTTCTCCTCATCACCACATTTAAAGAGACCGTTAGTGACATCGATGTGACAGTTGTGTTTTTTCATAAAGTCTAGGCCCAGAATGCAATCATCCATAATTTCGGCTACGATTACGTTGTGAATATATGACGCCTCCCCAACGCATATCGTAACCGACCTTTCACCCAGGACGGGTATCTGCTGGCCAGAAGCGGAGAGAAGTCTGCTTAAACTGGTGCCTTTGCGGCTCCCTACAGCTTTCACCAGGTCTGGTCTCACTATTGTTCTAGAGGCTCCTGTATCTAGGGTGATTTTGCACTCTATTTTGTTCACTGCACCGCGTATTAGTAGACTGTTCCCGTTCCATGCTTGTGAGATTCTGGTTACTGGGGCTTCCTCCGCTCCAGCCAGTACCCGCCCCGCAGTCCTGGCTTTTATTCGTTTCCCTGATTCGCGGTGGAGGGCGCAGCGTCATGCTTCTTCACAAACTCTTCCAAACACTGCTCTATTTTGTTGAGACGCGCATCCAGTCTGTCATCTGTTTTGGTCGGTTGCCTTTCATTCTTAGGACACGTGAATTGCAGATGCCCTCTTTCCCCACACTTGTAACACATGGGCCCGGAGTTTCTCTTGGGAGGTGTCTTGATCTCTTTAACCTCCTCCGTAACTTCTCGAAGTTTATACCCTTGCCGGATATCATGACGCACAGCTTCTACTTCCAGGGCGTGTGCCAGAGCTTCTTTTAATGAAGAATGGTGGCGAAGCTTTACTGCAGCCCTAATTTCAAGATCCTTGATCCCGTCGACGAAGGCTTGTAAAATATTCGTGTCCACCATCTTACTATCAGCAGAAGGGTACGCCTTTCGAACCAGCTTCTCAATTTCCAACGCCCATTGTTGAAGTCCTTCACCCAGGCGCTGAGTCCTGTCGCGCAGCTGAGCACGAAAAACGTGTTCCAGGTGTCTTTCACCATATCTAGCCTCAAGTGCCTCCAGCAGGTCTTTGAACTCGCTGCCTGAGGTGGGCAGTGCCTCCAGGACAGATAAAGCCGAACCTCTGAGCGCGACGGTGAGGGCTGTCAGGCTCTGTTCGTCCGTCCACCCGTTTGAAGCAGCGACAGTCTGGAACTGTTGGCGGTAAGCGACCCAAGACGTAGTACCATCGTACGGAGGCACCTTCACTTTAGGCCCGTGGTTTATGCTGACAACTCCGCTCGATGTAACTCCAGCAGCTTTAATACGCCGAACTTCCTGCTCTAGTCCAGTGAGGCCGGTTTTAACATTTTTTAGGTCATCCTCTAATTCGGAAACCCGTTCGTTCACTACCTCTACATCTTCATGTAGCTTAGCGACCGTATCACTGAACTTTGTAACGGCAGAAAGGATCACCTGTTGATCTGCCTTCTGTTCTTCTCGCAGGCCTCTTTGTTCTTCTCGCAGGCCTCTCTGTTCTTCTTGCAGGCACTGCATCTGCTTGCTCTGTTCTTCTCGCAGGCCTCTCTGTTGTTCTTGCAGGCACTGCATCTGCTTGCTCTGTTCTTCTTGCATGCCCTTCAGCATTGCCATCAGGCACGACATATCCAAAACCTCCATTGTACGTGACTGAGGTTTAATGTCTTCGGTGGGCGTGGCCAGGTGGGCGTGGCTACGAGGCGGAGCCTGTTGGTCGGTTGGTGAAACCTGGTGGTCAAGGCCGGTGGGCGGAGCCTGGTGCACGGGGGCGGTGGGCGTGGCCTGGTAGGCGTGGCCAGTAGGCGGAGCCGCTGGGCAGGTATGCTGTGTCTCCACTACGCGCGTGGCCTGGTGGGCGGGGCCAGGGGGCGTGGCTTGGTCGGTGGGCGTGGCCTGGTGGGCGGGGCCAGTGGGCGTGTCCCTATGGCCAGTGGGCGTGGCCTGAGGGGCAGTGGGCGTGGCCTCCGCAGCACTTCTGGACCTGGTCCTCACTCCAGAAGTATCCTCTCTCGGAGTCAGTGGCATCTCCAAATCCCACTTCTGACACCAAATGTTACGGGCTAGGGTTCTGGATTTGGATGTAAAAACGCCAATGACAACTTCTTAAGATTTATTCACGCAGGGTCTGGTCTGCAGGTCTTCACGACACGAAGTCCACACGTAGATTTCAATCGCAGGTCCAATCGAAGTCCAATAGTATCGCTGAGGTCGTAGGTTATCGCTCGTATCGCAGGTATGTTCGCTCGAAGTTCACTCTTCGCTATTCCAAACGGAACTGACAGCGCGCCGCGGCGGCCGCTATTTATATCCGCCGGCCAGGGTTCTAGAACATTCCCGTAACTACGTACCTACACTCGGTACACGCGGCAAGGTCGCTCGAACAGTTACTCATTTAAAGAGTTTTGCACCTTACGCTAGTGGACATACGAGTCATTATTGCTTGCAGCGTTTATTGTTTACTAAAACGCAGCATGCGGCGACTATTCTAGATGGTTCGGGATAGGACCGCGACAATATTGCGGGCGGTTTCTGCCGCGTTAGTTCCGCGTCGGAACTCGTATTCAAAAATCACTCGAATTTTCGCAGTATCCATCTTTCTTGTCTAAATTGAATAACAAAAGCAATTGAAAGTCGATATTCAAATGTTTCACATTTTTTAAAAAAAAGAACACCACAGAAACCATTTGAAAAAAGTTTCATTCGAAAACCTCAAACCATGAAGATTCTATGTCAATTCAAAGAACCTATTGCAATAAAACGGCAATTTCATACTTTAACCCCTATTATTAAAGACAGTGTCGTGCGTTCATGTGTCCGCAGCAACGCGTGCAGTAAGTGCGCGGAGCGTTTTCCATCGGCTGCTGCACTGATGCTGCATCAGCGGACACACGGGCGCCGCCCACCGCCCGCCGCGCGAATGCCGTGCTCCTATGTAAGTCTAGTGCTGTGTGGTGTCGGCCTAGAGAATAGCACCGACTCAAATTCTTCCCGCGGGTGTCGCAAAAGGCGACTGAGGGCCACGAACCGGGGGGTGGGCGGCGGCGCCCCCTGCAGTACAATTCCACCGAGCTGCGATCCCCGACCCGCGTGCCCAGCGTGGGGATTAGGGGCGTGCCCCCGAATGGTGGCACAACATTGCGCTATGGCGCTCGTTAGGGGAGGGCTGTGTCCACCAGTGGACTAATATAGCCTGAAGAAGGAGATGTAAGTCACCGACCACTCAGTTCACGATGTCAACCCTTATATGTCCCCACTGCTGGGGCACGGGTCTCTACATCACAGGAAAGTTAGGCCACACTCTACCACGGGGGCCGAGTCCGGGTCAGAATGTCAGAACGATGACTTTAGACCACGGGGTTTTCGATATGAACCCTGGTATGTTTCCACTGCTGGGGCACGGGTCTGGAAGTTCAAGCCACACTCCACCACGGGGGCCGAGTCCAGGTTGGTGAAGGATTGTAAGACAGTGGCGGGCCTTACTGTCAGAAGTTATCGAGCCGCCCGTAAGGCCTCTGCCGTGGCTTGACGACTGCCATTGCGTGACAGCCACCGCCGACGGCTCAACGTGACTTGCTCGGATAAAATGCCACTACCGGTAGTCACGGGACGGTCACCCATTCAGCACCTGACCGCGCCTGTTGTTGCTTAACCCGAGTGATTGATGCCAATAACTCGGTTCCACTAGGCCACGCTCTTCACGTGGGAGTGGTTCCGGTACCCTAGAGGGACTTTATCTCTGGACTTGCACTTGACACAATTTTTTGGGACACTATTTATTATAGGATGATTTGACGGCCTCGGTGGCGCAGCGGTCTGGCACGCTGACTGTAAAACCGAAGGTCTCGGGTTCGATCCCCGGCCGGGTCAAACTAGGAAACGAACTTTTCTAGTTTTTCTCGGGTCTTGGATGTTATCTATGTATTTATTGTATTAAATCTATCGTCGAGTTAGCACCTGTAACATTCATGCATATGACATGTTAGCATGTCATTCAGTTGTACTTAGTATAGGGCTAACGAGATCTGTGTAATATGCCTATGAATATTTATTGTTTATTTTTTATTTATTTATTTATTTATTTATTTATTTATTTATTTATTTATTTATTTATTTATTTATTTATTTATTTATTTATTTATTTATTTATTTATTTATTTATTTATTTATTTATTTATTTATTTATTTATTTATTTATTTATTTATTTATTTATTTATTTATTTATTTATTTATTTATTTATTTATTTATTTATTTATTTATTTATTTATTTATTTATTTATTTATTTATTTATTTATTTATTTATTTATTTATTTATTTATTTAATTATTTATTTATTCATTCATTCATTCATTCATTCATTCATTCATTCATTCATTCATTCATTCATTCACTCACTCACTCACTCACTCACTCACTCACTCACTCACTCACTCACTCACTCACTCACTCACTCACTCACTCACTCACTCACTCACTCACTCACTCACTCACTCACTCACTCACTCACTCACTCACTCACTCACTCACTCACTCACTCACTCACTCACTCACTCACTCACTCACTCACTCACTCACTCACTCACTCACTCACTCACTCACTCACTCACTCACTCACTCACTCACTCACTCACTCACTCACTCACTCACTCACTCACTCACTCACTCACTCACTCACTCACTCACTCATTTATTTATTAAAAAAGCGGCCGGGGGTCAGTGGACGAGATTGGCTAGGGACCGGGAGAGTTGGCGTGAAATGGAAGAGGCCTATACCCAGCAGTGGGCTTCATTCATGGGCTGGATAGATAGATAGGTATATAGATAGATTTATTTATTATGGACAGGTATACGCGATGTTGGTGTGGCGACCGCTAAACTTAAGTGGGGCTGGGCCGGTCACGTTTGCCGGATGGATCCGAACCGGTGGGTGAAAATCGCCACCGAGTGGATACCAGATGGACGGCGAAGGCGTGGCCGGCCGCGACGGAGATGGCGGGATGACCTCGACAATCATCTGCGAGATTGGTCCCAGGTGGCGCTGAAGAGAACGGAATGGAGAAAGAGGGGGGAGGCTGTGGCGAGCACATGTCAACTCTGCGCGCGCACTACAAACTCCAACATTCCTGCATCGCGCAATCAAAGTGTTTCTATGACACCATAAATATAACGTCCGACTAACAACAGTAGGTTTGTGCGCCCTCCTCGGCCTCGAGGGGGGTCTTTAGGACCAAAACCAGTCCCAAGGTGGTGTTTAGTGGGTAGGCGCACTTCTTGTGAGTCCCACATTGGCAGCACGGCCGGGTCCGTGCTGTTATGCATGAGCATTCACCACCTCCCTCCCCCGTGTCCTCCGGAGGGTGCCCTTTATAGGGTTAAAAAAAAAAAACAACAGTAGGACCGGCCGTCCCCAGGCATACGATCTGCCCGGCGGGAAATTTCCCTTTACAGGGGAAGAGCACGATCACCCGCTCTTCCCTATAAGGCCTTTGCCCAGCATTGGGACACAAAACGGGCTAACAAAAAAAAAGTAAATGTATTTATTATGTTTTCCCCTTTACAGTGCGGCGTCCAGGTGGCGGGCAAGTCTAAGCTGCATGCCCACGTGCGGCGCGTTCATCTGGGCATCAAGTACAACAAGAATATCGTCTGCGAGCTCTGCGGCAAGAAGTGCACGGTGAGATGAATTGCGTACTCTTTGAAGGCGCTTCGCCATATTATAGGCGTGACGACAGTATCAAATTACATAACAGCATGACATACAGCCTATTTATTTATTCTTACTTGTCCAGTTTAGTAAACAAGATTCTACCCTTAAACTGTGACTGTTTAGTTCAAAACTGCCATATATTAAGATCAGTACTTAGTAACCACAGACGAATAATGAACTCTCCTGAATATACCCACCTCATCACTAAAAGGGTTTTCGCTATCCCTTTACCTAAGACGAGAAGTGCTTTTGCACAGCGCTTTTCTCACTTTTTGACACCCTTTATTTACAATCGAATCGCAAGGATCTGTGATTTAGTGAATTCCCCATTTCGAGAGGTTAAACAGAGGGTGACGAAATTCTTATTGGAGTTGAATTACAGCACCTCAGAGGAATTACTGCGAAGTAAAGTATGACCCCCCACACACACACACACATACACACACACACACACACACACACACACACACACACACACGCAATTGTTACATATGCATGCTGTTTAAGTATAATTTAGTTCTTATTCCTATAGTTATGACCACTGCATTTTATTTTAATTTTATGTATTGAAGTTGTTTGCCAAAACACCTAGGTATTTAAAAGCTTTGTTGATGGGACATATGTCCCTATATATGCAATGCCTCCCGTCTGCCGAAACCGACAAGGTTTAGTGTGAAGAGTGTGAAGCGCTCGTGGCCTAGCCGAACCGAGTGATTGGAACCAATCACTTGGGTTAAGCAACAACAGGCGCGGTCAGGTACAGGATGGGTTAGCGTCCCGTGACTACCGCTAGTGGCATTTTTCCGAGCGCTTCCGTGCCTCAAGAGATCATTCAAAGTTCCGGAAATTAATTTTGAGGTCAATGACTACACTGATTTGATTGTGTGGGGAGAGTCACATGTTTCAACACCTCCAATGCTAAAAGATATCAGTGATAACGAAATACAAAACCCTTATCGCGCCAGACTCTAAAATGAAGATCGATTTGCCGGACTATCCCTGTCACACACAAGCTGTGGAACGATGTGTGAAAATGGTGACTGAAGCATCGACTCTTGTGGCCGTAGCAAAGGCCAGAGATGGTTTAAGTCGTTCCAAAATTAAATCACGTGCAATTATGCCATATTTAGAAACAAAAAAAGCAAATCAAGATTCAGAAAGGAAAATGAATATTTTGACGGAATTTCCAACAATTTTATCACTTTTCGGGTTGTGATTTCATAAGTTGAACCACAATATAAGTTTCATATTATTCCTAAATGAAGACTGTTCTTAGTTAAACTGTATCTCTCCATTATTTTCATGCTATAATATAACAACAGCATAGCTATTACACTATTTTTATTTTTAATGCACTAACCCGTGCTAAGGAACAAATTAAAAATTTTTAGCCTCTAAATAGGTTTTTAAAAGCATAGCTATTATCACATTCTGTATCTGTTTGAAGAGATACTTTATAAAAAATGTGAAACTTTGAGCCAAGGTTTAAGTCTGAAGGAGTTGAAAAAAAATCACAAAAAAATGTTTTTGTGTATTCCTCAACCAAATGCAACTTTTTAGACCTCTTCGAAGTCTATACGTTGAATTTAAAATTTCTTCATACATTGACGCTCCACCCTACCCGCCACTGTCTTACAATCCTCCACCAACCCGTACTTGGCCCCCGTGGTGGAGTATGGCCTAACCTTCCTGCGATGCAGGAAGAGACCCGTGCCCCAGCAGTGGGGACATACAAGGTTTCATAACGAGTGTGATAACCTAACGCCCTCCCTTCCACCCCCACCCGCAGTCAAACGCGACCCTCCGCTACCACCAGCGCACGCACACAGGCGAGCGGCCCTACGCCTGCGCCGCGCCCGCATGCGCGCGACGCTTCGCTGACAGCAACCAGCTGCGCATACATGCGCGCACGCACAGGTAGGTGACTCCAGCTGCGGATACATGCGCCCTCGCACAGGTCGGTGACTCCAGCTGCGGATACATGCGCGCTCGCACAGGTCGGTGACTCCAGCTGCTGATACATGCGCGCTCGCACAGGTCGGTGACTCCAGCTGCGGATACATGCGCGCTCGCACAGGTCGGTGACTCCAGCTGGGGATACATGCGCGCTCGCACAGGTCGGTGACTCTACGGCCGGTTAGTGGCTCTATACATGCGCGCACGCACAGTTCGGTGACTCTACGGGCAGTTAGTGGCTCTATACATGCGCGCACGCACTGGTCGGTGACTCTGCGGCCGGTTAGTGGCTCTATACATGCGTGCACGCACAGGTGGGTGACCCTAGCTGCGGATACATGCGCGCACGCACAGGTGGGTGACTCTACGGCCGGTTAGTGGCTCTATACATGCGCGCACGCACAGTTCGGTGATTCTACGGCCGGTTAGTGGCTCTATACATGCGCGCACGCACTGGTCGGTGACTCTGCGGCCGGTTAGTGGCTCTATACATGCGTGCACGCACAGGTCGGTGACCCTAGCTGTGGATACATGCGCGCACACACAGGTCGGTGACTCCAGTTGCGGATGAATGCGCGCGCGCACAGGTCGGTGACTCTGCGGCCGGTTAGTGGCTCTATACATGCGCGCACGCACAGGTCGGTGACTCTGCGGCCGGTTAGTGGCTCTATACATGCGCGCACGCACAGGTCGGTGACTCTGCGGCCGGTTAGTGGCTCTATACATGCGCGCACGCACAGAAACTCTAGTTGCGGATACATGCGCGCACGCACAGGTAGGTGACTCTACAGCTAGTTTGTGTCTCTATACATGCGCGCACGCACAGGTTGGTGACTTTGCAGCACACAAGTCGGTGTCTACAGCGCACAGGGTAGTGTATCTATAAGGCACCCGTAAGTACTCTATAGCGCAGTGGTTAGTGCCTTTACCGTGCACAGGTTAGTGTCTTTACAGCGCATTTGTTCTGCAGTGTATTGGTTAGTGTAGACTTTTAGTCCGGATCTACTTACGGGTGTGAGACGAGCAACCGACGACGCGAGCTCCGTCTCTGCTCACCATGATTAAGCTCCGCGAATCGGAGCGAAACCTGGTCGGACTCTTCCGATACAACAACACCCGTAAGTAGACCCGAGTGCTTAGTGCGAGTTTTTTAACTACTCGATCGCGTTAACGTAAACATATAATTCTATGGCATCGAGGAAGCGCCACCTACCGACAAGTATGGAAATTAAAATTGCTGAGTGCGAGTTGTAATTGGTTTACGTTGAGAAGTGAACACGTTTACCAGCCAAAACACGAATAAACGCGAGTGCGAGTTGTACTGTGACAGCGTTTTGCCAGTTCGAACAGTTAACTTACTCATACTCACTACTCAATGCTCGATTAACGCGGTAGTAAAGTTATTCGATTGGATCTGTCAAACTCGCACTAAGCGCTCAGGACTAAAAGTCTACAATGTGTTATGCTTACGAAGGTTTTAGTTCAAAAATATTGGTTATTGTTTCCACACTGCATTGGTAAGTGTAGGTGCTGTAATCTTATGTCATCTAACTAACAGACGTTCTCACTTCGACAGCGGTGAGCGGCCTTACAGCTGCGAGGTATGCAGCAGAGCCTTTCGACAGAAGCCGGCGCTCAACCGGCATATGCGGGTGCGTAGATTAGAATAAAACTCTCGCGGTATCGACCCTCTGTCTGTCCCCACTGCTGGGGCACGGGTCTCTTCCTGCATGGCAGGAAGGTTAGGCCATACTCCACCACGGGGGCCGAGTCCGGGTTGGTGGAGGATTGTAACACAGTGGCTGGCCTTACTGTCAGAAGTTGTCGAGCCGCCCATAAGGCCTCTGACATGGCTTAACGACTGCCGTTACATGACAGCCGGCACCAACGGCTTAACGTGCCTTGCGTTGCGAAGCACGGAAGCGCTCGGAAAAATGCCACCTGACCGCGGCTGCTTAACCCGAGTGATTCAATCCAATCACTTGGTTCCACTAGGCTACGAGCGCTTCAGTGATTGTTTCCAATCACTCTCGTTGTTATCTTATAGTAACTCCGTATTTCTATATTTCCTGACCTGTTACGTCATTGTATCGATTTGGCCGATCCTGGCCGTTTTCTATGAAATTGCTACAGACACAAAATTACCGACTTTTATCCTGTTTTTCTGCAGAAATGATCCATTTTTTAGTTTAATTGCCTTAAATTGGTTTGGCAACCCATAACTGATATAATTAAAAGAAATGTGAAGCGCTCGTGGCCTAGGCAAACCGAGTGATTGGAATCAGTCACTTGAGTTAAACTACAACAGGCGCGGTCAGGTGCAAGATGGGTGACCGTCCCGTGACTACCGCTAGTGGCATTTTGAGAGCGCTTCCGTGCTTTGCAAGGCACTTTAAGCCGTTGGTGCCGGCTGTCATGTAATGGCAGTCTTTAAGCCATGTCAGAGGCCTCATGGGCGGCTTGATAACTTCTGACAGTAAGGCCCGCCACGGTCTTACAATCCTCCACCAACCCGGACTTGGCCCCCGTGGTGGAGTATGGCCTAACCTTCCTGCGATGCAGGAAGAGACCCGTGCCCCAGCAATGGGGACATACAAGGGTTTATAACGAAAATGAATAATCTGTTACCTCCCAGGTCCACACGGGGGCGAAGCCCTACGGCTGCCAGTACTGTGCCAAGACGTTCAGCCAGTCCAACTCTCTCAAGCTTCACATCCGCACCGTGCACTTCAAACTACCCTCTAATACTAAACGCCATAAGGTTCAGATTGCCTCGGCCGAGAAGGAAATGGCTATCAACGTTTGAAAAAGGAAGACTAGCTTGGTGATCTCACTGTGAGTTTTGTCAAAACATATATGACCTAAGTGCTTAGTGCGAGTTTTTTAACTACTTGATCGCGTTAACGTAAACTCATATTTCTATGGCATCGAGGAAGCGCCACCTAGCGACAAGTATGGAAATTAAAATTGCTGAGTGCGAGTTGTAATGGTTTACGTTGAGAAGTGAACACGTTTACTTGCCAAAACACGAATAAACGCGAATGCGAGTTGTACTGTGACAGTGTTTTGCCAGTTCGAACGGTTAACTTACTCATACTCACTACTCAATGCTCGATTAACGCGGTAGTAAAGTTATTCGATTGGATCTGTCAAACTCGCACTAAGCACTCAGAGGAAATGACTGTCAAGGTTTGAAAAGCAAAGACGTAGCTTGGTGATATGATAGTGAGTTTTGTCAAAACAAGTGTGGCTTAAGAAAATGGCTACCAACGTTTGAAAAATAATGAGTTAGTTTTGTGATATGATAGTGAGTTTTGTCAAAACACATATGGTAGAAAAAAATGGCGATCAACGTTTGAAAAACAAGGACTTAGCTTGGTGATCTGATAGTGAGTTTGTCAGAATTTATATGTCAGAAAGAAATAGCCATTAACATTTGAAAAACAAAGACGCTTAGCTTGGTGATATGATAGTGAGTTTTGTCAAAACATATATGGCTAAAGGCTATACACTTTTGAAAAACAAAGAACTGTTTTGGTGATCTGATAGTGGGTTTTGTCAGCACCATATGTGGCTAAAGGAAATGACTAATAACGCTTGAAAAAGATACTTAACTTGTTGACCTGATAGTGAGTTTTGTCCTTAAAGATATGTCAGAAAGAAATAGCGATCAACATTTGAAAAACAAGGGCTTAGCTTGGTGATATCGTCGTCGTCGTCAGGCTATGCTAGTCCACTGCTGGACACAGCCCTCCCCTAATGAGCGCCATAGCGCAAGGTTGTTCCATCATTGGGGGGGTAATGCCCATAATCCCCACGCTGGGCATGCGGGTTGGGGATCGCAGTTCGGTGGAATTGTACTGCAGGGGGCGCTGCCGCCCACCCCCCGGTTTGTGTCCCTTAGTCGTCTTTTACGACACCCGCGGGAAGAATTGGGTTGGTGCTATTCTCTAGGCCGACACCACACAGCGCTTGGTGATATGATAGTAAGTTTTGTCAAACCATATGTGGTAGAAAAAAATGGCGATCAACGTTTGAAAAACAAGGACTTAGCGTAGTGATCTGGTAGTGAGTTTTGTCAAAACCTGTATGGCTAAAGGAATGGCGATTAACGTTTGAAAAAGATCCTCAGCTTGATGATCTGATGAGCTTTAAAAACCAATTTAGAGGTTAAAAATTCCACCCATGCCGGGACTCGAACCTGCAACCTCTGGCTAACCGTGCCAGCGCTCTCCCAACTGAGCGTGCTAAAATTGTCCTTAGCACAGGTTAGTGCAACAAAAAGAATATAATCTTCTTAAAATTATGTGATTTTTTGTAATTGTTTAGCTTCGGGTAGCCCTTTAAGGAGATAGATCGGGAAATAAAATATTTATATTTTTTTTTAATGCACTAACCCGTGCTAAGGACAATTTTAAAAACCTATTTAGAGGCTAAAAATTTCAACCATGCCGGGATTCGAACCCGCGACCTCTGGCTATCCGTGCCAGCGTTCTTTCCAACTGAGCTAATGGGTGACTCACCGGCATCAGTGAAATTTCGAACCTCTTTACAGTACTCTCTGTATTACGTACAAGCAGCGACATCTGGCTGAAGTAATTTGCATCACTTGCAGCCCCGAGTACCTACTTTGCAGTTAGGTTTTACATCGGAATGATATCGCTGTACCCACATGATTATATTCTTTTTAATGCACTAACCCGTGCTAATGAAATATTTGTACAGTACGATTAAACTCGTTAACGATTCGGCCAACTTCGGTAATAGTCGTGAATCCCTCATCTCTCACATAGTTATTTACAGATATGACCTTTAGTTATATCACTCGTTGTCTTATTGAATACAATACAAGAACGATACGAGCCAAAAAATCTCCTTTGTAGCTCAAAACTAACACAACCGAATCGTTAACTGATTCCAATCGTATTGTACTTACATTGTATTTTTACGCTTCGACTGATTTTTAGTTAGTTTAGTTAAATTTTATTGTAATAAAATAAAGAATGAAACAGAACTATTTATTGATCAATTTGTGTGTTTCAATCGACAACGGATCTTTATTTGAATACCTTTTACAATCTTCTATAAAAACCTATTTAGAGGCTAAAAATTTCACCCATGCCGGGATTCGAACCCGCAACCTCTGGCTATCCGTGCCAGCGCTCTACCAATTGAGCCAATGGGCGACTACCGGCATCAGTGATATTTCGAACCTCTTTACAATATTCTCTGTATTACGTACAGGCAGCGACATCTGGCTTAAGCAAATTGCATCACTTACAGCCACGACTTTACGGGTTAGCTAGTATCCCACCAAAAACATTCGCTGGGTTAGCTAGTATCCCACCAAAAACATTCTGTAAAAACTAGCCAAGTCTCGATGGAGCTGCTCGTTTATCTCTAAAAAGTAATGAAATCTAGACTAAGTCGTGCTAAGTCTAAGGTTCCTTACTGCGAGTTCTTTATTATTACCATAGTTAATGTTGTGTGAGTTGGCCGTTGAGGAGTACACAAGTGACTATAGCTTACTGGATAACAAAAATTTCAACGTTCTGGTCTTATCCAGAGGTTCTCAAATAGTGATCTGAAAATACGGCGAAATTGTTCCTGTAAATATAGTTACGCCAGTTTGTTTCGCGCTGGACTTGGCGTGGGCACTGCCGTGCCCCCAGATCACCATACAATTTTATACTAAAGAAAAGCGGACGTTACATTTCCGCATTTCCGGTTTCTTGCTTCCATTGACACCGAAGGTAGATTTTTTGCTTATCTATTGGCCTTCGTGATGAGATGATTTATACAGCGTCCAGTGGCTCCTTCACTCACACTAGATGGGTGAACGGACTACTAGACGCTGCAGAGCCTGGGACATTGTTTTTAGATGCAGTAGGCTTTCTCAGCAAGTATCAATCAACCGGTCAACCGATCAATCGGCCCAATGCGATTTTTTTTCCCGTTTAGTCCACGCCCACTGTTGGCGACTGGCTGTGGTGCGACCTATTTTGTTATAAAACGTCATGTTTTTATATTTTATTCTTTTTCCATTGTTATTGTCTTTGTCTGTTTGGTCGTGCCACTGTCACACGCCTTGTACGTCCGAATTATAATAAATAACATAATATTGATTTCCTACGTGTTTCCCTCAGCAAACCATTACATTATTACAGTCCACTCAACCACTCGCTATCACCCACCTTTTATTTATGAACTGAAGTATAGAACTGTGTGATTACGACGTCCTAGCTTTTGCCGAAAATCGCATCTGACAACCCTGTATCTTATGTTATATTTTTGAGTTCAAATAAACAATTATCTTATCTATCTATACAACTTCCAGTCACTCGTGTGCCACTCATGATCCTCTGCGCTCAGCATTTACCAGAACCTGAAAGTAATGTAACAAAGACAAAATGAAGAAATTATTGATTTGTAATCGGAACATCTTACTAGAAGCGCTCGTGGCCTAGGCGAACCGAGTGATTAGAATCAATTACTCGAGTTTAGCAACAACAGGCGCGGTCACGTGCAGAATGGGTGACCGTCCCGTGACTACCGCTAGTAGCATTTTTCCGAGCGCTTCCGTGCTTCGCAAGGCACGCTAAGCCGTTGGTGCCGGCTGTCACGTAATGGCAGTCGTTAAGCCATGTTAAAAGCCTTATGGGCGGCTTGATAACTTCTGACAGTAAGGCCCGCCACTGTCTTACAATCCTCCATCAACCCGGACTTGGCCACCGTGGTGGAGTACCTATGGTCTAACCTTCCTGCGATGCAGGAAGAGACCCGTGCCCCAGCAGTAGGGACTTACAAGGGCAGACTTTTTTGACTGTTTCGGTATAATCTAACCTGACCGGTTAGATTATATCAAAACATAAATGCTTTTTGGAAGTTGTTTAAGGTTTATTAAAAAGAATCTGTCAATCATGAACGTCAACCAACTTGTCCTTAATAGTACCTTCCGTTAACTTTTATGTTTTTCTGCTTCTTGACTTCTTCCTTATGACCCTCGCCGCTCAGGGCTCCCTGGTTCGCCCTCTCGTGCGAGAACCTAAGATCCTCGTCCCCATCCGAGAGGTCCTCGTTGACAGTATCATCCTCGGGATGGTATGGGTTGTTGTAAGCTCGGAAATAAGATCTGCGGAGGTTCTTTTGGGGTTGCAAAAAGATGGCGGTCCCTGACGCCAGCTGTAGTACAGCTGGAAGCGATCAATCGAAAACTATCAGTTTGGGGTCTGCATTTATTGAGTTGGCTCGCTTGCACAAACTATTGATTGGTGATTATTATCATCGTCATCATCATAAACCCATTATGTCCCCACCGAGGGGCACGAGTCTCTTCCCTCAGGAAGGTATAGGCTATACTCCACCACGGGGGCCAAGTCCGGATCGGTGGAGGCTTGCAAGACTAGTGGCTGGTCTTACTGTCAGAAGTTTTCAAGCCGCCTTAAGGCATCTGACTTGGCTTAACGACTGCCATCTATCGAGGGCAAAACTAGTATGCTTTGGATAAATTAAAAGGGATACAAAAACAGTAATTTGTACTAATGCATCACTCAAACGTAATCTAGTTTCATTTCCGGTTTCGCAGAATTCCGCATTTTCCTACTAAAAAGTTTGACAAAACCGGAAGTTCGGTATTTCATTTTCGGTTTCATTTAGTAGGAAGAGAGGTCAAATATATAACTTATTATGTATGAGTATTTAAATTGTTTGATTTTAGAAATGGTTTACCATAATTCGAATAACGTTTTATTTATTTCATTAGAAAAATGTCATCAAAAACGGAACTTTACTTACGAATTATAAATGACATCAACACCGGATGGCCTACTAAAACAAATATAAAAATATCTTTCATCGCATAATTTTGCATTAAAATATCGATAGAAAGACGCTGTTGTAACTCCACATTATTTTTAAACAATAATAATACACTTCCCATTTTAACCGCGCTCAACAAGGCTATAAAATTGAGTAGGTGCCTATTGAATTGTAGTCTTAAAATTAATTAAAATTTCTCTTACGTCTGTTAGCTTTTAGAATATACCTGGGCTGCTATCGGATCGAATCGCATATATTCGTGTAATAGGAAATATCGGAACTAATACGACACTTAGGTAACTTTAGGTAGGTACATAACTTTTCAAAATAGCGAAGAAAAGTTTTATACAAAGCAGTACCTATAGTTACCGGTAGTTTCTGTACCTATTTTTCCGGTATACAATAATAGTAGATTGCTTAACGAGGGTAGAAAGAATCAATTCCCGAGGTATTTAGACCTCGGGAATTGATTCCTCGGTGCGCTCGGGCGGCTATAGTCCGAGTAGGAATTGATTCTTTTACCCGTGTTAAACACTCTACTTTTCAATACGAATATGAGGAAAATAACTCATTTTCAATATTCAAATGTTAGCATAAAATATTATTTTAAAATATTATGATTAGTACCCGACATTTAAGTCGACTTTTAAAATTTTAAATATGGAACTCACCGCGTAATTGTTGTGGCTTATTCCGCTTAAAGAAGTTTCCGCTACGTTTACACTGGCTGTTTAGAAACTCACATGGCCGCAGCATTTTTTTTTATAACTTTTTTTTTAAAGCCTATTTAATACATAAAACTCTCCACAACTGACAGTAGTTCTATTTTTAAAGTTCATTCCGGCCCTCGGGTGGGAAGTAATTTGTATGAGTTTTTCCCTCCCTATTGTAAGGAATCAGGCGTAGAAATAATAAAAATGAGTGCCTTTTCAGAAATTTAATTCAATGTCAAATTCCTGAGCCACCTTCGGGCTGAAGCCGTAGTGGAGAAGAAGGCAGCCAAGAAACTCCACTCGAATAATCTTTTTTCAAATAGTCTTATAAGAATTTACAAAGCACATAGCACTCTAGTTACAAGCAACACAATTCAAAAGTAACGGAAATATAACCTCACCAGACTGGCGACAAACCACGACGAACCTTTCCATGAACCTACTCGAAGCAAAACCAGGCAGCCAAAAAGCCCGGAGCGCGTACGGCGCACGCTTTATATAGGAACGGTGACGTCATGAGATTGTTGCCAGTCTCTACTACTAAAATATTCCTAACACGGCCTCTCCTGACACAGGGTCGTCCTCGACCCTCTCTGGGACAGTTCTGGTCTTGACAAGCGTGATCTTGCGCAGCACACCCACGAGAAGCGTCACAGCGCCACCTTGAGCAGTGTATCATCTGCAATTTGAAAACAAGCTTAAGCATCTCATCGATTTCGCAAATTGTGCCTACATCTCACATCCATCTGTCTATCAAGGCCATCTTTCTGCTATCAAACATACTGTCTACACCACGGATCCAAAAAACACCAAGAGTTTATTCTTAGCATTTCATGAACTTTCCATGTCCTATACCTTGAGTAAGTTTCACTTCGTTCTTTCATACGTTCAACGTCTATTCATCACTCATTCGTTGTCATCAGACATCAGACACAATGGATCCATTTCATTCATTAATTCACACAAACATCCCGAGGAATGCTCGCGCGCGGTTATGTGGGTACGCAGTCTTGCACAGCCACAGCAAGCGCTCAGCAGCAGTGAGCACTTGCGCACGGCAGGCGCGTAGTCGCAGCCAGCAGAGGCGCGCACTTGCGCTTGTCAGGCGCGCAGTCACAGCCAGCAGCAGCGCGCGTTTGCGCCCAGCAGCAGCGCGCAGCAGCGCGCGTCAGTGCTCAGCAGCAGCGCGCGTCAGCGCTCAGCAGCAGTGAGCACTTGCGCACGGCAGGCGCGTAGTCGCAGCCAGCAGAGGCGCGCACTTGCGCTTGTCAGGCGCGCAGTCACAGCCAGCAGCAGCGCGCGTTTGCGCCCAGCAGCAGCGCGCAGCAGCGCGCAGCAGCGCGCAGCAGCGCGTGTCAGTGTTCAGCAGCAGCGCGCGTCAGCACTCGGAAGCAGCGCGCGTCCGCTTTCGGCAACAGCGCGCGTCCGCTTTCGGCAACAGCGCGCGTCCGCGCTCGGCAGCAGCGCGCGTCAGCGCTCGGAGGCAGCGCGCGTCAGCGCTCGGCAGCAGCGCGCGTCAGCGCTCGGAGGCAGCGCGCGTCAGCGCTCGGCAGAAGCGCGCGTCAGCGATCGGCGCGCAGTCACAGCCAGCAGCAGCGCGCGTTTGCGCCCAGCAGCAGCGCACAGCAGCGCGCAGCAGCGCGCAGCAGCGCGTGTCAGTGTTCAGCAGCAGCGCGCGTCAGCACTCGGAAGCAGCGCGCGTCCGCTTTCGGCAACAGCGCGCGTCCGCTTTCGGCAACAGCGCGCGTCCGCGCTCGGCAGCAGCGCGCGTCAGCGCTCGGAGGCAGCGCGCGTCAGCGCTCGGCAGCAGCGCGCGTCAGCGCTCGGAGGCAGCGCGCGTCAGCGCTCGGCAGAAGCGCGCGTCAGCGATCGGCAGCAGCGCGTGGTCGTGCTCGGCAGCAGCACGCGTCAGCGCTCAACAGCAGCGCGTGGTCGCGCTCAGCAGCAGCGCGTGGTCGCGCTTGGCAGCAGCGTGCGTCCGCGCTCGGCAGCAGCGCGCGTCAGCGCTTGGCAGCAGCGCGCGTCAGTGCTTGGCAGCAGCGCGCGTCAGCGCTCGGCAGCAGCGCGCGTCAGCGCTCGGCAGCAGCGCGTGGTCGCGCTCGGCAGCAGCGTGCGTCAGCGCTCGGCAGCAGCGCGCGTCAGCGCTCGACAGCAGCGCGTGGTCGCGCTCGGCAGCAGCGTGCGTCCGCGCTCGGCAGCAGCGTGTGTTCGCACTTGACAATTATGACCAGAACCATTCGGACATAGGCACGACGTTAGCATATCCGACCAGAACCATTTGGACATAGGCACGACGTTAGCATATCCAACCACAATCATTTGGACATAGACACGACGTTAGCATATCCAGCCACAATGATTTGGACATAGGCATCACAAGGGCTTATCGCATAGACTCCAGGCATACCGCCTATTTGGCAGAGCGCAGTCACACGCGACATCAGCGCGCACTCGCGCACGGCAGACACACAGTCACAGGCAGCAGCGGCGCGCAGTCGCAGCCCGCAGCGGCGCGCAGTCGCAGCCCGCAGCGGCGCGCAGTCGCAGCCCGCAGCGGCGCGCAGTCGCAGCCCGCAGCGGCGCGCAGTCGCAGCCCGCAGCGGCGCGCAGTCGCAGCCCGCAGCGGCGCGCACTTGCACTTGTCAGGCGTACAATCGCAGCTAGCAACACGCAGTTGCACGCGACAGCAACGCGTAGTCGCGTTCAACAACAGTTCCGTCGTGCTTGGCAGCAGTACACCGCTTCGCTTAGTCGCTCGGCTTTTCCTGCACATAAAGAAAACAAACAGGCAAACTCTCTAAGCTCGTGTGTCCTTCCACTATGATATGGGCACATTGTTGTCTTATCCAGAATAACCGTAAATGAACTGAAACCGTTTTCAAGTCTTACTAATTTATTGACAAGAGTTGCATCTTATGTCACCGTGACAGGAAGAGGGTTGACATACCTTCACATTACTCATAGATGTTCCCGTGGATATTCCCTGTGGTAAAACTCTACAGACCCGTTCTCCTTTGATAGTTCTCCCTCGGGTACGGCGCGGTTACGCTTGGCAACATGTAAGCAACAACGTGCATTTGCGCGCAGGGCAGTCTGGCTCCGTAGTAGCTTGATATGTTCACACGTCGGCCGTCAGCTACGGAAGCACCGAAAGCGCAATCTATTCATCCTGAAAAGCACTCTTAATAGACACGTTAACAACGCACCTCTCGGTACGCAACTCCGAACACAATCAAGTTCACATTATGTTTTGCGAATAAAAGCGAAAAGCTTACTCAGTTTTTTACATTTCGTACATTTTCCAATCAATCCAATTTACACACACATTTTTCGCATCTACTTTGCAAACAACAATACAAGCGTTACAGCTCGTGATTAAGATAACAATAGTTGTAGCTGGCACTTGAACGAAACCTTTTCATTTCATTTCACTTAACACTGGAATGCATTTATCAAAAACGCAACCACACTCGACCACAAAATATATTTCGCCTACTAGAGTCACTGGGAACTTCACAAACGTTGTCTTACAGTATACACTATTTGTAAGAAACCAACAGATCTTTTTTTTTGTGGTGTGGTGGGTAGATTTGTTTTTGCAGTTGCTTATTGTTGCACTTCATTACACTGCCTACAAACCGACGTGTCTTATGAACATCATGATTCTTAAGGGGTAACACAAGAACTAGTCTTAAGGGGAAGCACATTATTGTCTTCACGGGACCTGGATGTAAATTAATTGCGATGTTATCGAAATCATTTGCACTTAGGTTTGTTACATTTTAAAGTCGTATTTATATAACTTGATTGGTCTTCTATTTGTAATTCATTTAGGCGAGACTACGGCAAAGTAGCTACACGGTATTAGTTATTTGATTTATTACTCGAACAACTTTACCCACCAACCGAACCAGGCAGACATTGCGAATTAAGGGGTCAAAACTAGACTTTAAAGTTTTGCGCACTTACTGACCTCAGCCACTGGTATAGCTTTCACAATCTGCTCTGTACCTTTTAAAAGTAGGCTCGGTGGACCTCACCAGCAGCGAACGCGTCTCCAACGCGTTCAGTCTCGGCACAAAGGTATGCCACGATTCGCGGCTGCGACCTCGATCGCCACGATGCTTATGATCGTAATCCATGCTCGGTCGCCATCACGATGAGTTCCACCGCCTCGGTCACAGGATGTATTATCGGCGGGCACCACGGTAACGCCGCGAACGAGTCGTACGCTCAATCGCGCATCTAGTCATCTGCGCTATTGGCGACCACACAAGCGCCTGTTGCGAGATCGCGAGGTTCGCGAGCGCCGCCCGCGTTTGTAGACGAGACAATCTATCAATCTGGCAAACAGAATACAAGCACGGTGTGCGTACACAACCGCTAATAACAAAGAAAGGTCTCACCCAATAGGTTTTTCTCTCGACACGTGTTTTGTGAGTAAATTAGAAAATTGCAAATAAATTCCGGAAAAGTACGGAATTACTCAGGGGGCAAAAACTTTAATGTTAATGTAGGAAAGAAGGTTGAATCCCACTTCTGATGTAAGGAATCAGGCGTAGAAATAATAAAAATGAGTGCCTTTTCAGAAATTTAATTCAATGTCAAATTCCTGAGCCACCTTCGGGCTGAAGCCGTAGTGGAGAAGAAGGCAGCCAAGAAACTCCACTCGAATAATCTTTTTTCAAATAGTCTTATAAGAATTTACAAAGCACATAGCACTCTAGTTACAAGCAACACAATTCAAAAGTAACGGAAATATAACCTCACCAGACTGGCGACAAACCACGACGAACCTTTCCATGAACCTACTCGAAGCAAAACCAGGCAGCCAAAAAGCCCGGAGCGCGTACGGCGCACGCTTTATATAGGAACGGTGACGTCATGAGATTGTTGCCAGTCTCTACTACTAAAATATTCCTAACACTATGGAGGGAAGCAGCATTTTCCACTAAATAATCAGATCATAACAACACTACTTTCCGAGTATAACAAATGAAAAGAATATTCCTTATCTTATCTTAGTATTGAACTCGTGTGCTTTCGGCGAAAACCGAAGCCTAATCTAGAGCCCGAGGTATATTCTAAAAGCTAACAGATTGTACCTTATTAATCTTGCTGGAGGAGTGATCAGAGGCAGTACCTACCTTAAATAGTTAATTATTACCAGACTCCCGATAGTGTGAATGGAACGACTATTACCGGACTAGTAGGACTCTATTGAACAGCTATGCATTTTAGAGACTCTCCCCCCGGTTACTTTTAGTTGACGACGTCATGAAGCCACTAATTTTTAAGGTAAAGGAGTTTTATCACGCTAGTACACTATAACACTAGTAATCCGTAATATTCATCTGTTGTTGTTTGTGTTTTTTTATGTCCTTTCAAGTTTTTATGTATTAATATATACATTATATTTTTATTATGTTTATGTAAATTATTTGTATTTATCTGTAGATAACTATATAATGCACACTGTAATGTTGTTTAAGCTTTACATAATATAGTTATACTCTCCATTTGTCCTAATGGTAGGACATTAGAAAAACCTAGATTTTGTAGGGCTAGATTGTTTTTTATATTTTTTAGTTAAAAGTAATCCCTAAAGAACTTCAATCTCGAATTTCATTCATATCTGGAAAAAAATGAGTCTCAGCAGTGAGGAGGTTAAGCATGTATTCATCTATACCTTTGTAATAATCGTATATTTGTACATCTCCTTCCTTCTCCAATAAATTAGTCGCAGCACTTATGTTTTCCCCTATTATTGTGAGACATTTGACTAATGCTTTGGCATTTAGGGTTGTTAATGGCAATCATGAAATCTTATTAGGTTTAAATAATGGCAACTGATGTATTTGGTTTTAAGATGATTTGAGAAAAGATGGTCAGAGTGGAGTTTTTTTTTCCGCTGCCTTTTTCTCCACTACAATACGGCCCGAAGGCGGCGGCTTACATTTTACATTGACATTCAGCAAACAGAATGTAAATTCTTTAAGTTGAAATAAAATTATTTGAATTGAATTTGAATTTGAAGTCCAGTTCATCCAAAGGTTGTCTGGAAGAGATCACTTTTAGTGATAAGGCCGCCGTCTGTACTCTTAGGTTAAGAAATAATTTCCATTTTTTGTACAATAAAGTGTTCTCAACCTATATCTATCTATATATCTAAATTTGGACTCGGAAGCCGGAGGGGACATTCTAAAAGCAAACAAACACCTTCAAGGTATCTTAAACATTCTATTCTTTGGATTAAACTCCGCCTGATTCTCAAAGGGGTCTTCCAGCACCAATTCTATCCTTTCTATGCTTTCCTCAGCACTCACTGAAGTGGCCTGACTATTGTTCCTAATAGAGGGTGGATATGTCACGTTTTTCTTGTCAGTGTTATTTTTAGCCTCTACCTCTTCCGTGATCCGTCGCGGTTTTAATTCTTTCCCGCTTTTCGCCCTCCTCGTCGTATTGCCGCCATTTTTAGTCCGCCATCTTTGCATCGGGTCTGGCTTGTCTGTGGTCGACGGGCGGGCATCCGAGGACTCTTGCCGGTATCTCTGCGTTTGCAGGTTATTCTCTGAAGTCTGTGCGGTTGTCGGTCGTGAATCGCGCACGGACGGTTTGCGATCCTGCGACGGTTTCTCGTCGAATTTGTCCATAACCTGTCAACAGTTAGTAAGGTGTCAAAACTAGATAACTGAAGGGAGAGAGAAAGTATGATACTAGGTGTGGTACTTAGGTACTTTTTGTAGATAAATATGAATTAAAAGTAGAACATAGTAGGTCTCACATTGATATTAGAAAAGTATGTAATTTTACAAAGGGGGTTTTTCGATATCAACCCTTTATTGTCCCCGCTGTTACCGCCATACTTCTGACAGTAAGACCAACAGCCACTAGTCTTACAAGCCTCCACCAATCCGGACTTGGCCCCCGTGACGGATTGTATGGCATATACCTTCGTCAGGGAAGAGACCCGTGCCCCTCGGTGGGGACATAATGGGCTCATGATGAGGTGTACACACGTGGTAAAGAGGCTCTTTTTCTGAGAGGCCTGTGCCTCGCAGTGGAGCGTATTAAAGCTACATAATTTATTTTTAAGGAAGCTTCGATTGTGTCCCTCTGCTGGGCATAGGCTTCCCCATTTGCCTTCAATTAAAAGATTTTTTTTTAAAACCCTACATTTCTATCGATTTGAAACCTGTATGTCCCCACTGCTGGGGCACGGGTCTCTTCCTGCATTGCAGGAAGGTTCGGCCACACTCCATCACGGGGGCCAAGTCCGGGTTGGTGGAGGTTTGTAAGACCGTGGCGGGCCTTACTGTCAGAAGTAATCAAGCTGCCCATGAGGCCTCTGTATGGCTTAACGACTGCCATTACAAGACAGCCGGCACCAACGGCTTAACGCACCTTGCGAAGCACGGAAGCGCTCGGAAAAGTAGTAACCGGTGACCTGAGCAATTCCAATCACTCGGTTCGACTAGGCCACGAGCGCTACATATCTATGTCTACGATAAACATTTTCCACTCGCCTGTTTCACGAGAAGGTCAACGAGCTCCGAGTAGGTTCTTGACTTCTGGAACCGCTGTAGATCCTTCTGCATGGCATGGTGATCATGGTCGCTGGACCTGGATGGCACACGTTTCCAGGCGCCAACAAGAGACTGCGATAACAGCACTGGAAAAGTATGTTTCTCATTGTCGTAGCTACTATGGGGTGCCATGCTCTGGTGCCCCCGGCTGTTTGCTAACATATCTGTCACCTAATGGTCACACTACCAGAGCAGATGTACAGTCTGTTAATTAAAACTGTTTCTACACGGATTTCACTCGTTTTTTTTCCGACCGTTCGGCACTTTTTAGGTGCCGTAGTCTGGGATGACTGAGGTGACAGGCGTCTTTTTGAAAGCATTAATTGTTAGTTTACTACCCTCGGCAAAAAATACAAAAGTTAATAATGAATGTAATTTTAAAATTGTAAATTGTATATATATATGTATATATATATATATATATATATATATATATATATATATATATATATATATATAATTGTTGTTTTTCCAGTGTACAATAAAGTATATTCTTATCTTATCTAATAAAACGACTGAAATCCGTATAAAAACAGTTTTAATTAGGTATGTCTAGTGCTCGTGTTAGCCTTAGAAAATACTATGCAGTCTGTTAGCTTTTCGAAAATACCTCGGCTTCTATCGGATAGTAGAACCGATTATATTGCAATAATAAGGTTTCGTTTCGGAAGCGCGCGTGGCCTAGGCGAACCGAGTGATTGGAATCAATCACAGTTAAACAACAGGCGCGGTCAGGTGCAGGATGGTTGACCGCCCCGCGACTACCGCTAGTGGCATTTTTCCGAGCGCTTCCGTGCTTCGCAAGGCACGCTAAGCCGTTGGTGCCGGCTGTTATGCAATGAAATTCGTTAAGCCATGTCAGGGGCCTTATGGGCGGCTTAATAACTTCTGACAGTGAGGCCCGTCGCCACTGTCTTACAATCCTCCACCAACCCGGACTTGGCCCCCGGGTGGAGTATGGCCTAACCTTCCTGCGATGCAGGAAGAGACCCGTGCCCCAGCAGTGGGGACATCAAGGGTTGATAACGATAACGAAGGTAAGGTTTATTTTGTTTTGTTATTTATAACTTTACATAACTTTTCAAAATAGTGAAGAAAAGTTTTATACAGAGCAGGAAGTAGCAGGAAGACACTCGTGTGCTTACGGCGAAAACCGAAGTCTACTCTAGAGCTCGAGGTACCAAGCTAACAGACTGTAAATCTATATTGATAGCCACACACAACAGCTTAAATTGTTATTTATCATTTATTTACTTAATAAAAAACTACTTTTCTTTCACGCGGACATTGTAACTTACCTATGATAAAGGCAGTAATGAAATTAATTCTGTATTCAATGGTCATGGTTGCACAATTTTAACGACATGAAACAGAAAAACTTAATTTAAAACTAGTAAATAAGCATTTAAAACTTTCATGAAAACAGCAATGAATTGTCTGCCAAGGCCAATAGGTAATTAAGGATGCAAATTTTTTTTTTATGATTGGATTTTATTTTATATTCTGATAATAGACGTAATTTTAAGAAACTAATTTCATTTTTTTTGTGATTTATCGAGTTTATCATTTTTATTTCATTAAAATGAATATTATTCGGCGTGACGTCATATGTATGTTAAATACTATGTGTGTAGGTAGAGTTCGCGATTGGATTTGTCTGTGGTTTAGTGTGAAAAGACAGATGTTTGACAGATGAAGTTGACAGGCCATTGGTAGTTTTTCCACAGAATAACTATTGTGCGTTCACGTTAACTTGACGCGTGAGAGAATTGGTAACACTGAGATGTTTACTGTTACCATGACAAATAAGAAATCATCCCCATTACTTGGGGAAAATAAAAGGATTGAGGGCTTGTTTAACCATCTTCCGATTAGGTCCAAAAGCTAATTCACATGTTATGTCCTTGTTACCAATTCTCTCACGCTTCAAGTGAGACCCGTGCCCCTTGCTGGGGACATAATAGGTTGATCACGATGATAGTTAGAATAATGTGAACGCACTGTACTACCACAGACGATTTAACATGTGACGTCATCATAGAGGTCATATGAAGGGCATTTAAATATTATTATTTACTTAAAATAAGGCTCAACTTTAATGATAAAAATCTCTTACATTAAAAATACTGTAGTTTGGATGCTAAGCTCGAAATGGTTTTCGATTCAGGCAGTTCACTTTTTTTTTCTGCATGCCGAATTGATTGAACAGCCGGTATAGAGTGGTCATGAAAATAAAATACCTGACCTTTTTATTTCTTCATCATCTTTAACAACCCATTGAGTTAGTGCATTACTTACTTGTCACTTTCTCTAATTCGTCACTATCGTTAAGCCCGTAGAGGGAGTAAAACTATAGAGCAAGCCACAGCGCACACATACAAGTTTTGAAATGAAACAAACTTCGTAGCGACCATGGGTGAGAAAGAGATAGAGTAAACAGCAAAAGTGTAACTGCTTTTTTTGTTTGCCCCCAGTGTCAAGTTGACGTTTTTGGGGGCAAACAAACGACAAGATTTTGAAAATTTTATCATATTTAACGCTACGCTAGCCGTTTCGAAGAGCAACCGTATATTTGTGAAATGATATATTAAAAGTGACCTAAATAGAGAAAGTATGGTGAATTGTAGTGTACTCGTATGCAGAAATCGTTAAGAAAGAGCTTTGGGGGAAGTTTCCTTTGATAGGTAAGTAATTATTGTGTTTCAATTATTGTTAAGCCCAAAGTTGCCTTATGTTGAGTATTTTAGTTAAGTTTCAACTAGTAGCTTTGCAACTAGTCCGTAAGAAAAGCAATTTAATAGAATTTTCTTTCCTAACCTAAAAAAACGAAGAGTAAAAAAATGTTGCCATCCGTTTATGTCGAAAATCCCGATTAAAGATGGGCGATTATGAATGATACTAATAATATCATTCGACTATGGCTGTCATTCGACTTAGTCGAATTAGACATCCAGATTAGTAACTAACGTTCTCAAATCGCTAATCTAACACTACTTGTCGTCGACTCGTGTCGTTCCGCTGCAACTCGGGCCGACTCGGGATCATTCAAGCAGACGCATACTAATTTGGTCGACTCGAGCATTTCCGCCGAGAATCGGACCGATTCGGGATTCAGTGTTTTATATCTTGCTTCCACTTTCATGCGGCAAGCAAAATTCAACCATATGTCAAGGCGTTGAAAGTAAAACCATAAAATGTTGCGTGTAGCAACGACGGTAACCAATCCGAAAGTCCGCCATTGCAAAAAAATAAAAAGTTCAGTGTAATAGCAAAATTACTTTTGAAGATCTAAACTATTGAAGGCAGGAATACTTTTCTGTTCGTAGTGAATTAGTAAAGAAAAGAAAGTAACACGCACGACCTTGAACTAAACAATTACAATCACACCTGAGTTGAACAAGTAACGTGACCTAGGTAGGTATTGTTTGTTTAAACTTTGACCTCGCCTTGCGGTCCTGCGAGAGCTAGATGGCGCCTTTCGCGCGTAAATTAGTGCCATTTTTCCCCTAGTAAGTAGGTACCATTCATAATACAATTTGACATTAGTGGTTACTAATTAGTGGTTTTATTCGATTATCAGGATTAGTGATAACTAATATTGAAGTCGAATACGAACGTTAGTAAGTGGAAGATTAGTCGACTTATAATTTTATTCATAATCGCGCATCGCTAATCCCGATCATTACTTGACCGTGTTGGCAGACGTTATAAGCGACCGTACGATGGGAAAATAAAAAGTAGTATTCCCTAAGAAGGCTGCTAAAAAAACAGAATGTTTTCAAAACCTTTGTTTTATTACTTTAAAGTAAACAATCGATTAAACATAAACACACTATTTTTAGGTTTTTATTTATCCCCGTAAAGGGTTTTACTGTTATGTTAATATTATTGCTCATGTTTGAGAAAAATCCACATAACACCCATAGCGCTTAATATGTTGTTTTGCCAAAAGTGTGCCGTTTAGAGTTTCATTGCTCAGCCTATTTCGGATCTTTGTTTTAATAAGATTGACTGAAATGAAGCAGCGTTCATAATCTCTGTCACAAAAACGAGTAACCGGTAACGTCGCACATTAGTTAGATTTACCTTAAGGGTTGCTACTTAGTAAGTAAAAGAATAAATAGTGACGTGCTATGTTGGTATTAGTACTTTGGTTGAATAAAATCTAAAAAAAGTCGTATGTTTACGTACGATTTCTGCCACAGAACATAAAAAAAGAGTAGAAGTAGCGACATGACACATTAGTACGAAAACCAGTGTAACCAAACTGATACTTACAAACCAAACGCACACTACGAATGCCAACCTGCCATTGGTAAATAAAGTCAATGCCGAAAAGGTGTACATCATAAAAGTTTCAATTAAAATATGCACCTTTTCGTAATGTTAACAATGATCAAAGTCAAATGACAATGATGAAATTAAGGTTGACATTTTGTAGTAACGCTACTCTACACTAGATGGAACTACCGCCGCGTCGGACCGAAAAGAACTTTTACCTACTAAGATAGAAAGTTCAAAATTGAAAAACAAGTACATTCTCAGTTTGGGATGGGACAATGCGAGTTCTAGTTTGTCGATAGGGAGAACCTATCGACAAATTATACTCGTACAAACAGTTTACACATTAACGGCCGAATATACTGGTACTTAGAAGTATTTTTAGCTATTTCATTTTGCCTGCGGGTTGACTGGTAGAAAATGCAAGTTTTCTACATTATCTTTTGTGCAATATAGTATATTTCATTACAAGTGCGGAAAGGCTGTCATTGCAAAGAGTTCCGACAAGTTGCAATGACGGTTCCGCACGTATAATGAACGACTATTTTTAATACAGTTGCGAAAAAAATAAGCACTTTAATAAAGAAAAAATATTTAGTAAATGGCGCCAACCGTAAAAAAATATAAGCAGAGATTTTTTTCTTTACCCATTCTAGAAGGCAGAGGGAACTATGCCCATACAGCCAAGTCTTCAGAAGATTTTTTTTATTGATATGAAATGAAAATGAAATTTAATGAGATGAAATGAAATGAAACGTAACTTAACTCATTCAATCAAATCATTAAATCTGATATTGAAACAAATTAGTAGCTCATAAAAACTTCTATCAGTTGCGAAAAAAATAAGCACTTTAATAAAGAAAAAATATTTAGTAAATGGCGCCAACCGTAAAAAAATATAAGCAGAGATTTTTTTCTTTACCCATTCTAGAAGGCAGAGGGAACTATGCCCATACAGCCAAGTCTTCAGAAGATTTTTTTTATTGATATGAAATGAAAATGAAATTTAATGAGATGAAATGAAATGAAACGTAACTTAACTCATTCAATCAAATCATTAAATCTGATATTGAAACAAATTAGTAGCTCATAAAAACTTCTATGATTTTTTTTAGTAAAATCTTCATGGTTGGTTTTTCTTTTATAATAGACATTATTTTGAGAGTTGGGAAAGAAAACGCACGAGTGCGGGAAAGGTAAAAAAAAGCACGAGTGTGTAATAGCCCACATCCCACATGCTATACGTCCGTGTAATACGTCACTTTTTGAGCAACTGTATTAAAAAAGAATTAACACTAATAGGGTACATAGACGCACAAATAAACCAATGTGGTAGATTTCATATTTTAAAATGTTATTTTTTATTTAAAACTAGCTTTAACCCGCTGCTTCGCGGCCGTTAGAAATTATAACACGGGAAATATAATGTATTCTACGACTCAATTCAGATCTTTGTCTGTACCTTGATCTGTACGCCATGTTTCATACGTTATACTAATTTTATTGACGATGGTACTAATATATTTCATTTATACGCAAGTCTATCCTGGAAGTGAAGCACATTTTTTCTGGTATTGTTGCATCACATAAGTGCCACCTTCCACCATTTTTAGTGTTTATGAAGTGTTCATGAAAATACTTTGAATATATTGTGTTCATCGTCGTTTTGAACCCATTTTGCCTTCCTGTCGCTGCCATCCATTTTAATTTCGTATCCGGTTCCTTAGAAAACTAAACGAAAACTCACTTCCAAATTGTTTTGATTCCGAGAGGGTAGTTGTAACATTGCCTCGGTTTTCTGTTGTCAAAGGGGTAAGATGAAAATTACTTCGATAGTTTCTTAGATATTTCAGTCACTGATAAACTGGTGAAGAAAATCTATATCGCGATCTATGTGCTCATGTCATATCTTGTATGAAAAGTAGTAATGTATGAGCTCCAATGACAGTTTTCACATGCACAACGACCAGCCGGCGACCGGAGCTCATACATTACTACTTTACCCGGCCCGGCGACCGGACGGCGACCGGTTGCATGTGAAAAGGCACTTATGAAGTAGGTATAAAATAACAACAATTATTTTACCTACTTAGACGAATTGGAATTTACAACAACTAAGTACCATTAAGTATGTTACTAAGTCATAGACAATTATCGATAGATTTTTATCATGTGTGCCCCCATCCGTAATTGAGTAGAATTCAAATTATGACAGAAATTTCTAGAGAAGGTACACTTTCTTCGATGAAAATTTAACTTTACTAACCAGTAAATAAAGGTGGTTTCACTTTATCATTTTCGGATTGGTTTCCGTGTTCATGTCATTACACATTTAATTATAAATACAATGAAACACGTCTTACCGATGAAATATTACGGCATGATCGGTATATTTAAGTCCCCAGCTTTTATTTTTGCTCTCTAACACAGCACAACAAGGCATTTTAATCAAGTTTTCACCATTTTTTTCTTTACTAGAAGCGCACGGCTACTGAAGTAAACAAAACTGTCACCGACTACGCATAGGCAATACATTGCTAATGTGAGGCACGCGGGCACCGCCCACTTACGACTTCTACTCTTTTTTTATGTTCTGTGATTTCTGCCCCTTGATCGTACGAGTATATGCAACATAAATGTAAAACATCGTATGAATACGATTTAAATCGTATATCTGGCAACGCTGCGTGATCATTACTTAACTCGAAGTCCCAGACTTCGACGGCTTGTCCTTGTACAGATATTAAGTTACAAACGTAATCAAAATATATGAATCTTTAATACTTAATGTATTGTTATTAAAAATCAAATGTACCTAATATAACCCGGGCTTGGACCATGCGGTGGAGTATGGCCTAACCTTTCTGCGATGCAGGACCCGTGCTCCAGAGTTATGGACATACAAGGGTTGATATCGAAATCTATAATAAAAACAATAGAGACAGAAACATTACGGCTACAGCACTGAATTATCAAATATAATATCCTGATGCTTTGTTAGATAGCTGCATCGCCTTCCTATGTGACTTGTTGCCCATATAATTTTTCAGCATTCATTCCACTCAGCAGAAAATGTGTCAACTCGAATTTATCGCAAGAACCCTTTCGGTGTTTTTGTGCATTCTGCCGCAAGCAATGTGCCCTTGAATTCAGTATAGAATTCAAATTTGAATTTGTATCAATGAATCTCGTACAATACCGTCTAGCCGCGATCGTTTATTAGGTAAAACGTAATTACCTTATTTCCCTAATAAATAATCGACCCGTTCAATATACAACATCTATGTATGAGTATCGCGAATAATAATACTAAAGTTATTACTTATTATATTTTAATGTATTACAATATTTATTAATATTAGCAATGTTTCTTTTCCAGATTTCTTCAAAATAGTTCTGTTCTGGAAAAATGGGTGCTAGCATTTAGAAGAGAGAACTGGTCACCTACATCAAATGCTCGAATATGTTCTCTACATTTCGACAAAATGTACATTTTGGTGGTCTGAGGTACCCTTCGAAAGATTTTTTATATGGTGAATTTTTATATGAAAAAAACTTATTAATAAAACAGTTTATGATTGTATTCCATTGGTGGTCCTAGATAGCGTCCCTAAGTGCCTTAACTTGTAAAATTTAAACGTGTAAAATAAAACGTATTTTTAATTATACAAAATGACAATTGTTTATAAAACGTTTGCTACGTTCTGCAAACAATTGTCAGACATGTATGATTAATAAAATTCAAAACTAAATCTGCATTTTTATTCATGGCCTATGAACGACTGAAATATTTTATCCCTCATTATGGCAATTCACTTTTACTGTGGCAACATTCACGCACACAAACAAATAATATTCACCGACGTGAAAACGGTTACACTGTGCCTTGATCTATAGTTCTACTCTATCTACGGTTAAGCCGCTATTGGACTCTCTTTTCAATTAAGTCTTCAACGGTAAATAACTCTTCCATTAGACCAAAAAATATTTTAGTATATTTTTTGAGGACCTAAGAGCAACATAAAAATATATTTTCTTTAATTTTCCTAAACAGCCAAAAACGCGGTCAGCCATTTTTGTCTATGGTTTTAGCCCAAAAAAATGTAAACAAAGTTTGACATGCAATTTTCTGTAAGTGATCTCTGAGCATAGTGAAATAACATAAAATTTTTTTAAACATTTAACATTTTAACCTGCTTCTGGCCCCACACAGGATACCCTGTGTCGTGGGAACCAGAAACTACGACATCACAAACATGTAAACAACCAAGACCTGGGCTTTTTTTTTGTTTTCAGCCGGGATTCGAACCCGGGACCTCTTGCATGGTAGGCAGATGCGCTACTGCTACGGCACAGAGGTCGTTAAACAACAACGCAACCATGACTTCATCGAATTTACATCCAAAATACGAGACCAATTATCATTATTGCATTGTTCGAGAATGAAAAAACACGTCAATAAAGACCGCCGGGAAGTTGTGGATTCGTGTACCCAGTGAAATTCACATTCGAAAAACTTGGCTCAAACTTGCCAAAAGAGACCCCGACTCTTTATCAATTGAAACACGGGTGTATTTATGTGACGATCACTTTGATGTAAGTTCTATAACAATCAATCTCCACTGGCTCTGGCTGAAAGATTTTTGTTTACATACTTTGTAACGGTGCAAACCTCTTTACACCATTTTTATTTCTTTTTCCATCTATCATTTTCAAATATTTAAATTATGTACGTCACTCATTCTTCGATGTCCCTCATTTTTCACCACTACTACTTTACGCTTTGACCAGATCTGACTTTAAAAACCTATTTAGAGGCTAAAAATTTCACCCATGCCGGGATTCGAACCCGCAACCTATGGCTATCCGTACCAGCGCTCTACCAATTGAGCCAATGGGCGACTCACGGCATCAGTGAAATTTGCGCTAGAGAGCTGGTACGGATAGCCAGAGGTTGCGGGTTCGAATCCCGGCATGGGTGAAATTTTTAGCCTCTAAATAGGTTTTTAAATTTGTTCCTTAGCACGGGTTAGTGCATTAAAAATAAAAATAGTGTAATGATGTGGGTACAGTGATATCGTTCCGATGTTAAACCTAACTGCAAAGTAGGTAGTCGGGGCTGTAAGTAATGCAATTTGCTTAAGTCAGATGTCGCTGCCTGTACGTAATACAGAGAATATTGTAAAGAGGTTCGAAATTTCACTGATGCCGTGAGTCGCCCATTGGCTCAATTGGTAGAGCGCTGGCACGGATAGCCAGAGGTTGCGGGTTCGAATCCCGGCATGGGTGAAATTTTTAGCCTCTAAATAGGTTTTTAAATTTGTTCCTTAGCACGGGTTAGTGCATTAAAAATAAAAATAGTGTAATCAGATCTGACTTTTTACCTGCTTCTCCGTTTATCCAGTTTTCTGTTAATATTACTACAATATTAGAACAAATAAAACCACACCTAAAGTCGTTCCAGAGTTTATTAATTATTATAAAAGTTATACAACGTTCCAACTTTAGATTGTTTTAAGATAGCGTTTTCGCCGTTACGAATTAAACAAGGAAAACATTTTTTTACTTTGCAAATTTTGCAGCCATCCTGCATACTTACTTAGCAAAATCAATATATTTTGGTTTCTTACGTTAAATACTATAGGAAATATTCATTTATCGCGTCAATTTTGATACGTGTCAAATAGCGGATTCGTCACTTTGCATGTCCCCACCGAGAAGCACGGGTCTCTTCCCTAAGGAAGGTATAGGCCATACATACTCTACCACGGGGGCCAAGTGCGGATTGGTAGAGGCTTGCAAGACTAGTCTTATTGTCAGAAGTTTTCAAGCCGCCCTAAAGCCTCCGACTTGGCTTAACGACTGCCATTTATCGAGACCATCTCGTGACTACCGCTAGTGGCATTTTCCTAGCGCTTCCGTGCTTCGCAAGGCACTTTAATCCGTTGGTGCCGGCTGTCACGTAATGGCAGTCGTTAAGCCATGTCAGAGGCCTCATGGGCGGCTTGATAACTTCTGACAGCCCCTGTCTTACAATCCTCCACCAACTCGGACTTGGCCCCCGTGGTGGAGTATCGCCTAACCTTCCTGCGATGCAGGAAGAGACCCGTGCCCCGGCTGATATCGGGGTTGATATCGATCGATTACAATATAGTGGACGAAAATATCAGATCAAACTATTATTACATTTATTGCGTCATATCTTAACCAAAAAATATCTCTAGTAGTTCCACCATGCCGTGTCGAAGGGAAGGGTCAGAAAATCACGCCCGTGGCTCGGGGCGGACGCCACAGACAGGGTCGTCGGGGTCAACTGCAACATGTGGGGATCAATTAACACTTAAGCCCTGCGCAGACGAGGGACTATGCCCCGGGTACTTTTTCGTCCGTCGATATAGATCTCTTATATTATAAGCTGTATCGAATAACGCACACATCGTTACATCGTTCGTTATCAACCCTTATATGTCCCCACTGCTGGGGCACGGGTCTCTTCCTACATCGCAGGAAGGTTAGGCCATACTCCACCACGGGGGCTAAGTCCGGGTTGGAATAACGCACACGAGGGACTAAAAGTACCCCGTACAAAAAGTCCCTCAAGTTACCGACGACATCAAGAGACCGGACTGGGCCGGGTGTTCTCTTTTAAAACACCTTTTATTTTTCAAGTTCATGTAAATTAAAACTTGATGTGATCTCAGAATGATTGCTACCACCATAGCGTACGCTTCACTCGATTTCCGGGGAACAAAATGACCGCACATCGTAGGCGTTGAGTCCGCGACAAGTACTCTGAGGATATTTTTTACGACTCAGGTCCGTCGCGGCAGTACAAGGAGAAGAAAATGCGGATGCAGATGACAAAAAAAAGGAAGATGACTGGTTACAGGTTTAAAATAATAATTATTAAAAACATGTACATATTCGCTTACAAACATTTTAATCATTACACATTGTGGTTTTATTAAATTTGGCACAATTTTTGCAAATTCCTATTTATCTAGCACCTTTTCAGGGGCATTATTATTACGTAAGTGTCCACTGCGTTGAGTGACGTTGATTTTTACATTTTTTAAGCTACTCCGGCTGTCAAATGCATACATTTTTTGACACTTAGGAGTCGTCACAGAACATAAAAAAAAGAGTAGAAGTCGTAAGTGGGCGGTGCCCGCGTGCCTCACATTAGCAATGTATTGCCTATGCGTAGTCGGTGACAGTTTTGTTGACTTCAGTTGCCGTGCGCTTCTAGTAAAGAAAAAATGATGAAAACTTTATTAAAATGCCTTGTTATGCTGTGTTAGAGAGCAAAAATAAAAGTTGGGGACCAAAATATACCGATCATGCCGTAACATTTCATCTTTAGGACGTATTTCTTTGTATTTTTAATTAAATTTGTAATGACATGAACACGGAAAGCAATGCGAAAATGAGAAAGTGAAATCACCTTTATTTACTGGCTAGTAAAGTTAAATTTTCATTGAAGAAAGTGTACATTCTCTAGAAATTTCAGTCGAAATTTGAATTCTACTCGATTACGGATGGGGGCACACATGATAAAAATCTATCGATAATTAGTTGTCTATGACTTAGTAGTCATACATACTTAACGGTACTTAGGTATTGTAAATTCCAATAAATTCTTCTAAGTAGGTAAAATAATTATTGTTATTTTATACCTACTTCCTATGTGCCTTTTTATATGCACCCGGTCGCCGTCCGGTCGCCGGGCCGGGTAAAGTAGTAATATATGAGCTCCGGTCGCCGGCTGGTCGTTGTGCATGTGAAAACTGTCATTGGAGCTCATACATTACTTTTCATACAAGACATGACATGAGCACATGCAAGACATGAGCACAGCTAGATGGTGATATAGTTTTTCTTCACCAGTTTATCAGGGACTGAAATATTTAAGAAACGATCAAAGTAATTTTAATCTTACATTTTTAAATATTCCAACCGAGATGTAAAGTGAGGTTATCGAAAACGACTCATATGGTTTTTGTTACTTCAGTTCAAAATATTAAGTAGTTTACTACTGTTTACCTGTTCGAGTGGTTGTTCTCTTGGCGAGCATAAGATTTTTGTTTTGTTAAGTTTTTTTATTATTCTGCTATTTACCCTTAATACTTCAACCCCTTTGACAACAGCAAACCGAGGCAATAATAAAACAACCCTCTCGGATTCAAAACAATTTGGAAGTGAGTTTTCGTTTAGTTTTCCTAGGGAAACGGGATATGAAATTAAAATGGAAGGTAGCGATAAGAAGACAAAATTGGTTCCCAACGAAGATGAGCACAATATATTCAGAGCATTTTCATGAATACTTCATAATAACTAAAAAAGGCGGAAGGTGGCATTAATGTGATGCAGCAATACCAGAAAAAATGTGCTTCACTTCCAGGTTAGACTCCTGCGTAAAAATGAAATTATATTAGTACAATCATCAATTAGTATTACGTATGAAACATGGCGTACAGATAGACAAAGATCTGAATTGAGTCGTAGAATAATATTTCCCGTGTTATAATTTCTAACGCCGGCGAAGCAGCGGGTTAAAGCTAGTTTTAATAAGAGATAACCTTTTAAAATATTACGAAATCTACCACATTGTTTTATTTGTGCATCTATCCACCCTATTAGTATTAATTCTTTATTGCACAAAAGATAATTTAAAAAGATGCATTTTCTACCAGTAAAGCCGGTACCAGCATTCGTATTCGGCCGTTAATGTGTTAAACTGTTTGAATAATTTGTCGATAGGTTCACCCTATCGATAAACTAGAACTCGCATTGTCCCATCCCAAACTGAGAATATACTTGTTTTTCAATTTTGAACTTTATGTCTTACTAGGTAAAAGTTCTTTTCGGTCCGACGCGGTGGTAGTTCCATCTAGTGTAGAGTAGCGTTACTACAAAATGTCAACCTTAATTTCATCATTGTCATTTGACTTTGATCATTGTTAACATTGTGAAAAGGTGCATATTTTACTTGAAACTTTTATGATATACACCTTTTCGGCATTGACTTTATTTACCAATGGCAGCTTGGCATTCGTAGTGTGCGTTTGGTTTATGTGTATCAGTTTGGTTACACTGGTTTTCGTACTAAAGTGTCATGTCACTACTTCTACTCTTTTTTTATGTTCTGTGGGAGTCGTAATGCTTCACTCGATAGAGTGGAATGCTACGTAATAGGAGAGCTGATCATGCCATAGGTTATGCAAATTTTACCGCGTACTGTGCACTGATCCAGTACTCGTAGTACTTACACATGTCTACTCGTCACTCACTTCTTATAGGCATCCCTTGGGAATCGCGCTGTCTCGCCTTGTTCCTGCAATGGGCGAAGACCTCCACGGCGTCAATATCGTCACGCCACAACGCGGGCCAGGTGACCTCCACGTCGTTCATGAGGTATGGAGCCAGCATTAGACATGGGAAATGCGCTGCCAGCTCCACATCTGGATGGAAGCGGTTGGAAGGTTAAATTATCGCTTTAATAGTAATGGCAGCGACTACGTTCGCCTGGGGAACGATTACCTTAAATTACATAACATAACAACACATTTACATACAGGCACATACATTGCGTCTGGCCCCACACCGCAGATTAGATAATAGTTACTACGTCCCACACTAGGATACCTACGCTGTGTCGTGGGAACCGGAAACAGCGACATCACAAACATGTAAACATCCAAGACCTGGAGTTTTTTTTTGTCCCCAGCCGGGTTCCGAACCCACTTCACACTATATTTATATATTAATATAAGGAAGCGCTCGTGGCCTAGTCGAACCGAGTGATTGGAATTAATCACTTGAGTTAAGCAACAACAGGCGCGGTCAGGTACAGGATGAGTGAGCATCCCGTGACTACCGCTAGTGGCATTTGTCTGAGCGCTTCCGTGCTTCGCAAGGCACGTAAAGCCGTTGGTGCCGGCTCTCATTATAATGGCTGTCGTTAAGCCATGTCAGAGCCCTTATGGGCGGCTTGATAACTACCTGGACTTGGATTGCCAATCAAGTAGATTGTGGTTGATGAGTTATCGATGGCAATCATGAAATCTAATCATACATACAGGTGGCAACTGATGGTTTAAGATGACTTGAGTAAAGATGGTCAGAGCGGTGTTTTTTTCCGCTGCCTTTTTCTCCACTACACTACGGCCCGAAGGTAGCGGCTTACATTTTAAATGAAAAGGTTTTATTCAAAGTAGCACAGAAACTGCGGGTTAATGAACGTTACAATTCAAACTAGGTGTCCATTTCAAAGTCTAGATCTTCATCAAATCAAAATCTAGATTTCACATTGAGATTAAGCAAACAGAATGTAAATTATTTACGTTGAAATAAGTTGAAAGCGCTCATCCTAGCGGAACCGAGTGATTAGAATCAATGACTTAGGTACCTCGGCGCTTAAAAGAGCCAAGCCGCGACGAGCACGCATCGTGGTAAAGATAAAACCCAGGGCCAGTTTCCGAATTAAGAATTTCGCTAAGTAAAATAGTTACCTTACTGCCATCTATCGACGGCAGCCGACACCTACTGTTTAACGGTCAATCCACCCATCATCCGCACCGAGGGGCACGGGTCTCTTCCCTGAGGAAGGTATAGGCCATACATACTCCACCACGGCAGCCAAGTCCGGATTGGTGGAGGCTTGCAAGACTAGTGGCTGGCCTTTCTGTCAGAAGTTATCAAGACGCTCATAAGGCCTCTCACATGGCTTAACGACTGCCATTATATGACAGCCGGCACCAACGGCTTAACGTGCCTTGCGAAGCACGGAAGCGCTCGGAAAAATGCCACTAGCAGTAGTCACGGGATGCTCACCCATTAGCAAATAATTCGTACACGAATCTAAGGCGTATGACTATAATTCCAAATAAAAATTCTAGCCGCCCTAAGGCTTTGGACTTGGCTTAACGACTGCCATCTATCGACGGCAGCCGGCACCAACTGCTTAACGTGCCTACCGAAGCACGGAACCGCTCGAAAAAATGGCACTAGCGTTAGTCATAGACGGTCACCCATCCATGCACTGAACGCGCCCTATGTTGCTCTCAGCCCACCCGTCGGGAATTCAGGCGTGAATTTATGCTAACATATATATAACATAATATTTGTCGTACAAACTGTACAAATAATGTGTTTGTGTCTGCGCCCGCGCCTCTATTCACACACAGCTGTGCGGTCCTTCAAGACTATTAATTTATGGTAATTTCTTTAGGAGTCAATTGACATAATTTTAGCATTTAACAGCCATTTAGACCTAAGATTTTCCCACTTATCCTGATAGTTGGGCCATATTATTGTACATAGCGAGCGCAGAGCTATTTCAACACTCGGGCACTTGGGTTTCCTCACGATGTTTTCCTAAACAGTTAACACAACATAACATTTACATACAGGCACATACACTGCTTCTGGCCCCACACTAGGATATCTACCCTGTGTCGTGGGAACCAGAAACAACAACATCACAAACATGTAAACAACCAAGACCTGGGGTTTTTTTTTTCCCAGCCGGGGATCGAACCCGGGACCTCTTGCATGGTAGGCAGATGCGCTACCGCTGCGCCACAGAGGCCGTCAAGATAGATAGAATATTCTTTATTGTACACAGAAATTACAGTAACAGAAATTATATAAAAAATATAGTACAAATGGCGGCCTTATTACTAAAAGTAATTTCTTCCGGGCAACCATAGACGGAGATATGAAAGAAATTAGAGACGGGGTAGTCGGTGCAATACAGAAATGTTGAAATTAGGAATTCAACGAAATTTATATAAACTTACTTAAACCACATACTTACATAAATAATTACATTAATAAATAATTAAGATATACATACAAAGGTACTATACCATTTTTATTTTTAATGCACTAACCCGTGCTAAGGACAAATTTTTAAAAACCTATTTAGAGGCTATAAATTTCACCCATGCCGGGATTCGAACCCGCAACCTCTGGCTATCCGTGCCAGCGCTCTACTAATTGAGCCAATGGGCGACTCACCGGCATCAGTGACATTTCGAACCTCTTTACACTATTCTCTGTATTACCAATGGTATTACGTACAGGCAGCGACATCTGGCTTAAGCAAATTGCATCACTTACAGCGGAGCCCCGACTACCTACTTTGCAGCTAGGTTTTACATCGGAACGATATCACTGTACCCACATGATTATACTATTTTTATTTACTATTCTCTGTATTACGTACAGGCAGCCTGTACGTAATACAGAGAATAGTGTAAAGAGGTTCGAAATTTCACTGATGCCGGTGAGTCGCCCATTGGCTCAATTGGTAGAGCGCTGGCACGGATAGCCAGAGGTTGCGGGTTCGAATCCCGGCATGGGTGAACTTTTTAGCCTCTAAATAGGTTTTTAAAAATAAAAAGGTACTAATAAATAAATTATTTATGGGAAGAGGAAATAATATAGTATACGTACGTAATCTATAATATAAAAATGAATCCCCAAATGTGTTGGTAAGCGCAAATCTCGAGAGCAGCTGAACCGATTTCGCTGATTCTTTTTTTAGAATATTCCGTAAAGTACGAGGATGGTTCTTACGGAGAGAAAAAAAAGAGTCTACTGTTAGGCGGTACAAAGTTCGCTGGGTCAGCTAGTATTTAATAAATACAGGCACACACATTGCTTCTGGCCCCACACTATAGGATCGTGTCGTGGGAACCAGAAACAACGACATCACAAACATGTAAAGACCTGGGCTTTTTTTATCCCCAGCCGGGATTCGAACCCGGGACCTCTTGCACGGTGGGCAGACGCGCTACCGCTACGCCACAGAGGTCGTCATTATACTTTAATTATTTTATTGTTATAATACTTTATTGTAGGTACACAAAGAGAGAGTTAACACAAAATATAAGCGTAATATGAGTGTAGTATTTTCTAAGGTTAACACGAGCAGTAGACATAATTAAAACTGTTTTTATACGGATTTATGCTCGTTTATTACATTTTTACAATTTTCCAACGTTTCGGCACTTTTTCAGGTGCCGTGGTCCCGGATGACTGATGTCATAAAAACAGTTTTAAGTAATATGAGTGCATATATTTCTATAGAAATTTCTTCCAGCCAACCCAATCAGTAGTGAAACCAATCTTATTTGTAAAAGAAACAGGATTCGACAATCGACAATAAACCCTTTATGTCCCCACTGCTTGGGCACGGGTCTCTTTCTGCATCGCAGGAAGGTTAGGCCATACTCCACCACGGGGGCCAAGTCCGGGTTGGTGGAGGATTGTAAGACAGTGGGGGCCTTACGTCGAAGTTATCAGGCAGCCATAGGGCCTCTGACATGGCAGTACATGACAGCCGGCACCAACGGCATTAACGTGCCTTGCGAAACACGGAAGCGCTCGGAAAAAATGCCACTAGTGGTCTGCCCTTGTAATCAAGAACGCAGCACTTGCAAAAAGGCGGTTCGGAGAAAAACGCGGTAAACATATTTTTAGTTATTTAAGTAAGAAATTTATGTTTTTTAACCATACACTTATACGAAAAAAACGGGAAAAAAATTCAAGCTTTTAAATAGCATTTATTTTTTATTCCATTTAGCGATGGTTCCAACTATAGTGTGTATTACGGCGTTTTAGCTTAGCATGAGGTATAGTGAGAATTAGATTACAACTAAGCGTAAATGCAGTACTTGCGCTAATTACTGCATTTTACTCTAGCACTTGTCGATTACTGCATTATTTGTTAGTATTTATTCATTATTTTTATGTCTTGAGCCACCCTAAATTGGGGGGTTACTAGGATGATTTGTATGTATGTTTCTATTATAGGTATATTGCAATTAAAACAAAATCGTAGCAATCAAACTTTATTTCGATTGAGAAATAACGACTTACAATATTATCACAAAATCAGCAGCGACTCTAAATAATTAGGAACAATCAGACCTCTTTAAGACAACAACCTTTGGTAGAAAATAGGTAACTAATAAAATAACATTTTAATTATTTGAGTAGGTATCTTAAACTAGGTAATTTAAATCTAGGTAATTCTTAATATTATCAACAACCAGTCTTTATTCAAAGTAGCACAGAAACAGCGACTTAATGAACGTTACAAGTTACACTGGGTGTCCATTTCAAAATCTAGATCATTAGGTATACCTACCCATAAATTTACAGTTTTTACTTATAAAAATAACTTAAAATAGTATCTATTCTCTTTTCACAATCAGGACGGGTTTCTAATAAAAAAACATCATTGTATTTTTCTATAGTCTAGGTCCAATCACATGCATATTTGCAAGACATTAACATAAAAATTATTAAAGTAGATCCGTATAACGCATGACATAATATAAGTTCGTACTTAGGTACTATTTACTCTTAGAAAATACAATCACTTTTAATTCAGTCTCATCAATAAGAGAGTAATTTGTTTAAAAAAGAACGTATCAAAGTTTTGAACACAAACGAATAATACTCATTATTCTTTAATTCCTAAAACTTGTTTAACAACTTTGGACAATCAACAAAAATAAAATCTATAAACTCTTAAAACGTTTAAGTAAAAAAGAATTATCAAGTAAGTTAAAACATATAAATACCTACAAGCATTAAAATTCTTCGAGAAATACTCTTCACCTACTCATCTCTTCTGACTCTCTAGCTTCTACGAGATCAATAGAATTGTCGTTTACGGGAAGATATTCCCAAAATACCAGCCTGTTTTGAGGTAGTATGTCACCTAATTTTCTAAGTATACCAGTCTTTCTCTCCTCAGTTATTCCTCTCGGCTTCTTATTTTGTACTGCTTTCGGTATTGAATTTTGTTTCATGAGTTTTATTTTAAGAAAATCAATTTCAATTAAATCTCCATCATGGGCAGTTTTCGCAAATAGTTTCATGCTGCTTCTTTGTACCTCAACGCAGACAATATCTTTTAAATAGGTTCTTTCATCATATTTCTTCAATTTATATTGAGACGAGTGGTCTTCGTATTTATAAAAATCGGCAACTTCCATAGGCTTCACAATCACCTTTCCTGAATTCGCAAGTTGTACGCAATCGATAAAATCCGAAAAATCGTATACTTTTTTTGCTTTTTGCAACTGGTTTTCCACTTGGTGATGAAAATTATCAGCAGACATAAAGGTATGACCAGGTTCCAAGTATTTAATAATGATCTTGGTAGCAGCAATCACTTGGCTGTTTATAATCTGTACCAAAAATGTGAAGAATGCCCAGTTCTTATTTTGGCTAGTGCAGTTGTCTGTCCAAACGGTTATTTCACTGCAGTCGCGTTTACTCTCAAAAAAGGCTCTGTAAGTGCTTATTATATCCTCTTGTTTCCTGCCTGATATTGCTTCATGCCACAACACTGCGAAAGGCTTTTCTTGACTTGAACCTAGTGGTACGAAACTCTCATTAAAAGCTATGATACGAGGACAGAACATCACAACTTTAAACATCACCATCCTAGGCAACATGACTACTTTTTGTAAATCTGCCGAATAGTAACATTTGGAAGATTCTGTCTCACTCGTGGATTGCGCAACATCTTTTTGATAATGTGTACGTGCTGTCTGATACTTATTACGGTGGTTGTGGTATGAAATACATTCAGTACAATTCTCAGTGTCTTTGCATGCTACTTGGTGTAGTTTGAAGCTTTCGCATTGCTCGCACTCTTCATTGCCTAGCTGAGCAAAAGATATATTCATATCATTTCTCAAGAATTTTCTGTACAGTTCATACGATACTTTAATATCTGGTTTTTTTACTAAAAAATCACTATGCATAGTGGATGCATTCAAGTCACTCGGCAGATATCTCCTGTTTGGTGCATGTGCTCGTCTGTAGTGCGCAATAGCTGGTCTAAAACTATCAATATGTACTCTAAGCTTCTCTCTGTCCACGTGCTTCGATTGTTGGTGTTGGCCACGTCGGTCATTTTGCGCGTCTAGGCACTTGTGTAAAATATCAAATACCTGTCTGTCATTATTCTTATGGAATCCCAGAGTTGTCAAAAAGAAAGTTTTACAAACTTCCTTTTTCTTATTGGCAATGTCCATAAAATATACGTATGTTTGCTTCCGTAGCTGCTGGCTGTCCCGAATACGTCTATTAACTTCTTTTGTAGTCACCAATGACCTAACATATAAGCCTTGAGCTTCATAACTAAGCCCCCAAAATATTTCGTTTATTCGTTTGCGTTCTGGTTCACTAAAAGATGACATACATTTTTTCGTGCAAGTTTCGTTACATCCAGGTTTTACCCCCATTTTCTCCAACTTCAACTTTTTCTTCTCCTTCAATCTAGTTTCTACAGATTCCTCAAATTTACGTCTGATCCTTGGTTTTCCAGATTTTGTTGTACCGATAGAATTACTGCAAGGTATGTCTGAAACGTTATCCACATCCTGAATCTCTGGGTCAACCACATTTGTGGTACTCTGCGAACTACTCGTAGATGCAATATTATGAGTAATTTGCTGGTTCAAGTTATTATTTCGCTCTTGAATTTGAGTGTTCTTTGAACTAGATGCGGTGCCCGTTTCACAGTCCAAATTCATATCTTGTAGCTCTTCATTCATGGCATTATGCAAAATTGAAGCATCGTCAATATTGTTTATTGGTGTTTCCGTTGAAACAATATTTTCTTCTGCTAATTCAAATGTCACATCAGATACTAACGTACAATTCATAACAGAAGATGGTAACGTTTCATCACACAACAAGTTAAATGATTCATTAGTATCATCTTTTTCTTTAACATCAAATGCCTTTTTTAATAAATCTGTATAATTTTCTAAGTCAGTGTGGCTTGAAGTCAATGTCGAGGCAAATTCAACTTCTGGTGTAAGTATGTCCTTGTAGTTATCGTAACTAAAAGGATGAGCCCAAAGTCTCTCAAAGTCATGGATATCACAAAGTGGACCCTTTTTGATAGCGGTTATTTCTTCTGAAGAAGCATAATTATTCGACGTAGAAAGTATTTCTGTTGGTCGTCTTGATTTTCCTAGCACCATGTCTACAATATTTCTGCCACGGAAATTGTTGGAAGTCATTGTGAATACAATGATCTGTAATTAAAGAAAAAATACTAATTAAAACATGCAATAGATACCTTTATGAGCCTATACTCTATCCTAATTATAATGAGATAATAAATAACTTACCCCGAATTTCGTTGCATTGATGAAATCGCGGAGCTTTGCGCACCTGCCACACGTCGCGACGTGTCACCTCGACGGATGTCGTTAACGCACTGATTTACTAAGACAATACGCAGCACATGATAATTGCCTACGACTCCCGTCAAGCAATGCTACGCCCAAACGCAGTAATGTCAAATACCGCGTTTTAATTTAGGAACTATTCGATTGATGCTAGATCAAAATGCAGTAATTGTAGCAAGTACTGCATTTTGCTCTAGTATACATTGCGAGTACTGCATTCTTTTCTAGCACATGATTATTACCCCACTTATCTTTAGTACAATAACTTTTTTCATGCAATTACTGCAAAAAACTTTAGCAAAAAAACATATTTCCATTAAAAAAAATGATGAAAATATATTTTTCCCGTGTAGATAAAACCTTTAGGATGCCATTTTTGTAAAAAAGTGAAAATCGCAAAATTGACGATTACTGCGTTCTTAATTAGCAGGGCAGTGGTATACACGGGATGGTCACCCATCCAGCACCTGACCGCGCCTGGTGTTACTTAACTCAAGTGATTGATTCCAATCACTCGGTTCCACTAGGCTACGAGCGCGTCTACGTGGCGTTACTTATAAGTAAAAATTTACTCTCGTAATTATGTTGTGTGCCTGGATGTAAATGTCATGTCGTGTCGTGTCGTGTCGTGTCGTGTCATGTCATGTTATTATACTCACGCTCGTTCTTGTGTTGACATGCGAAGAGTCGCATGTGACACTGGCTCATGAACGTGCGGTAGACCCGGTGGTTGCAGCGCGCGCAGACCATGCGCGCGCGCGTGCGACACATTTTCGGACACCATTCGTCGGCGCCGTTGACCTGAATGGCTGTTAAAGTCACGCTTTTAAAATAAAAAAAAATAAGAATAAAAATAAGTTTATTGCCATCACAAATTAGAATCAAACCCATTAGGTATCGATATCAACCCTCGCATGTCCCTACTGCTGCGGCACGGGTCTCTTCATGCACCTCTAAATAACTTTTTTTAAATTGTTCTTAGATTAGATTACTTTATCCATAATAATAGTATTACATGTCAATGTTTCATTATAAAATTCATTAAAATTACAATAAAATAACATAAATTAAATTACATGTCAGTTATGTATGAATTCCCTTGATGAAAAAAAAAATTATTAATGTCGTATGGTGCCATCTCGAGAAGACTACGCTTCAGTTTTGTTTTAAACATAAGACTCTCGGTTTCATTAATATCGCGCGGCAGCTTATTATATACCTTCGCTCCAAAGACCTTTGTACACTTACTAGTTTAGTTAGCACGGGTTAGTGCATTAAAAATAATATAATTACCGAAATAATTAGACATTTGCAACTCTTGACATAAAACAAACAAATTTCGGATCTGCTGTTTGAATTCAACAATTTCTAAATGTAGAATTGCACAATATGTGACGTCACACTAATGAAACGCAATGAAATTAAAAGGTTATTCAAAGTAGCGCAGAAACTGCCGCTTGATTAACGTTACAATTCAAACTAGGTGTCCATTTCAAAATTTAGATAATTTGGGCAAAAAATGGGAAACCAGAAACTTAATCTTGTCAAAGTCTTTAATTAACACAGTTTAGATAGGTACTAATTATTATAAAACATAGAACTCATCCATTGTACTGGCTTTAATTCCAGACATCATTGTCATCGAAATAATCCTTTATGTTTTAGTAGCCCTTTTGGCACAAAGTGTACTTTGCACATTTTTTGAACCGCGTTTCAGGCAAGCTTAATATAATTATATTCAGGGATTTTATTATAGAAGCGTAAGTAGTACATGCCCCATGAAGGATGTATTAACCTTTGCCAGTCTAAATAGTGGGAACGAAAGTTTATCTATAGTATTTACATTGTGTTTGACGACCTCGGCGTAGCGGTAGCGCGTCTGCCTACCATGCAAGAGGTCCCGGGTTCGAATCCCGGCTGGGGACAAAAAAAAACCCAGGTCTTGGATGTTTAAATGTTTGTGATGTCGTTGTTTCTGGTTCCCACGACACAGGGTATCATAGTGTGGGGCCAGAAGCAATGTATGTGCCTGTACGTAAATGTTATGTGTTGGCTACCTAAAGTTTAAAAGTTACTGATATAGGGTTCCGCGTTCCTTTTGAAGTAGGGGACCCTAAAGAAAATCTCACCTCTATTCTTATTATCTCTATTCTTATTATCTTGTTCCACAGGAATATACTCTGGAAAAAAAGCGGAAATAAAGCTGGGGTTTGGCGGTTGCTGCCTGTCAGCAAAAATGCCACTAGCGGTAGTCGCGGGATGGTCACCCATCCGGCACCTGAACATGATCCCTGGGTTTTATTAAGAAAAAAAATCATTAATTTAGGACCTTGTAGTCTTCTAGTCCAGATCTACTCTAGGGTGTTGTTATATCGGAAGAGTCCGACCAGGTTTCGCTCCGATTCGCAGAGCTTAATCATGGTGAGAAGAGAAGGAGCTCGCGTCGTCGGTTGCTCGTCTCACACTCTGTGAGACGAGCAACCGTTGTAAGTAACTACATCCGGACTAAAGTCTACAATGTGTTGTGCTTATGAAAGTTTTAGTTATAAAATTTCGGACCTAGTAGGTATGCGATTACCAATGTGACTGTTATATTGAAGTTATTAATTACCTACACCTATATTCTACATAAAGAGGAGAAGTTTCTACAGTCTATTTATTCTTACTTGTCCAATTTAGTAAACAAGATTCTAACCTTAAAATTGAGATTAGATCGTAGATAGAGTAGAACTATAGATCAAGGCACAGTGTAACCGTTTTCACGTCGGTGAATATTATTTGTTTGTGTGCGTGAATGTTGCCACAATAAAAGTGAATTGCCGTAATGAGGGATAAAATATGTCAGTCGTTCATAGGCCATGAATAAAAATGCAGATTTAGTTTTGAATTTTATTAATCATACATGTCTGACAATTGTTTGCAGAACGTAGCAAACGTTTTATAAACAATTGTCATTTTGTATAATTAAAAATACGTTTTATTTTACACGTTTAAATTTTACAAGTTAAGGCGCTTAGGGACGCTATCTAGGACCACCAATGGAATACAATCATAAACTGTTTTATTAATAAGTTTTTTTCTTATAAAAATTCACCATATAAAAAATCTTTCGAAGGGTACCTCAGACCACCAAAATGTACATTTTGTCGAAATGTAGAGAGCATATTCGAGCATTTGATGTAGGTGACCAGTTCTCTCTTCTAAATGCTAGCACCCATTTTTCCAGAACAGAACTATTTTGAAGAAATCTGGAAAAGAAACATTGCTAATATTAATAAATATTGTAATACATTAAAATATAATAAGTAATAACTTTAGTATTATTATTCGCGATACTCATACATAGCTGTTGTATATTGAACGGGTCGATTATTTATAAGGGAAATAAGGTAATTACGTTTTACCTAATAAACGATCGCGGCTAGACGGTATTGTACGAGATTCATTGATACAAATTCAAATTTGAATTCTATACAGAATTCAAGGGCACATTGCTTGCGGCACAATGCACAAAAACACCGAAAGGGTTCTTGCGATAAATTCGAGTTGACACATTTTCTGCTGAGTGGAATGAATGCGGAAAAATTATATGGGCAACAAGTCACATAGGAAGGCGATGCAGCTATCTAACAAAGCATCAGGATATTATATTTGATAATTCAGTGCTGTAGCCGTAATGTTTCTGTCTCTATTGTTTTTATTATAGATTTCGATATCAACCCTTGTATGTCCATAACTCTGGAGCACGGGTCCTGCATCGCAGAAAGGTTAGGCCATACTCCACCGCAGGGGCCAAGCCCGGGTTATAGTTTTAGGTACATTAGATTTTTAATAACGATACATTAAGTATTAAAGATTCATAATATATTTTGATTACGTTTGTAACTTAATATCTGTACAAGGACAAACCGTCGAAGTCTGGGACTTCGAGTTAAGTAATGATCACGCAGCGTTGCCAGAAATACGATTTAAATTGTATTCATACGATGTTTTACATTTATGTTGCATATACTCGTACGATCAAGGGGCAGAAATCGTACGTAAACATATGACTTTTTTTAGATTTTATTCAACCAAAGTACTAATACCAACATAGCACGTCACTATTTATTCTTTTACTTACTAAGTAGCAACCCTTAAGGTAAATCTAACTAATGTGCGACGTTACCGGTTACTCGTTTTTGTGACACAGATTATGAACGCTGCTTCAGTTCAGTCAATCTTATTAAAACAAAGATCCGAAATAGGCTGAGCAATGAAACTCTAAATGGCACACTTTTGGCAAAACAACATATTAAGCGCTATGGGTGTTGTGTGGATTTTTCTCAAACAAAAGCAATAATATTAACATTACAGTAAAACCCTTTACGGGGAAAAATAAAAACCTAAAAATAGTGCGTTTATGTTTAATCGATTGTTTACTTTAAAGTAATAAAAAAAGGTTTTGAAAACGTTCTGTTTTTTTAGCAGCCTTCTTAGGGAATACTACTTTTTATTTTCCCATCGTACGGTCGCTTATAACGTCTGCCAACACGGTCAAGTAATGATCGGGATTTTCGACATAAACGGATGGCAACATTTTTTTACTCTTCGTTTTTTTAGGTTAGGAAAGAAAATTCTATTAAATTGCTTTTCTTACGGACTAGTTGCAAAGCTACTAGTTGAAACTTAACTAAAATACTCAACATAAGGCAACTTTGGGCTTAACAATAATTGAAACACAATAATTACTTACCTATCAAAGGAAACTTCCCCGAAAGCTCTTTCTTAACGATTTCTGCATACGAGTACACTACAATTCAACATACTTTCTCTATTTAGGTCACTTTTAATATATCATTTCACAAATACACGGTTGCTCTTCGAAACGGCTAGCGTAGCGTTAAATATGATAAAATTTTCAAAATCTTGTCGTTTGTTTGCCCCCAAAAACGTCAACTTGACACTGGGGGCAAACAAAAAAAGCAGTTACACTTTTGCTGTTTACTCTATCTCTTTCTCACCCATGGTCGCTACGAAGTTTGTTTCATTTAAAACTTGTATGTGTGCGCTGTGGCTTGCTCTATAGTTTTACTCCCTCTACGGATTAGATGCCTAAACTAGACAAGTTCTCGCTAATTCATGAACTATCATGAACTACGTTTACAAAATTGGCAGCGTGTTATCTAAAAGATTGTTCCAGGTTACTTCATTTATAGAAATATGGCAGTTTTGGACTAAAAAGTCACAGTTTAAGGGTAGAATCTTGTTTACTAAATTGGACTAGTAAGAATAAATAGACTGTAAGTTTAAATGTTTCTTAGTTTTTAAGTAGGAAATAATCTTCGAAAGTATTATCTATGTATAGTTAGTTATATATTAAACGGGTCAAATCGCGATTATTTATTAGGTAAAACGTACTATAGTAAACGTGGTCTACCCGAGACCACGGCAACTGTAACGCTGCCGAAACGTCGGGAATAGTAGGTACATTACACAACTGTGGTAATACAAAGAAAGGCCGAGATCGCAGAAGTTTGCGGCCCGAGCAGCAAGCGAGGGACATAAATATGCGATCGAGAGCTTTCTTTATTAGCTCCCGTGTTGTGTACATCTTTTTATGTCTACACTTGGCCAGAAAGCGGCTTTTTCCGTACGCGCAGCGTGCGGAAAAACCCGCTTTCTGGCCAAGTGTGGCATAAATAAGGTATTACGTTTTACCTAATAAATAATCGCGATTTGACCCGTTTTAGTACATTATGATATAAGTAAGTACGGTAAGTTAAAACTTACAGCCGAGGCGATATTACTAGCCCGAGCCATCGGCGAGGGCTATAAGTAAGCAGAGGCTGTAATTTTCAAAGCGCACGTATGTCATACGACGTTTTATAACATATTTACGAGGAAATTAATAAAACTCTGACTTTGTTATCATCACTACTTGACATTTTCAAATAAAAACAAAACAATACATCGAAAAGAAAAAGCGCGCGGATTTATTTTTACTTGTCCACAAATAAGCGATGCGCGCGCATCAACTTTTTTTTTAGGCAAAGGTACAAAAACAGCCAGTATTACTAATAAAGTAAATTAATATTTTTGTGTTTTTGTTACAGATAAATGGTTGTAATTTATTGTCAAAATTAATTAAATTAAATGTTTATTTGTTATATTTTATTTCCCAAAGTTAATTTCATTCATAAAATATTGACCACTTTCTTGACATAAAACCTCTTTGCTAAGATTTTTAAAAGTATCGTTAATTTTTAGACGGAGTATCTTAAAACTTTATTTAAAAAAAACACGTGCATTTTACGTTACATTATCGCACAAGTACCTACGTAATGAGATACATTACGATATTGAAATTGGTGTAATTACAACCACTTTACGAGCAAATATGTTATAAAATATATAACTATGTATGATTATCGCGAGTCATTGAATACCTACTATTATCTATCTATCTAGTTTTATCCAACACGGCTTGGTTTAAATCTAGTTACATTTAACTGGCATGATATTGGCTAGACATAGTGTCAGACACTGGGGTTTGGTTGGACCCTGTTCTAGCCGGAATGATAGCGGCTAGAGCTAGTTTTACCCGAAAACAACCGGCTTAGACTAGATTTAACTAAGAGTAAGTGGCTGTTCTAACCGGCAAAAACTAAACGTAGCCGCACTTCGGGTACCTACGGTGCTACACAAGAAATAAGTCTCGCGGATGTACCTGCGCAGATGACCAAATGGATGTGCGGCAAGTTGATCGACCAATCAGATAGTTTCATTTTATGGCAGGCCGCGCGCCTTTGTTGCTATTGGTTGATTCAACGTCATCGATGCAGGTGACTATTAGGGTGTGTTCCGAGATGCGATGAAATCGATTACAGTGGCAATCCATGTAAGTGCAGTAGGCATTAGAACCGTATTTCGTGCGAGATACTTTGAGACTACTAAATTTGGTCGGATTCGCGCTGTAATCGATTTCATCGTATCTCGGAACGCAGGGTTAGTTTGGCAATATTGGCGTGAGCGAAATAGGCAATCAATTCTGCACCTTAACCGTATTGGTTAAAAATCATGTTGAATGTACTTATAGCTTCGTTACACTTCTTCCTAGTCTGCGCGAACGTAGAATCCGTAACATATTTTATATATTTTTTTTTAATTGTTTATTTACATAAAAGCATTGCAGTGGTCTCCACACTAGGCGAAAAATCTGTATAGTGGCGACCGAAGGAGAGAAAGTCTGATAACATTTTGTCATGGCGTATGAAAATCGTGGACTACATAATATAGCCTGAAGAAGAAGAAGTATTAAAATCAGTTATACAATGTATAATTGAAATTCAGAGTGTTAGATATGTAGAGTATTGTATATTATTATTACCTTCTTGATCCCATTTCGCCATGTGCCTTTCGTAGGACGTCATTTGGTGGATACCGGGGTCATCGTGAATCTGTACTTCACTTGGGATCACTTGGCCTCCTTTGTCAGTTTGGCCTCCTTGGTCGGTATGGTCACCTTCAATTATATTATCACCTTGTTCAATATGGTTACCTTGATTACTTGGATCACCTTGTTCAATATGGTTACCTTGATTACTTGGATCACCTTGTTCAATATGGTTACCTTGATTACTTGGATCACCTTGTTCAAATGGTCACCTTGAATACTTGGATCACCTTGTTCAATATGGCTACCTTGATTACTTGGATCTCCTTGTTCAATATGGTCACCTTGTAACGGTGCAAACCTCTTTACACCATTCTTTTTTTTTTCTATATATCTTTTTCAAATATTTAATGTCACACATTTCGTAATTTCCCTCATTTTCATCATTACAACTTTACTCTTCGACCAGATCTGACTATTTTACCTGCTTATCCGTTTTTATCCAGATTTTCTGTTTTATTATAAAATAATAATAGGGGTTAAAGTATGAAATTACCGTTTTATTGCAATAGGTTCTTTGAATTGACATAGAATCTTCATGGTTTGAGGTTTTCGAATGAAACTTTTTTCAAATGGTTTATATGATGTTCTTATTTTAAAAAATGTGAAACATTTGAATATCGACTTTCAATTGTTTTTGTTATTCAATTTAGACAAGAAAGATGGATACTGCGAAAATTCGAGTGATTTTTGAATACGAGTTCCGACGCGGAACTAAAGCGGCAGAAACAGCCCGCAATATCAATGCTGCGTTTGGAGGCTAATGAACGCACCGTGCGATTTTGGTTTAAACGCTTTCGTGATGGAAATTTCGACTTAAAGAACGAGCCACGAGGAAGACCGCCCACACAGGTGAATAACGATGAATTAAGAGAGATAGTGGAAGCCGATCCTAGTCAAACTACCCAGGAATTAGCGGCATGGTTTAACGGCATTAGTAGACCCCTCTCCAAACGCAGCATTGATATTGCGGGCTGTTTCTGCCGCGTTAGTTCCGCGTCGGAACTCGTATTCAAAAATCACTCGAATTTTCGCAGTATCCATCTTTCTTGTCTAAATTGAATAACAAAAACAATTGAAAGTCGATATTCAAATGATTCACGTTTTTTAAAAAAAGAACATCACAGAAACCATTTGAAAAAAGTTTCATTCGAAAACCTCAAACCATGAAGATTCTATGTCAATTCAAAGAACCTATTGCAATAAAACGGCAATTTTATACTTTACTAGGTACCTATCTACAAATGAAGCAACAATGGGCTTAAAAACTGCCTAATGCTCACCACTGTTGTGTGTACCATTAATTTGACAGTTCTCCATACTATTTTAGTAAACAAATTAATTGTTTTGTGAATAATATCATTATCCTTGTGCATCCGTTGATTGCAAAAATACGGAAATTCATTTATTTTCCGTGAAAAAAACTGTTGGAGAAAGCTCTTCGTAGAAAAAAATGGAAGGCTAGTACTTCGTCAAGACTTGTGATGCCCATTTTCAATTACTATGGACGCAATTCTTTATCAGGTGATGAATTTCTACACAAAGCTGTACACTCGAGACCAAACAACAATACAATGTGGTGGTTCTTAGGAACACTCAACAGTGCTGCCAACTACAATAAATTTTCAGTTTTTAACCTCATTGAAGTCGTTCCAGTTTTTATTTTTCATAAAAGTTATACAACATTACAACCTTGATTACCTGTGTCACCTTGTTCGGTATGGTCACCACCATCAATTTGACCTCCTTGGTCAGTATGATCACCTTGATTACTGTGACCTCCTTGGTCAGTATGGTCACCTTGATTACTGTGACCTCCTTGGTCAGTATGGTCACCTTGATTACTGTGACCTCCTTTTTCAGTATGATCACCTTGATTACTGTGACCTCCTTGGTCTGTATGATCACCTTGATTACTGTGACCTCCTTGACCACCTTGGTCAACATAGTCACCTCCATCTTTGGGGCGATTGTGGTTTCCTTGGTTGTCTTGGTTAAAATTGCGATTACATGTAAAAGAGTTAAATAGTATTATAAATAAATAATTAATAAATAAATATTCATGGACATATTACACGGATCTCGTTAGCCCTATACTAAGTACAACTGAATGACTTGTATTACAGGTGCTAACTCGACGATAGATTTAATACGATAAATACATAGATAACATCCAAGACCCGAGACAAACTAGAAAAGTTCGTTTCCTAGTTTGACCCGGCCGGGAATCAAACCCGAGACCTTCGGTTTTACAGCAGCGTGCCAAACCGCTGCGCCACCGAGGCTGTCATTATAAGTTATTATATGTCAGACACTTTTTTAGATAATAACATTGAATTTAAATTCAATGATAATAACTAGAAACTTGTAGATCACCATGTAGAATCGCTCGAAGCCCCGACTGCCTGAGGGATCTTAAACGATTACGAAGGTTAAGCAACATAGGGCGCGTTCAGTGCATGGATGGGTGACCGTCTATGACTAACGTTAGTGGCATTTCTCCGAGCGGTTCCGTGGTGCAATAAAGTGTTCTCCTACTATCTAATCCTCAGATCATAGAAATGATCTGAGATCTAATCGCTAACTTGTTAGGTAAAACGCAAGTTAAAATCTTAAAATTGTCCTTAGCACGGGTTAGTGATCGATCCCCAACCCGCATGCCCAGCGTGGGGATTATGGACACTATCCCCCAATGACGGCACAACCTTGCGCTATGGCGCTCATTAGGGGAGGGCTGTGTCCAGCAGTGGACTTATGTAGCCTGATGATAGCAAACAAATTAGCATTGCATCTGTTGGAAAAAGTAGGAGGGAGGGCGGTGCATTAACTAATCGCTTGTGGGAGTTTTGGCGGAATTTAGCAAAGTAATTTTCAAATTTTAATTCTCATAAGATGGAGTTAAAGTCTGGTTACGAGAGGAGTTCCTGTGATAAACCAACTTTAATCCTGTCTTAAGACACTTTTAGTGAGATCAACTTTTACACGAAAAGACAGGGCGCTATGGCGCTCATTAGGGGAGGGCTGTGTCCAGCAGTGGACTAATATAGCCTGAAGAAGGAGAAGAAGAAATACTAGTGCCTACTTCTTGGAGAACTACCAGACTTACCACCAAACATTGGTTTTTTAAACATAGGCTTTTTAAAGTGCCCAGGCCTCGTCCCCTGGACTCCCTCACCGATGCCCGTCTGAGAAGGTTCCTTGCCCTGAGAAAACAATAAATACACGCTGTATCTTGTGACTCCCTAAAATATATAAATAAATAAAATAAAAATTCATAGACATATTACGCAGATCTCGTTAGCCCTATACTAAGTACAATTGAATGACTTGTGTTATAGGTGCTAACTCGACGATAGATTTAATACAATAAATACATAGATAACATCCAAGACCCAAGGCAAAAAGTTCGTTTCCTAGTTTGACCCGGCCGGGGATCGAACCCGAGACCTTCGGTTTTACAGTCAGCGTGCCAAACCGCTGCGCCGCCGCGGCCGTCAATATCCCGGCACTGACCGCCTTTCTTTTTCTACTCATGTCCATAGCAGACATTGCGCAGTATCTGACAACCGCGGTATAATATGTCACAAAGGAGTCTCTACTTTCTTTATACTGAAGATTGACTGCTGAGCGGCTTACAAACAATGCGCAGGAACTTGATTGTCATAATGTCACATGCATGACACATACATACAAATATACATACGGGCATAAATACATGTCGGCATACATAAGATAAAAATATTCTTTATTGTACACTACAAAAAACAACAAATACAAAATAATTACAAAGGTGCATAGTATTATTATTTAATTAAAATGAGTAAATTTCAATATTGACACATACATACGTACACACAAACGCACACACCCTACCCAAAAACACACACACACACACATATACATACATACGAGTACATACTTCGTGTTAGTGGAACGTTTATAGATACGTTTATAAGTACGCACTCATGCGCAGTACTTGCGCAAGTTACTGCGCACTGTCTGCAAAGCGGCTTTAGACAGGATAGTTAGTATTGGCGTTTTTAATACGAGATTACAACCTACACCTGCGTGTCTAACGCAATATCGACTTTATTGCGCGTCGTGCAAAACATTTAACTTTACCTTCTCAAAGTTTATTGTGCCGCACAGGCAAGGGGGGTCAAAACGTGTCGCTGTGTTTTAACTGAATTACCGGCATAACTAATTCGGCGTTTTCGGGTGATGTTTGTACCTCGGAATTGGAGTCTGGTGGAGTTTCTGTAAGCAAGGACGTATATTTTATTAACACACTACATTAGGTGATGTGTTTTTTTTTTTAATTTTTTACAAAAACAAAAAAACCTTATCCAATTACACAATTACGCCAAACTGCAAAGCAGTTTGTTGGCGAAGCGCTCTATCTCTGTATATAGCTAACTTATTTTATACGTATATTATTTGTATACATAAACGTGTGAGACGCTGCGATCGTGTAAAACAAAAAAGAAAAAAAATTTTTTTTATAATTTTCATTTTACCTACTTTGAATTGTAACGTTCATTAAGCCGCAGTTTCTGCACTTAGTACTTTGATTAAAACTGTAGTGTTGTAGAACTTTTATAAATAATAAAACTGGAACAACTTCAACTTTGTACTTTATTTGTACTGTTTCACTTATTTTATATTTATAATAAAAACAGAAAACTAGATAAAAATGAAGATGTAACCATATTTTATAATTTAACTTGTGCTGTGGGTTTTGTATTAAAAAAAATAATTAAAAAAACGAAGTCTCTCCTTTCTTCTAGAAGCAGAAAAATAAAATTGTTTTCTTGGTATATTATTTTAGTTCGATGTAGTTTTTCTCATTTTTGTTTGTACACACACACAACAAATATGAGTCTAAGTCCGGAAATCATAAATCCAACTAAATAACTAGGTACATCTCCGAAACCTAAAAAAAATCTACGCACCAGCACCGGCACCGACGATCAGAGGGTTTTCGTACATTTTCCCGGTAAAAAGCGCGCTTTCGGGATGCTGCGCCAGTCCTGTGAACAGTGTGTCACCATGGGACTCTGAATCTGTTCATTTCCTGTGTTTCAATTGAAACAACGATGTCCAGTCACAGACTCATCATAAGCAAACAAACAAACGAATCTTATTTATAAAAAAAAAGCCAAGTGCGAGACGGACTTGCGCAGCGAGGGTTCCGTATCTTCTTCTTCAGTCTTTATTAGTCCACTGCTGGACATAGCCCTCCCCAAATGAGCGCAAGGTTGTGCCATCATTGGGGGGGTAATGCCCATAATCCCCACGCTGGGCATGCGCGTTGGGGATCGCAGTTTAGTAGAATTGTACTCCATGGGGCGCTGCTGCCCACCCTCCGGTTTGAGTCCCTTAGTCGCCTTTTACGCCGTATAAACTTAATTTATTTTTTTTATTTTATATACATCACATTTCATATACATCAAATGTACAGTTTTAAATTTTTATATTATAAAAGGATATTATTTATATTCTTTTTTGTTGCACTAACCCGTGCTAAGGACAATTTTAAAAACCTATTTAGAGCTGTCTGTAAGTAATACAGAGAGTATTGTAAAGAGGTTCGGTTCACGTCCCGGCATGGGTAGAATTTTGTCCTCTAAATAAGTGTTAAGGATATTATTTGTCAAATTTCGTAAATCGGCAATGTAAATGTTATGTAATTCTGTTACATATGTTACTCACCAGTTTCGCCGAACATAGGCTTGTCCAATATTTTCCCGGCCAGCAGTGGTTTACCAGGCTCCTGGTGTACAGTTTTAGCGTCCCCGCTTATTCTTGGGCTCATGGCCAGATTGTGCTCACTGCCTGTGTTTTAGACAACAATTGTTAGCTAACCGACTATACGATACCATAACGACATATCTAGTTTCATACGCCTGTGGGGAGCACATGTCAACTCTGAGCGCGCTCTACATACCTACTCCCAAATTTCCTGCATCGCGCAAGCAGACTTTCATAAAACCTACCAGAAATATCATCATCATCAACCCATTATGTCCCCACCGAGGGGCACGGGTCTCATCCCTGAGGAAGTTATAGGCCATACTCCACCACGGGGGCCAAGTCCGGATTGGTGGGAGGCTTGCTTGCAAGACTTGTGGCTGGTTGTACTGTCACAAGTTTTCAAGCCACCCTAAGGCCTCTAACTTGGCTTAAAGACTGCCATCTATCGACGGCAGTCGGCACCAACTGCTTAACGTGCCTTGCGAAGTACGGAACCGCTCGGGAAAATGCCATTAGCGTTAGTCATAGACGGTTTACCCATCCATGCACTGAACCCGCCGTGTTGCTTAACCTTCGTGATCGTTTTTAAGACCACTCAGGCAGTCGGGGCTACGAGCGATTCAGAAATATAACGCACGACAAACAACATCCGCACCGGCCGTTCCCAAGTACACGGAAAATTTCCCTTTTATAGTCGAAAAGCACAATCACCCGCTCTTTCCTATACGTCACTACGACCTTGGCGTCTTCCAATCTAAAACCATGCAAGGGGTGCATGAAAGGAGCCTCTCCGAACAAAGTTCTCACTGACTCCGTACTTCTGACGCGCCCTAGGCAACAATCAGCGAGTCTTTTACTTCTTCTTCTTCAGGCTTATATTAGGTAGTATACTGCTGGACATAGCCCTCCCCTAATGAGCGCCATAGCGCCCTGTATTCAGCCTGCCGCATCCAGCATCCGCCGGCAGTTTTTCGCAGATCGTCATCCCACCTGGTCGGAGGGCTTCCTAGACTACGTTCGCCGAGTCGCGGTCTCATGCACACACACATACGTATATACACGTGCTAATCTTAGTCCTCCCTATATTTCCACTCACCAGCACTGCCATACAGAGGGTTATCAAACATTTTCCCGGTAAAAAGCGCGCCTCCCGGACGATGCTCGAGTCCAGTGAACAGTCTGTCACGTTCGGTCGCTGGTCTCTTGTCCTGTTCACTTCCTGCGAAGCAACAATTTTTATTTATTTCGCAAATTAACATAATTACGTTACATCTTACGCTGTTTCATAATTGAACATTGTTAATTATTTCATATTTAACAATGTTCAATCATCGATGACGAAGGGTATATTTGGCGTTATGGTTGGACAAACACCTTATCATAACTTGAATGTAATGCTATGTCTATAATGCTGTTTCGTACATGTTTTAGTAATAAATATATAATCCTTACACTATTTTTATTTTTAATGCACTAACCCGTGCTAAGGAACAAATTTAAAAACCTATTTAGAGGCTAAAAATTTCACCCATGCCGGGATTCGAACCCGCAACCTCTGGCTATCCGTACCAGCGCTCTACCAGTTGAGGCAATGGGCGACTCACGGCATCAGTGAAATTTCGAACCTCTTTACAATATTCTCTGTATTACTGCAAAGTAGGTAGTCGGGGCTGTAAGTAATGCAATTTGCTTAAGTCAGATGTCGCTGCCTGTACGTAATACAGAGAATATTGTAAAGAGGTTCGAAATTTCACTGATGCCGTGAGTCGCCCATTGGCTCAATTGGTAGAGCGCTGGTACGGATAGCCAGAGGTTGCGGGTTCGAACCCCGGCATGGGTGAAATTTTTAGCCTCTAAATAGGTTTTTAAATATATAATCCTACTAATATTATAAACGCGAAACTATAGAAGTATGGATGGATGGATAGATGTTACTCTTTCACTTAAAAACTACTGATTTGATTTTAATTAAACTTTACAATAATATAGCTGTTTCTGTCTTATTACAAGTAGGTAAAGCTTTTGCATCAAAATAACACATAGGCTATAATTTTTAAAGATATTGTGTGAATCGTCCAAAATATGAGAAATCAGTGTCAAGTAGGAAAAATCTACCATCTGCGAGCTATTCTGGCGTGCGCTACCTAAACCGCTTGAGTTAGTAGATTTAATGGAAAATGTAGGCAAGAAAATGGTATGGGACAGTGTGGTTGACATATTATGACAGTAAACACATAGAATAATAAAAAGGAGGTGAAACTGTCTGCAACAGGGTGCATGAAAGGAACCTCTCCGAATGACGTTCTCACTGAGTCCGTACGTCTGGCGCACCCTGGGAAACAATCAGCGAGTCTTTTACGCTGATTCGCAAATCTTTTCATCAGGCTTGCCATCGACACACTGGAACGTTTTATAACTTTTATAATTAATAAATAAACTCTGGAACGACTTCAGATGTGGTTTTATTTGTAGATTTAGTATAATATTTTAATAAAACAGAAAAAAAACTGGATAAAAAAACGGAGAAGCAGGTAAAAAGTCAGATCTGGTCAAAGGGTAAAGTAGTAGTGATGAAAAATGAGGGAAATCGAAGAATGAGTGACAAAATTTAAATATTTGAAAATGATAGATAGAAAAAGAAATAAAAATGGTGTAAAGAGGTTTGCACCGTTACAACACTAAAGAGCGGGCGTCCCACGCTGCGGTTGCCAGTTCGTGGTCTGCACACGAGATACTTTGTACTCCATTGACCATCGGTTCTTGGCACTTGTGACCACCCCTGCCACTTCAGCAAGCAAATCCTAGTCCTCCCTATATTTCCACTCACCAGCACTGCCATACAGAGGGTTATCAAACATTTTCCCGGTAAAAAGCGCGCCTCCCGGACGATGCTCGAGTCCAGTGAACAGTCTGTCCCGATTGGTCGCTGGTCTCTTGTCCTGTTCACTTCCTGCGAAAGAACAATATTCAATCATAAATGAAGAAGGGTATGACGGGCACAGAAATGAATACGCCACGTTATAATACGAAACGCTCGTGGCCTAGTCGAACCGAGTGATTGCAGTCAATCATTTGAGGCAACAACAGACCCGGTGACCGTCCCGTAACTACCGCTAGAGGCATTTTTCCGAGCGCTTCCGTGCTTCGCAAGGCACGCTAAGCCGTTGGTGCCGGCTGTCATGTAATGGCAGTCGTTAAGCCATGTCAGAGGCCTCATGGGCGGCTTGATAACTTCTGGCAGGAAGGCCCGCCACTGTCTTACCAACCTCCACTAACCCGGACTTGGCCCCCGTAGTGGAGCATGGGCTACTATGAAGCGGTCTATCGCGGAAAGGGTCAAAGAGCACATTGCTGCAGTCAAGAATGGACTGGTAAAGAAATCCGCGATAGCTGAGCATTTATTGGAGGCCGGAACGAACCACTGGATCGAGCTACATCGACCGAAAGTTCTCTCAACCGATCGACAGTATTACCGAAGAATCGTTCGGGAAGCAATTGCAATTAAAAAGCACAAGAATTTCAATAGAGAGGATGGTTTCAAGCTTTCAAGTAGATAGGTGGAATCCAGTGCTAAGTAATTACAAAAGTCACGCGCCTTATCACCGGACCTGTCCGTCGACGTAGTGAGTGCGAAAAATTAATAGTGACTACCTACCTACCCACAATAATTGACTGTACTCGCCACTTCTGTCTACCCGAGACCACGGCAACTGTAACGCTGCCGAAACGTCGGGAAATAAGGTTACCTAAGGTCGGGAAATACGTCTTACCTAATAAATAATCGCGATTTGGCCCGTTTAATATATAACTATGTACTATGAGTATCGCGAATCATTAAGAAATTCTATAAGCAGTTACATATATAGTTATAATCAACTTACTTATATACGTTATAATAACAATCTACGCGATGAGGAAATAAATACAATATTGTCGAGACAACGGAAAACACAAAATGAAAAGGAGAATGCACGAATACTAAACTTGCAGGGACAGATAAAACTCCTTAAACTTGCTTTTGAAGACAGCTGAGGAAGTCAGGAAGGGCAGCGCCTTATTGAGACCGTTCCAATTGTTCAACCGAAAATTGTTCCTGCCCTCCTATTACGTTTACGTAGCACTCCACGCTGTCGAGTGAAGCATTTAGACGACTCCTAAGTGTCAAAAAATGCATGCATTTGACAGCCGGAGTAGCTTAAAAAAAATAAAAATCAACGTCACTCAACTCAGTGGATACCTAAGTACGTAATAATGCCCCAGAGTGCTTAGTGCGTGTTTGACAGATCCAATCGAATAACTTTACTACCGCGTTAATCGAGCATTGTGTAGTGAGTATGAGTAAGTTAACCGTTCGAACTGGCAAAACGCTGTCACAGTACAACTCGCACTCGCGTTTAATCGTGTTTTGGCTGGTAAACGTGTTCACGTCTCAACGTAAACCATTACAACTCGCACTCAGCAATTTTAATTTCCATACTTGTCGCTAGGTGGCGCTTCCTCGATGCCATAGAAATATGAGTTTACGTTAACGCGATCGAGGAGTTAAAAAACTCGCACTAAGCACTCTGATGGAACCTCTGTCTAAACGCTTTCAACTTCTTTCACGGACTTTATAGATGGATAGAGAGTAACTTGTACCTACCACCATTTAACATCGGATCGCCGAACGCAGGAGCAGCAAAGAGACGTTTCTGCATCACCTTCTTTCTTGGATTGAAAATTTGGTGCGGGAGATGACCTGCCAGATAAAAAATGGGGAAAGTGCGAGTTGGACGCGCTCACTGAGGGTTCCGTACAAATTTGAGGTTACATAGACATACTAGCTTTTGCCCGCGTCTCCGTCCGCCCGCGTGGACCTTAGTAGCTACAAAATTTTGCAACCCTGTTCACTCCCTTAAGGGTTATATTAAAAAAAAAACGGCGAAACACGATCAGTTCTGTTGAAGAGTATTTATTTTAAGTTTCAAGAAAATTAGACTACATTCTTTACACCTCCCATACAAATTTTGACAATACTATTCGCCCCTTTAGGGGTTGAATTTAATAAAATCCGGTCTTATTTCTTGCCTACATTACATAAAGACCCTCTGTGCAAAATTTCAGCTTCCTAGGTCCAACGGCTTGGGCTGGGCGTTGATGAGCGAGTCAGTCAGTCAGGACTTTGAATTTTATTTATATAGGTAGATTATAAGTTTTTTACATGTTTTCATTTTCCATTCTTAAACTATTTATAATTAAATATGTAAGTGAATATGTATGTAGGATGTAATATGTATGTAGGATGGCATTCGCGTTCAGTACAACAATGTATTAAGACATCTGATGGGATCTGATCTTTAAACAAAACATAGATTATTATTATTGTTTTGCAAAACCGTATTTATCCAATCCATGTTTATGTTTGTATTCCTTCTTTTATTTATTTTAAATGTTAAATGTTTTTTAAACGTCTATTCACCCATTATTTGTTTTTTCAATTTTCTTACTTGTTTTTTTTATTATTATTAAATTCTTTATTGTACCTGTAAAGATTGTACAATTGGTGGGCTTAATACTAAATTGTATTTTATTCTAGCCAACCAACAGGTGACGTGGAGAAGGTGGGGGCAGTCACAAACGGTGAGGTGATATTTTATTGTCAAATATCTTTTTTAAAATTAAACTATGTATTAATAAGTACAATAAATTATAAACATAAACATATACAAGTATAATAATTAAGCACATATTATTATATAAAGATGAATAGATAGACTTCATAAGCATATAAATAGACTTCATAATATATTTTTTCCTCTGTTTGTTTATAATGTGTTGTAAACTTTGTGTATGTATATATTATTTTGTTGTGTTTTGTGAATATGTTACTGTTTTGTTATGTTTTTAGTATTGTGCCGTTGAATAAATTATTTCTCTCTCTCTAAAGCGATACTGTAGTGCCTCAACCATGTTTGCTGACGCGCGTGTTAACACGTTTAATGCCGTCATTTATGGACCAAGTTGCCACGTGTAGAAACTAATAAGAAGAGAGGTGTCTGACCGGCTCTTTTTGACGGATACGTACAAGTGTTGGATAAAAGTGTCTTGTAATCTTAGTACTAATGCACCCTTTGACCCTACTTTGTTATATAAGTAGTTCTAAAAATTTGAAAAACGGCGAAACAGGCTTTCAATAAATTGTGTTGAAGAGTATTTATTTTAAGTTTCAAGAAAATTAGACAACGTTATTTATACCTCCCATACAAATTTTGGCAACCCTTTTCGCTCCCTTAGGGGTTCATTTCTAATTCAATTTCAAAAAATCTGGTCCTACTCTTCTTCTTCAGGCTATATTAGTCCACTGCTGGACATAGCCCTCCCCTAATGAGCGCCATAGCGCTGGTCTTATAATAAGAAGAAGGGCACAGGGGAAGAACAATGCAATGTCGCATTTTTACTTTTTTTTAACTGATAATGCCATTTTGTACTGTAAAAGTTGTAGAACAAAAGGCAAAAACGCTCTTGAGAAAAACATGCAGAGTATCTGAGTAATCGCCTTATAAAAATACTACTACAATGCAAAAACATGCAAGGTCCTAGTCGTACACGGAAAAAAAATGTTTTGTCCATGGTTCATTTCTACCTTTGTCACTGAACCCTAATACTATTTATTAAAAAAACAAGACATTTGTGTAATAAATCACATAAGTAATGTATATTGTATAGAGGTTTCAAATCTATTATTCACGTTATCTCAGTTCAATGTCGGTCGGACATAGCATGTTCTTCCTTTGTACCCATCGATTTTAATTTCAACTCAATACCTCGAAGCGTTTCCGAAATACCTAAAGGGAAAACAAAGTGATCCTATAAGTGTTACGTCTTTCCTTTTGAGCCACGGAACCCTAATAACAAAATTATCGGATGTTGTGTTTTTGATGATTACTAAACAATCACAAAACTGAATGGATTTTTTTTAGATAGAGAAATATTTATTGCACAATTAGGAAAAGTAATTACCTACAAATAGAAATTTACAATTTTGTAAACTTAAATATTCATAATAATAATAATTAATTATTAAAATGGAACTAAAACTAAAACATTCTATAATTTAAATAAAATATTTGAGCCAGATCGCTGTCGGGCGGCAGAATACCAAGAAGGCTGGAGGCATTGCCTCGCTGTATGGCTAGGCTTATCCTTTGGCCAAAGTAAGCACCAGCCCTCGGGTCTCCTGAAGCGCCGACTAGGCGCGACGAGATCTCAAAGAGGAGTCGCGCCTCCGGAACCCAGAGTCTCGACTCCGAAAGGCACAAATATATAGCCCTTTCCAACTGAGCTTATGGGCGACTCACCGGCATCAGTGAAATTTCGAACCTCTTTACAATATTCTCTGTATTACGTACAGGCAGCGACATCTGGCTGAAGTAATTTGCATCACTTGCAGCCTCGAGCATACCTACTTTGCAGTTAGGTTTTTACATCAACCAGAGGTCGCGGGTTCGAATCCCGGCATGGGTGGAATTTTTAGCCTCTAAATAGGTTTTTAAAAATTGTCCTGAGCACGGTTAGTGCATCAAAAATAAAAATAGTGTAATGAAATAAGCACTGTAATAAATAGTTTCTCGAATACTTTGATATGAAAAGCGCCATCTAGAGATTGGTAGCGGAATAATTTTTAAAACCCTATTTAGAGGCTAAAAATTCCACCCATGGATTCGAACCCGCGACCTCTGGCTATCCGTGCGAGCGCTCTTTCCAACTGAGCTTCTGGGCGTCTCACCGGCATCAGTAAAATTTCGAACCTCTACAATATTCTCTGTATTACGTACAGGCAGCGACATCTGGCTGAAGTAATTTGCGTCACTTGCAGCCCCGAGTACCTACTTTGCAGTTAGGTTTTTACATCGGAATGATATCGCTGTACCCACATGATTATACTCTTTTTAATGCACTTCACAGATTTTTAAAAACCTATTTAGACGCTAAAAATTCCACCCATGCCGGGATTCGAAGCCGCCACTTCTGGCTATCCATGCCAGCGCTCTTTCCAACTGAGCTAATGGGCGACTGAATAATTTCAACAGAAAGATTCCAGGTTCGATATCAACTCTAGTACCTATGTCCCCACTGCTGGGGCTCGGGTCTCTTCCTGCGTCGCAGAAGGTAAGGCCATACTCCACCACGGGGGCCAAGTCCGGGTTGGTGGTGGATTGTGAGACTGTGGACGGCCTTACTGTCAGAAGTTATCAAGTCGCCCTTATGAAGCCCTCTGACATGGCTAAACGACTGCCGTTACATGACGGCCGGCAGCAACGGCTTAGCGTGCCTTGCGAAGCACGGTCGATGATGATGAGGAGGTGATATAGAAGTGATGCTTACTGTCCTTTGCTGGAGCGTGATTAGACGGTTTAGTTCTTTTATTTTTCCCAGTTTTATTTTTTTGCTTCTTTTTCGCTGACTTTCTTCTCACTGATGACAACAGAAAGAAAAATGAGAAATAAAATGGAGAACTGGCCATAGACAAAGAGTGGAAATCTAAAGGGGAGGCCTTTGCCCAGCAGTGGGGCACAGTAGACATGCGCAAAACAGTACCCTATGAGAACATGCCACATGGCATTGGCATTATAGCAGTACTCAGTATGCGGAATATGGCCTACCTGAGATGTCGCATTATGACTCAGGAGGGCCATGTTTAGAGTCATTGTCATTATGCCTACATGACGTAGCCCCTCTGTATAATCCATTATACTTAAAATACGAGGCGGTGTCAAAGAAATGTAGGCCTTATCAAGAACGTATTGAGCTCAAAACGCTTTACCGGCGCGATAGAGACAGCGGAATTAAATTCTTTCGCTCATTCCTGATGCCATCGTTATCAACCCTTGTATGTCCCCACTGCTGGGGCACGGGTCTCTTCCTGCATCGCAGGAAGGTTAGGCCATACTCCACCACGGGGGCCAAGTCCGGGTTGGTGGAGGATTGTAAGACAGTGGCGGGCCTTACTGTCAGAAGTTATCAAGGCGCCCATAAGGCCTCTGACATGGCTTAACGACTGCCATTACATGACAGCCGGCACCAACGGCTTAACGTGCCTTGCGAAGCACGGAAGCGCTCGGAAAAAATGCCACTAGCGGTAGTCACGGGACGCTCACCCATCCCGTACCTGACCGCGCCTGTTGTTGCTTAACCAAGTGATTGGTTCCAATCACTCGGTTCGCCTAGGCCACGAGCGCTTCATGATGCAATAGGTCATGCTAAATTTTCTCGCGTACTGGGTACTGATCCAGTACGCGGGCGTGCAATACTTATAACGCGTACTGCATAAGTCGCAGCACTTACGCATGCCTAGGGCACAGTCATGGCTAAAAAAAAACAATAACATGCGTACAATAACATTAAAATAAAAATATAAAAACGACTTCAGTTCACTAAGGGCCTGTTTCACAATCTGCAAATAAAGTTCCGGATAAGCTCTATCCGCAACCAGGGCTGCCGTCTGTTCTAAATTTGAAGCCATAAACAAATACACGCAATATAGGAATATTTATTTAAATTTAGAACAAACGGCAGCCCTGGTTGCGGATAGCTTATCCGGAACTTTATTTGCCGATTGTGAAACAGGCCCTTAGACACTGAAAACGCAGAAATTATTAAAACTTACTATGACATCTGAATTCGATATAGATACCTATACATGTAGGTATTTTAAGTCGGTGCCTTAAATGTATGTGCTCGTCTGGAACCTGATAGACTCCAAGATATTCTTCTTATGCAAGAACATGGTTAAAAAAATATATAATACGGAATACGCAGTCTGTTAGCTTTTAGAATATAGGTACCTCGGGCTCTGGAATATAGGCTTCGGTTTTCGCCGAAAGCACACGAGTGTAATACTACTTCCTTATAACATTTCTTCACTATTTGGAATAGTTATGTGTTATTAGGTGTCATAGTAGTTCCGATATTTCTCGATTCTATCCGATAGTGGCCGAGGTATATTCTAAAAGCTAACAGACGCTACGAATTTAGAATCTTCTTGTTTATCGAAGTTTAAAAAACATGGTATTTTTATTTACTTACTGTCATCGTAGTTAAGTTCTGGAACATATTTAAAAAAAAGTAGTAACAATTTTAAAACATTAATAACAACAAAACACCTTGTCATGTGCCTTGATTATGAATTATGAAACTTTCCACGTATAAGTACAGTACTACGAGGGCTGCTACTTATGTATGCGGAATAGAAAAAATAAACAAATGTATATGGCTAAATATGCTTTTATTGTTTTTCAAATTATTCTCCACTATGATCGATGCACTTTTGCATTCGATGAAACCAATTTGTAAAACACTTTTTCCACTCTGATTGAGGTATCTCCAAAACGTGCTGTTTGAACGCATCTACGTCATCTTCACGGGTCGAAAATTGTTGACCACGTAATTTATTCTTTACGGGGGGCAAGTCCGGGTTGGTGGAAGTTTGTAAGACAGTGGCGGGCCTTACTGTCAGAAGTTATCAAGCCGCCCATAAGGCCTCTGACATGGCTTAACGACTGCCATTACATGACAGCCGGCACCCACGGCTTAACGTGCCTTGCGAAGGACGGAAACGCTCGGAAAAAATGCCATTAGCGGCTAAGGGCGGCGGCTAAGCGGCTAAACATCTGCTATGTCCCAGGAAGTAGGCAGACTGCAGACATGCTGACCAAACCACTTTATGGGCCCAGAATAGATATGCTCAAGAAGATGGCAGGCATCACAAACAGAGGTGGATGTTAGAACAACCTTTTTGTTGATTTTTCCTTTTGTTTTCTCAAGCTGTCACTTCTTGAAAGACAACTAAATAAACTCATCGATATTATACAGCCAAATTTCCTATTTTTCCGTAATCCCGTTTACTTTAACAATATAAGCCTTGACTTACCGCCACTGTCTTACAATCCTCCACCAACCCGGACTTGGCCCCCGTGGTGGAGTATGGCCTAACCTTCCTGCGATGCAGGAAGAGACCCGTGCCCCAGCAGTGGGGACATATATAGGGTTGATATCGAAGCCTTAGAGTCGTATACGAATTATTTGCTAATGAAGTGAGAATTGGCTCTCTGTTCTTTATCGGACAATTATGTGGCTCATGCACTCGTCGCCTAGTGGAACCGAGTAATTGGAATCAATCACTTGGGTTAAGCAAAAAAAGGCGCGGTTAAGTGCAGGATGAATGACCGTTCCGTGACTGCGGCTAGTGGCATTTTTCCGAGCGCTTCCGTGCTTCGCATGGCACGTTAAGCCGTTGGTGGCGGCTGTCATGATAAGCCGTCATCATAAGCCTCATGGGCGGTTTGATAACTTCTGTGAGCAGTAGTAAGGCTCGCCACTGTCTTGCAATCCTCCGCCAACCCGGACTCGGCCCCCGTGGTGGAGTATGGCCTAAGCTTCTTGCGATGCAGGAGGAGACCCGTGCCCCAGCAGTGGGGACATACAAGGGTTGATACCACATATGGCTCATATCACTGTCACGTATCAGATATCCACTGAAATGCGGTATTCATTGTGTGATATATATTACGCCGCAAGTAAAGATTCCGCACACAGATGTATACCTACATGAATGAGAAGTTACATAGGAATAGAATAGAAATGGTTTATTTATTACACACAAAACACAGAATAATTTTAACACAGAATAACCAATCAAAGAAAAACATTAGACACTTATACCTACTTACCTAAAAGTTAATACAAAAGTAAAACTGTGTGTCGTGGCAATAAATGGGTACGTGACTCAGCATGTGTTACGAGTTTTCCCGTAACGCTGGTGTTCTGTCAAGTCCCAGGGTGACAGTCACGAGAATCAACAAAACAATAACTTTATGCTTACAAACAAAAGATGAGATTAAGTAGGTATGTAGTTTACATTGTATTATATTTTTACTTGCATAATTAAGGCGCTGGTTCTAAAACAGGATACAAAACGCCTGTACAATGGTAACAATGCGAGGTCATCAGAAATATGAACATACAGATGTACAGCCAGCCAAAGGCCACTTGCACAAGTCTATTACCGCGGTCTCCAGCGGGCATCAAACTCATAACGTGTGGTAAAACTCAGTAAGTACTTACTTGTTACTTTTATGTCTGAAAATATAATCATATCACACTTATGTAGATATTATATTTTTTTTTAAATTATAATATTATAATGAGTATATATTCTCTGTACTTGTAGTAAAAGTTAATATTATGTTATTGAAAAATGTCACAATTTGTTTTTGTTATTTCGTTGTTTTTTTTTTAATTTTTATTTGTTTAAATGATTATTTATGTTATTTTAATATGATATGACGAGACTGTTGTGGACTTATATAGTTTACGTTATTCTTTTGATTGTATGTGACATTCTTATGATGATAATTTTAATTTATAATCACATTATCACATAATAATACCTATAACATTTACATATTCAATTCAATTCAATTTCGTTTATTGCTTCATGTGGTACAGAATAGGTCTTAACATATGGGTATAATTGTGCGCAACATGAGCCCTGTAAGGGCACTCAGAAATACATTGCTTCTGGCCCCACACCGCAGATTAGATAATAGTTACTACGTCCCACACTAGGATACCTACGCTGTGTCGTGGGAACCGGAAACAGCGACATCACAAACATGTAAACATCCAAGACCTGGAGTTTTTTTTTTGTCCCCAGCCGGGGTCCGAACCCACTTCACACTATACTTATATATTAATATAAGCAAGCGCTCGTGGCCTAGTCGAACCGAGTGATTGGAATTAATCACTTGAGTTAAGCAACAACAGGCGCGGTCAGGTACAGGATGAGTGAGCATCCCGTGACTACCGCTAGTGGCATTTTTCCGAGCGCTTCCGTGCTGTCATGCAATGGCAATCGTTTAAGCCATGTCAGAGGCCTTATGGGCGGCTTGATAACTTCTGACAGTAAGGCCCGCCACTGTCTTACAATCCTCCACCAACCCGGACTTGGCCCCGTGGTAGAGTACCTATGGCCTAACCTTCCCCACTGCTGGGGCACGGGTCTCTTCCTGAAGAGACCCGTGCCCCAGCAGTGGCGACATGCAAGGGTGGATAACGATAATAAAGGCGAAAGTTTGTGAGTGCGCTGCTGAGTCTTACCAACTTCGTTGTCTTCCTCTTTCTCGTATTCATCATCTTCTCTGAACTGGACTTGCAGTCTAGGATCCGCTGTGATATCAGTAAATTATATTATCATGAATTTTCGCTGGTTTGAAAGCCGTAGCAGGATAAACCTGCCGAAAAGGCTAGATTGTTTTTTTTTTATTTCTAGACTTTTAATACCTATAATTCACGTTTCTCTGAAATTGACTTATTCTCATCTGGCAAGCCTCCTTCAAAAATACAGATGCTACTCAACTCACACACACACACACACATACACTCCCTCCCTCTCCTCGCCCCGTCCACTTCCCAATTCAATTTAATTGAAACATATTAATATTTAATTTTATCCACTGCTTGATATTGTACCTATAGTTTCAAATGAAATCAATTTTTGGGTTTTTTGTCACAATAATTATTTGCAGATATTTTTTGTCATTTAAGCTAGGTGGCGCTTCCTCGATGCCATAGAAATACACGTTTACGTTAACGCGATCGAGTGGTTAAAAAACTCGCACAAAGCACTCAGAGTAGTGAGTATGAGTAAGTTAACCGTTCGAACTGGCAAAAAGCTATCACAGTACAACTCGCACTCGCGTTTATTCGTGTTTTGGCTGTTAAACGTGTTCACTTCGCAACGTAAACCATTACAACTCGCACTCAGCAACTTTAATTTCCATACTTGTCGCTAGGTGGCACTTCCTCGATGCCATAGAAATATGAGTTTACGTTAACGCGATCGAGTAGTTAAAAAACTCGCACTAAGCACTCTGAGTGTCTGAGGCGTTCAAATATCTCGGCACGCGGTGTAATTAATAAGCCCTTATTCTCTCTCTAAGAGAGGGGCTGTGCCATGCAGCGGGAGAGGCATTTAGAGGCTGCATAAAAAATCTATTTTATTATGGTAAACAAACAATTGTGAATGTTAACAGCATCTCATAAGCATAACTAACAATGAAGAATTTTAAGGTGCTTTAGCGACACTTAAGGTCTTTTAAATTATTTTTTTTTTAATAAATATTCATGGTCATATTACGCAGATCTCGTTAGCCCTATACTAAGTACCTACAAGTAACTGACTTGTGTTATAGGTGCTAACTCGACGATAAATTTAATACAATAAATACATAGATAACATCCAAGACCCGAGACAAACTAGAAAAGTTCGTTTCCTAGTTTGACCCGGCCGGGGATCGAACCCGAGACCTTCCGTTTTACAGTCAGCGTGCTAAACCGCTGCACCACCGAGGCCGTCGTTCATTTCGTTCATTCATATTCCATAATTAATTTATTGATCTGTGACTCACAAGTACATGAAGATGTTATAAGTTTAATAAGTGGAGTTGCTATGTGCTCTACCTAAATAGGAATACAAATCATGTCCAATTAGATTACAATCAATATTAAATTAAGGGTGGTGACTAGCGCCGCCAATGGAACAAAAATCATAACTTTTTTTATATCCACTCCATCCAAAGCGATAAGACCGCCAATTGTATATTGAATTCAAACTTAAATCTAAGTAATAATAATTCATTATTATTGTAGTAACTTAAATCTAAGTAACAATAGTTTATTTAATAATAATAATTTATTATTATTATTATTATGGAGAAAAAGAAGGTAAAGGTCTCGATTATTATTATATTTAGATTTAAGAAATCATGGTTGTATTCTTTTTCTGGTTGTGCAATAGAGTGTTCTCTATCTATCTATAATGCGTTTTTATATTGCACCAACGGAGGAGCAATGTGATTGTGGAGCCTCATCGCAATCCATGGTGCAGCTGCTCCAATGTCCATTGTGCCCTCACGCCTGCACTCTGGAGGAGCTAACAGAGGCCAACGCTGCTGCAATTGCAGTAGCCCACTATTGGGCAGGAAAAATATAAGCTGGTCGAATCGCTGACACGAAAAGAAGAAGAAGCATAGGTTTTTATCATAAAAAATAAAAGATTTTTATTTGTCAAACATGCGTATTGAAAGATGGTACAATTTATGTGGAGACCGCGACTCGGCAAACGTAGTGTAGGACGCCCTCCGACTAGGTGGGATGACGATTTGCGAAAAACTGCAGGCAGATGCTGGATGCGGCAAGCTGATGACAGGGCGCTATGGCGCTCATTAGGGGAGGGCTATGTCCAGCAGTGGACTAGTATAGCCTGACGACGACGACCACGACATTTTATGCTGTGTCCTACATGCTTTGGCATTTTAGACATACACATTTTTCCGATGAGAGAGCGGCTTGTAGGATTGGACTTGTCTTAAGTTTTCTGAGACACATTATTGACAATAGTCTATAAAATTATACATAATCATGTCAAAGAGTAGTAAATTAGGTAATTAATATTAAGTAAGCTAAAATTATCTGTGTTAAAGTCAAGTTAGATCGTGAGTCAGGTCTTTCAGTCAAAAATTCTATATCACACTTGTCAAGTAAGATGTTTTTCAAGTTAGGTTAGGTCTCTAGGTATTTTGTTATAAATTGTAGCCCCTGTACAGAATATACTTTTTTGGAGTAGAGCATTATTTGCCCTGCGAACACAAACTCTACTCGTATCACGTTGTACTCTGTTACTTACATCGGAAATCGGTTTAAAAATGTCTGCATAAAGTTAACATCAAAAATATGCCCAGGTCGGGCATCTACCAATGCTTTGTTTACTAATTTATATTAAATTTGTGACGTTACAGTAGCAATACTAGCTGCGAAGGAAAATATCGTAAGGGAACCTGAGTGCCTGAGGTGTTCACTTCAGCGCCAATCCGCGGTGGGCACGCGTGGCTGTAAAGCCCATACTCTCTTTTGAGAGAAAGCCTGTGCCGGGCAGTAGGATAGCCAACCTAAAAATAGTACTTAAATATACTTACCGTATCTGGCGTTCCTTTTGAGCCTTCTACGTTGTTTTGGACTGACGCTCGTTTTAAGATCTGAAAAATATCCTTAAAATCAAGGAGTTGAAGACAGTATGTGTAGTGTTACTTTGAATGACGGGATACGCAATAGTCTGATTAGAGAACGTTGTGGACTGAAAGAGGATGTAGTGACTAGAATTGAGAAAGGAATGTTACGTTGGTTTGGACATGTGGAGAGGATGAATGAAGAAAGATCGACGAAAAAAATATTATACTGCGAATGTGAGTGGAAGGGCTGGTAAGGGACGTCCCAGGCGGACAAACATCGACCAAACAGGTCATGTATTAGCGAAGGGGAAGATAAAAAGTACCCGGAACGACTTATGAACGTTGATGAAGCGAAGGTGAGAAGGGGATACTGGCGTGAGATTATGTATGTATGTATGTATGTATGTATGTATGTATGTATGTATGTATGTATGTATGTATGTATGTATGTATGTATGTATGTATGTATGTATGTATGTATGTATGTATGTATGTATGTATGTATGTATGTATGTATGTATGTATGTATGTATGTATGTATGTATGTATGTATGTTTGTATGTATGTATGTAAGTATATATATGTATGTATGTACGTTGAACATAAAATTGCAATGCAACTGATGTAATAGATTTCTGATGACTTGAGAAAAGATGACCAGAGTGGAGTTTTTTTCCCGCTGCCCTTTTCTCCACTACACTACGGCCCGAAGGCAGCGGCTTACAATTTACATTGTACATTGACATTCAGCAAACAGAATGTTCGTTGCGTTGAAATAAATTTATTTGATCCCTCCCCTAATGAGCGATTCTAATGAGATTCATAGTGTTTGTTGTGTGTTTGCGTGTGTGTGTGTATGCAATGTATGATTTGTGGACTCGCGGTTCGTTCGGCGTCTAACGCCTTTTCTAAACATGCTGAGACAAAACACGCGAACATTGCGTATACGCTTGCGATTTAGATTAAGATAATAATACTTACATTTCTTTATCTTTTCAAATGTAGCGTGGTCATCACAATATTTTAATGGAACTTTGGTGGCTTCAATGTCTGGAATTTTATCAAATAAATCAGTTTCAATCCGGGTGCGGCTTGACAAGAAATAGCAGAAATTAAATACTATACGATCCAAATAATACTATTATTTATTTTTTGGAACGAATATATGTTTTATTTGAAGGAGCTATGAACGTAAAAATACAAAGGTATTACGTGAAAGTATTGGAAGCGCTCGCTCGTGGCCTAGGCGAGCCGAGTGATTGGAATCAATCAAAGCGACCCGTGACTACCGCTTAGTGGCATTCACAGAGTACATTACCTAAATAGAGACCAAACTCCGACTATAAAATCGGTAATGCGTAACTAGCGCCATCTGATACCATGTTTCATTACTACATTACCATATAAACATAGCTATAGGTACGCAAATACGCTATATAGGTACCCGTATAGGTTCAAAAATTTATTATTTGTAGATTTATTTTCTAGTTTTTAAATAAAGAAAACTCCAAGTAAAATCAATTTTTTATTTCTTTCTTTTAAAACATTTTTGATTGTATTTTTTGGCTTTTATTTGATATTTATAATTTTCATTTTCATCGACGTCCCTCCTCCCAGTTAAAATCTTATTTATATTTTTACAATAGTGGAAGATAAAAAACCTGCTCACCGTATTGATTAAATAATCGGTTACTTTTTCTTTATGTTCCACACACTGAATAAAATTAAAATCTACAAGTGTAATCAAGGCAGTTCTAATGATAATGACTTCTTTTAAATTTGGTTTATTTAAATTCTCTTTTTCAAAATGTGGTCAATGATGTCTTGCATCTGATATTAAATTTATTAATTCTGTGCTGGGAGTGCACAGCCACCGTCGACTTTCAAATTCCTTGTATCTGTAACAACACAGTCCTTTTTCTTAACGCAATTTCTGGATGTAATAGCCGGAGGAACAATAGCTCAACTCAACGGAAAACAGCAATCCAAAAACTAAATAAAACAGGAGCCAAATGTATACAGCGCAGACGCAAAGAAAAGATTTATTAACTTTTACGAGCGCAGACGCCACGGCTACTATTGTTTTGCTAGATTAGGTTCAGTGTTGCCAACTCAGAAACTACAAAATATGCGAGATAGATGTCGAAAATATGCCAACTTTTTACGAAATATGCAAAATTAAAATGTTAACGTATGAATCAAAATGTTTATTCACTTAAATGTTTCATAATCTATCACCCACCTGATCTTGTGCGGAATAATAAGATATCAGTGAAACAAAATATCAATGTCCTCGTCATCATCAGTAGGTATCAACAGTTGCAATTGCAACTGATGTTGAAAATTGAGATCTCTCGCAAGTGTCTTTGCTACCAATACAGCGCAGAACACCGGCACTTCGCAGGAATAATAGAACTTCCCTAATCTCTTGAGTCCAAATCATAAATTGTATCTTCCAAATAATCATTAATGTTATAATATGCTTTTTTGCACAAAGTATGCTTAACACGGGCATCGGCTGTAAATCGGATAGAACTTATTATAGAACTGTATACAGTGCCCCATAAAGGATGTAATTATTAACTTTTGCAAATCGTGTAATTAACTTTTGCAAACCGTGGAAAGGACAATTTATGTTTATTTAAATTTATTTTTTTATTATGATTGCTATCAATATTTCCGTAACGGGTATTTTTCCTTATGTCAAATATAGTTGGAACCACTGTCAAACTCCGTGCACTGCTCTATGGTTTGTAAGGAAACCACAGATAATAGACCGAATTTGACAGTTATTGCCACAGAATTTATCTGTGAGGAAAAACGCCCATTGTTGAGATTTTTTCTAACATACATAATGTTTTCATAAATGTATTGACTTGCAACTGTTAAGATGTTAGTTTCTTTAAAGAAATCCCTTAGCGAACTAAAAGAAATTAATAAAATAAAATACCTATTTAATTTTTGTAAGATAATTATTGTTTTAAAAAACAGTTTTAAAAAATATTTAACTGTATAAAAGTAGTTTTAAAAGCCCCGTTCATGGACGAACCTAAATATGATTTATTTCAGGCAAAGGACTTAGGTGTGGCATCCTTATTATCTGAAATCACTTTATCTTTAGTGACATCTATTTCCAGGATATGAACTAAATTTATAACGCCATCTCTACTGAAACTACAAAAACTACTTGAACCAAAATTGTCGTGGGGCGCCATCTCCATCTAAGTTTCAGAAATAGCTGATTGTTATGCTACTTGATTAAAAATACACGTCTTACGAGAACACAAAATGAAATGGCAGTGATTCGCGATTTTATAGCGTAATAATATTATCTATTACTCATTTTTTTGTTTGAAGCTTGAACACTCTGGTGGCATTTTTCCGAGCGCTTCCGTGCTTATATACATAGGTTGCTCTTCATTTAAGTACCTTGTGATACACGACATTTTTTGTTTTATTATCAGGTGCAAAAACAAACAACGCAGATGGTCTTCCGACCCGTGAACATGCCACGTATAATTGACCATGGGAAAAACATGAATGTTCTAGATTTAAACTTTTAAGGATTGACCTTGTGATTTGTTGATGGTCATGGCAAATGCAAGACGTATCGGAAATTGAAGTCTTTTAAATTCAAACGGCATATCGGTTGGGATCATCGGTATCCTCGGAATGAGAACTTCCTCACCTTTGAATTTTCCTATCATTATCGTAGCGTAAATTACATTGTTCATCAATTTTCTAACCACCAAACGCGTACCGTTGCACAGTTTTGGTTGGTTTATGTTTCGAAGCATGATTACTACGGAGCCAACCTTTAGGCGTAAATTGTGCGGTGGTAAGCCAGGCACGTCCAAAGAGTTTAAAAATTCAATTGGATAGTTGGTGGCTTCATCTTCATTTGTGACGCAGTCAATAGATTTGAATGAATGCATTGTTCCAATGATCTTATTTTGAATTATGTAGTTTAGGTCATCTACATCTTTATTCTTTGCCGCTAAAATTGCTCGCTCACTCATCCATTCATAATTTTTGTAGCTAGAAATAATTTCTGGAAATACATTGTTGATAAGTTCGTCTTTTGATGAGACAAAATTACAGAAATTATATTAATCCGCTCGATTCATCGACATTCTTCTTGCATCACGGCTTTGTCGGAAAAGATTCGATCGTCTTGGTCGTGGCATTATTAATTAAACTTCACTTCACCTAAAAACTTAAATTTTCAACCATACCGAGTTTTATAGTTCACTTCACTGTTTATACGAATGGGCAATTGGGCAATAATGTTAATTATTTATTTAATAGAAATAGTTTTATTATTGATTTCATACAAATATCAAATTGTCATCCATACGTCATTACATAGCTGTCATTATACGTCAATTTTGTTATTCCAAGTCTGATTCTTTTTTGTTATACCACGTTTTATAGTGACTGACGTTACATGTCAAGTCACACGGGAATGATGTCGAACGGGATAAAAAGTATCCTATGTCCTTCTCCTGGCTCTAAACTACCTCCCTGCCAATTTTCAGCTAAATCGGTTCAGCCGTACTTGAGTTATAAGTGAAGTAACTAACACGACTTTCTTTTATATATATAGATATATATATATTGTATGGAATCAGCTAGGCGGTTACTTTGCGGAAATCCGCAATAGCATTAAAGTTAGCATTGCATCTGCTTGAAAAAGTCTGAGAGAGGGCGGTGCATTAACTAATAGCTTGTGGGAGTTTTGGCGAAATTTAGCGAAAGTAATTTTCTCATTTTAATTCTATTAAGATGGAGTTAAAGCCGGATTACGAGAGGAATACCTGTGTTAAACCGACTTTAATTCTGTCTTATAACACTTTTAGTGAGATCTACTTTTTGTAAAGAAGACCGTAACAATTTATTATGATGCAAACATTATTATAATGCACTGACAAAACCGAGGCCTAGTAGGTACGACGATCTGCGAAAAACTGCCGGCAGATGCTGGATGCGGCAAGCGCTGAAGACAGGGCGCTATGGCGCACATTAGGGGAGGGCTATGCCCAGCATTCGACTAATATAGCCTGATGATGATTTAGACGCTAAGATAAGATAACTCGACAGAGTCATTTATTTTCTCATTCGAATTCAATCGGCGAAAAAAATCTGTATTCTGAACGCCATGCGTTCAGAATACAGATTTTAACTGTCGCTCGACCTTTTAGGTATGTAGAATTCCAAGTCATAAGAATTACTTGCTAATGAAGTGAGAATTGGCTCTCAGGAGGGATGACGATCTGCGACAAACTGCAGGCAGATGATGGATGAGGCAAGCTGGAGACAGGGCACTATGGCGCTAATTAGGGGAGGGTTTGTCCAGCAGTGGACTAGTAAAGCCTGATGTAATGATGAAACCAATTTTAATTTACGTTATTGATTTCTGCAGTATCTGGTAGCATAATGTACTAACAGAATTGTGGCCCTGAGTTTTGACTACCCGACTTTATTAATAACCTATAGTCAGTATACGAGAAACGGATATTTAAACAAATTGGCGACCTTACCAGTATGGCATTTAGTATATTCCATCTCGCATTTGTTGATCATACGAATGAACAATGTCTTGTTAGCATCCTGTTTGTACTTGATCTTAGCACAGATTGGGTCCTCAAGAGCTGGACAATCGATCTGCTTGCACTTGGAGGTCGCTACGGATGGAGGTATCAACTTGAGTCGTGGTTTTAACCGTGCCGTCTGAATTTTCTTGCCATCTTCACTCGATGCGACGTGGCACACTGTGGGAAAATCATATTCTTTATTGTTAAATCAACATCATAAAAGTCCCTTCGGGAATCTACGTTCGCGCAGGCTAGGAAGAAGTGTAACGAAAGTACATTCGAAGCTATAAGTACATTCAGCATGATCTTTAACCGATACGGTTAAGGTGCAGAATTGATTGCCGCAGTAGCGCTACCTATTTCGCTCACGCTAATATTGCCAAACTAATATTCACCTGCATCGATGACGTTGAATCAACCAATAGCAACAAAGGCGCGCGGCCTGCTATAAAATGAAACTATCTGATTGGTCGATGAACTTGCCGCACATCCAAAATTTGGTCATCTAGATGGGTACAGGTACAGATGGTATTGGTATTTGTATTTCTTAATGATTCGCGATACTTATACATATTGAACGGGTCTAATCGCGATTATTTATTAGGTAAAACGTTATTAATTTGTTGCAGTTGCCACAGTCTCGCTCGGGTAGACTCGCCACTTCAGTCTGCCCGAGACTAACGTTGCCGAAACGTCGGGAAATATGGTAAATACGTTTTACCTAACAAATAATCGCGATTTGACCCGTTTAATATATAACTACGAGTAGGTATTAATATTTGTAGGTAAGTACATGATACCCTGCAAGGGCGCTGCAATACAGTTAGTCTCATTACAAATTTTACTTGCTATATATATATATATATATATATATATATATATATATATATATATATATATATATATATATATATATATGTATATACCCTGTGTCGTGGGAAACAGAAACAACGACATCACAAACATGTAAACATCCAAGACCTGGGGTTTTTTTTGTTTCCAGTCGGGATTCGAACCCGGGACCTCTTGCATGGTAGGTAGATGCGCTACCGCTACGCCACAGAGGTCGTCAATGACTCTGTCGAGTTATCTTATTTTTATGCGACAAATGCCTTCGAATTAAAAGTAATCGGCTCCATGGGGGCCGATTCTCGCCCATGCGAATTAAAAGCGTAGACGCAAAATATTAGACATTTGTCGCGTAAAAATCAGTTCATGTACCTATTCTTAATTCTCACAAAGTCGAATGTGCATGCGCAAATTTGCTAATAAACGCTTGCTTTGGGGTGTCATAATGGAGCGCTTTTCAGAGGGAATTAAAAAAATAAAGTTGTATCATAAGTACCTACATTATTGCTAAATAATGTACTTATGATAAAATTAAGTATACAAAAACCTATTAACAGGCTGGAAATTCTACCCATGCCGGGGTTCGAACCCGCGACCTCTGGCTATCCGTGCCAGCGCTCTTTCCAACTGGGCAACTCACCGGCACCAGTGAAATTTCGAAGCTTTTTTTTTGAATTTCAAAGATACATCGGAACGATAAAACCTAACTGCTAAGTAGGTAGTCGGGGTTGTAAGTGATGCAATTTGCTTAAGCCAGATGTCGCTGCCTGTACGTAATACAGAGAATAGTGTAAAGAGGTTCGAAATTTCACTGATGCCGGTGAGTCGCCCATTGGCTCAATTGGTAGAGCGCTGGCACGGATAGCCAGAGGTTGCGGGTTCGAATCCCGGCATGGGTGAAATTTTTAGCCTCTAAATAGGTTTTTATAGGTCTATTTCTTTATAAGACAGTTAATGTTATTTGTAAGACTGCTTGTTTTCGTATAAATAAATAATTTAAAAAAATCAATTAAATAATTTCTTACTATTTTTGAACTAAAACTTTCGTAAGCACAACACATTGTAGACTTTTAGTCCGGATTTACTTACGGGTGTTGTTATATCGGAAAAGTCCGACCAGGTTTCGCTCCGATTCGCAGAGCTTAATCATGGTGAGCAGAGACGGAGCTCGCGTCGTCGGTTGCTTGTCTCACGCTTGACTTTTCCGATATAACAACACCCGTAAGTAAATCCGGACTAAAAGTCTACAATTTCTTACTAACCTAACAAAGCGAAGAAAGCCGCTCTCCTCATTGTAAAATACACGGCACTGTAAAAATGTTGACTTATAATTTTATTTACCTACGTACTGAGATAAGAAACATAAGTCGATTGGAAAGTATGAAAGTCATCGTAATAAATAACTGGAAATGAAACTCTCGTAAATGAGTAAAATTAATTGAGATTTTTTCAAGCGTACGATTTAATATTGAATTTCAAAGATACAAAGTTACAAAACTTTAGCAGTGATGTTTCCGTTCGTTATCAACCCTTGTATGTCCCCACTGCTGCGAACAAGGAAGACCTAGGAAAAAATGCCACTAGATCGGTAGTCACGCTCACCCATCCTACACCTGACAGCGCCGGTCGATGCTTAACTCAAGTGATTAATGACACTTAAATCAAAATGGCTGCAAACAAGATCATATCGTGGACGATTTCAATGACATTTTTTTTAATAAATACTTTTTTTGTTTTGACTTTTGGTTTTTCATTAATAACATAACGATAATAATAGCACCACTTAAAGACGCAATAGCAGCACATGAAGACGCTCCACGTTCCTCCATTTTCTTAAGACTATGCAAAAAATATTGGACAAAGTTATTGGACAAGTGGAATGGGCTTACCTCAAAGAAATTTTATAAAATATTTGACAGCAAAATTGGACAAAGATATTTGATAAGTGTAATATCAGTATCACCCTTACTTATACCATAGACCAAGAATGCTTATACGTATTATTTAGGACACACCTACAGGTGTTGAAATTGCATAAAAGTGATTTGCGAGAAATTGAGAAAGAAGAATGCACTATTCCTTAAAACTTTCGTCAAATAGTTCAAATACAGTAAAGTAGGTCCTTCAACTGAATATTTAAATTGAATTGAACGTTATAATTTGTATTCGAACGTTATCATAGCAAGCAAACTAGTGTTGCCATTGTCACAGCAATTACCGTGTTTTGTGGTTTTCCGAGGACTAATTGTTCAAATCCTGACGTTTGCAATAGCAATAAATGCCTCAGTATATGGTGTGCGTAATATTTGTAAAAACATAAAAATGTTACTATTTTCACTGCTGCTTTGCTTTTGTACAAAGTGTGTGTGTGTGCGCGCGCAAGTGTAAATAAATGTATCAATGAATCTATCTATCTATCTAATTTAATATTGGCCTTTTTGCATCTACTTAATGAGATGATTTATACGCAGCGTCCAGTGGTATCTAAACTCACACTAGATGGGTGAAGGGACCACTCCGACGTTGTAGTGCCTGGGACATGGTTTTATAGGTGGTGTAGGCTTGCCCGGCACCTATACCATCCTGACAGCTTAGTCGGCCTAGCCCACAGGAAAGACTAGTCAATACGTGCGGAGCCAACCAAGCAGCGGGTTTCCTGACGATGTTTACTTCACCGTTAGCGTATGGTATTGCGACTACAAGTTCGCAAATGTACGTAACTTTGAAATTAAACAAAGTCATTGGTACATGCCCGCACTCGGGATCGAACCTGGGGCTCTCGCTTGCCAGTCCATGGTTCTACCCACTGAGCTACCACCGCTTCTATCTATCTATCTATGAAAATCAATAATACCTTACTAATCACGGCCTAAGGCTATGATGGCTACAAATTCTAGAACCTTCAGAAAATTTTGCAATCCACTTGAAAATAGTAATTGCATGTATTCGTCAGTACAAAATTCCTGATTTTATTTTTTCTTAAATTCCATGGACATAGGCTTTCCATAGGAACTAAATCGAACGATTTTGCGTAAGCAAAAATCCAAAAACAGACAATTCAGAGTACAATATTAAAAGTACTATTTTCCTATGACTGTATTTTTTATAGCTTCTGAAAAAAAATTACATAGGCGATTTTTTTAAATTTAATAACATCAATGTCAAGAAATTAATAATAAGATATGTCTTATCATCAATTTTATAGAAATTGACGACATTATTTATAGCTTTAGAGACGTGTCATTATTGCCTGATTTTCAGCCACTACCCACAAAAAACTTACATGTAGGTTTCGACTAAATAAGCCGTTTTCAGCACAACTTTATAAAACAATTTTATTCATATATGGCGCTTATAGGCGTGGCCATAGAAAATGCGTCTGTAAAAGTTACTCTATTCAAGCAAAATTTTACAGACGTGTCCCTGTTCTTGTATATTCACGCCTACAAGCGCCATCTATGAAGTATTTAGGGAATTAGTGCTTTAAACGGCTCTTTGCATAGGTTTTATTTAAAATTTTTACTTTAGGCAAATCACTAATAAATTCTTTTTCCATGCAACCTATGGCTTCTTTCTGCACGAACAAGGAAGCCTAAAAACTTTTGTTGGCAACACTCTATATGTCAAAAAGTTTGGTTGGCAGTCTCGGAAAAATCAAAACAAGATCTGGATTCTGGAAAGTCAAATAAACGTTAAAATCTCGGTCTAAAATAAACGTAACTTAAAAAAACTTCTTCATCGAAGTAAATTAATAATTTTAAGCTAAATGGAGGAATTTATAAACACAACATACAATAATTTGGTACGTTTGTAGGTTATGAAATCTTGTATGCTTTTTCGCTGAATTAAATAAGATATCTTTCGGATTCGGTGGCAAAGTAATTGTATTCCACTCAGTAGTCAGCAAGGTCAGCTTTCAGCATTCCACTCAGTAGTCAGCTTTACTAAGCCGACCAGTTCTCAGTAGCTGGGATCACAATCAGCAGTATGTCGAAATTCCGACATTTCTGCATGGCGCAAGCAAAGTTTTGCATAAGATACAGTAAATACAACGTACAGTCATTACAGCACCATATGCCTGGGGTGTTTACAATAGCATGCTATTACCACCCTAGGTATATGTTCTGCTAAAAAGTACTGGAAACTGCTATACATGCATGCAAATACCAATTAATGTTGGTGAAGCGGACGAGACCCTGGCAGACCCTGGACTTTTATTCACATGGTCTGAATAGCAGGAGAGACCTCTATAGTGGAAAAGCACGAGTGTGATCACTCAGGGCGAGATAAATAGTAGCTTCTAAGAACGAGTTTTAGCGAAAGCACTTGCTTAAGAATCGATTTGTCTATCATAGACAGTACTTTGGCACTCTCTAAGTCGCGAAACCTGGACTAATTCATAGCATTGGCCTAAGAACATGCTTAGCTAAGCAAACGTCTATTTTAGTAACGCATTGATACTTAGCTAAGTTAGCCTGAAGTAATGCTTAGGGAAGCATGAGTACGGACTTGGGCTAAGCAACGACTAGTTATCTCGCCTTCACTCTTCTCTAGAAAGCATAAGCGTAAAGGTAAACATGAGTGTAAACAGTCTCACCATGCTTAATTTTCTTTGTGGCATCTTTACTGAATTTTTATACAAAACAATATAGCGGGCAGTGGCGTCTTCACTCACACTAAATAAGTGAATGGATCACTTGGATGCTGAGTGCCTTGGACATTGTTTTTTACATACAGGCTGCATTATTATATTATTTTTAATGCACTGACCTGTGCCAAGGACAATTTTAAAAACCTAGAGGCTATTTTTAGAGGCTAAAAATGCCACCCATGCCAGGATTCAAACCCGCGACTTCTAGCTATCCGTGCCAGCGCTCTTTCCAACTGAGCTAATGGGCTACTAACCGATATATTATTGTTAAAAAATCTATGACACTCCTCAGAGTTGGTTTGGTAGTTCTGAGCCTCAAAGGCAGTTCAAATAATCTGGCACTACAGCTTTTCTTTGTGAAATCTCTACTACATACTATTTCCTACATCGTTTATGGAGTGTTTTATTATATAGTCTTCCATCCATTATCATTATTATCATTATTATCCAGGTCTTGGATGTTTACATGTTTGTGATGTCGTTGTTCCTGGTTCCCACGACACAGGGTATCCTAGTGTGGGGCCAGAAGCAATGTATGTGCTAGTATGTAAATGTTATGTTAAAGTTATGTTTGTTATAGTGTCTTTATAAATATGACCATTAGATAACATAACATAACACTTTCACTTGTTTCACATAACATAGTCACTTTTACACACAGGCACATACATTGCTTCTGGTCCCACACTAGGATACCCTGTGTCATGGGAACCAGAAAACACGACATCACAAGCATGTAAACATCGAAGACCTGGGTTCGAGTCCTGGAATGGGTGGAATTTTTAGCCTCTACATAGGTTTTTTAAAAGTTATTTACTTTCAGCAATCCAACCACTATGAGAACCTCACTTTAGTGCTGGGAAACGAGAGCTGTGACCTGGATTCGGCCGTCAGCTCGCTAGTCTACGCTTCATACTTGCATTGGCAGTACCACAGGATCAAATGCCGGCTGTGTACGAAAACTTTGAGGTACGTTTAGTTACACCCGTAGTAGTCGAGTGGTAGTCGAGTGGTAGTCGAGTGGTAGTAGTGTATTTAAAAACCTATTTAGAGGCTAAAAATTTCACCCATGCCGGGATTCGAACCCGCAACCTCTGGCTATCCGTACCAGCGCTCTACCAATTGAGCCAATGGGCGACTCACGGCATCAGTAAAATTTCGAACCTCTTTACAATATTCTCTGTATTACGTACAGGCAGCGACATCTGACTTAAGCAAATTGCATTACTTACAGCCCCGACTACCTACTTTGCAGTTAGGTTTAACATCGGAACGATATCACTGTACCCACATGATTACACTATTTTTATTTTTAATGCACTAACCCGTGCTAAGGAACAAATTTAAAAACCTATTTAGAGGCTAAAAATTTCACCCATGCCGGGATTCGAACTCGCAACCTCTGGCTATCCGTACCAGCGCTCTACCAATTGAGCCAATGGGCGACTCACGGCATCAGTAAAATTTCGAACCTCTTTACAATATTCTCTGTATTACGTACAGGCAGCGACATCTGACTTAAGCAAATTGCATTACTTACAGCCCCGACTACCTACTTTGCAGTTAGGTTTAACATCGGAACGATATCACTGTACCCACATGATTACACTATTTTTATTTTTAATGCACTAACCCGTGCTAAGGAACAAATTTAAAAACCTATTTAGAGGCTAAAAATTTCACCCATGCCGGGATTCGAACCCGCAACCTCTGGCTATCCGTACCAGCGCTCTACCAATTGAGCCAATGGGCGACTCACGGCATCAGTAAAATTTCGAACCTCTTTACAATATTCTCTGTATTACGTACAGGCAGCGACATCTGACTTAAGCAAATTGCATTACTTACAGCCCCGACTACCTACTTTGCAGTTAGGTTTAACATCGGAACGATATCACTGTACCCACATGATTACACTATTTTTATTTTTAATGCACTAACCCGTGCTAAGGAACAAATTTAAAAACCTATTTAGAGGCTAAAAATTTCACCCATGCCGGGATTCGAACCCGCAACCTCTGGCTATCCGTACCAGCGCTCTACTAATAAAAATAGTGTAATCATGTGGGTACAGTGATATCGTTCCGATGTTAAACCTAACTGCAAAGTAGGTAGTCGGGGCTGTAAGTAATGCAATTTGCTTAAGTCAGATGTCGCTGCCTGTACGTAATACAGAGAATATTGTAAAGAGGTTCGAAATTCTCTTCAATGCGGGCTCGTTAGGTACCAAACATGATGAGCTCGAGGTGGCTGCCACGCGCGAATCCCCCGACATCCTTGCAATCAATGAGACGTAGTTGCGAGCCGGCGAGGAGGCGCGTGCGCCTGCATTGCCGGGCTACAAGTTGCGACATACTCCCCGACGGCGTGAAGTACGCTCGCGCGGCGGGGGGGTCGGTTTCTACTTGAAATCCGGAATAACAGCGCGGACGTGCTCGCATCCACCTGCGCCGGCGGCCGTCGAACAAATGTGGCTTCGTGTTAACATCAACACGCGTAGGCTCATCGTAGGTACTGCTTACCGCCCGCCATGGCTCAATGTTGATGTTTTTCTGGATGCGCTTACTGAGACAATTTCTTCATTCTCTCACTACGATTTTGTTGTGTTAATGGGCGATTTCAACGTAGATTTGTTGGGTAGTAATGACACAAATAAAGAAAAATTGTGTCAATTTCTATATTCACTTAGTTTAATTAACTGTGTTACTGAGCCAACTCACTTTACGTCTCACAGTTGCTCCATGATTGACTTGATCTGTACCGACGCACCCGTGAGTGAGGTAACAGTTTTAAATATCGCTGAACTTGGTGGTCATGCGATGGTTTTAACAAAACTAAAAATTACTAAAAAAGTATACCCGCCAAAAAAAATCACATTCAGACCTTTAAAAAATATCTGTCTTCCACAATTTGAAAATGACATTTCCTCACTCGCCCTGCACTCAACAGTATTAAATATCTTATCCAGCTCAAATTTAAACTCTGCGGTATCTTTTCTTAATGTATCACTTACATCACTATTTGATCGTCATGCTCCGACGAAAACCGTAACAATGAAGCAAAAACTTAAACCGTGGCTCACCCCGAATATACGTTACATGATGTACCTTCGGGACAAAGCGCACCGTACCTACCTACTAACTAAGTCGGGTACACAGAAATCAGCATATCTTGAATTGAAACATCTCGTCAATGTGAGTTTGTTTTTTGAAACGAAAGCATTTTACGAATATAATATAAACAGCAATGTCAATAATAGTAAACTACTGTGGAAAAATTTGAAAAAATCGGTACTACCCGACCTAAAAGCTTCCATGCTACCAGAACACTTACAATATCCTGACATAATCAACCAGCATTTCTTGAATATTCCAAATAACTACAATTTTAATCTTTCCTACATGACATTATTTAATTCAAACAAACATCGTGATGACATAAATTTTAGCCTGAACACAGTTGACGAATCTATTATCTTAAAAATTATCTTAGAATTAAAATCGAACGCTATGGGTAACGATAATATCAATAGAGATATGATTATCTTATCACTTCCACATACCTTAAGCACCATCACTGATATTGTCAATAATTCCATATTGTCTGGCACTTTCCCCGAGCAATGGAAAATTGCACTTGTCAACCCTCTCCCTAAATGTAACGATCCTGATAATTTCAGCGATCTCAGGCCCATTAGCATCCTGCCTTACATGTCTAAAATCTTAGAAAAAGTTGTTTCCAGACAGGTATTACATTATTGCGAGTCGAATGATATTCTACCCATGCGTCAATCTGGTTTTCGTAAGCATCATAGTACTTCTACCGCCCTGCTAGACGTAATTGATAATATACTGGGTGAGCAAGATGAGGGCAGGGGTACAATATTAGGATTATTGGACTTCTCCAAAGCATTTGACTCCTTAAACTTGGAGTTACTGCTTTCCAAGCTTACTTACTACGGGTTTCATGACAACGTAGTCTCTTGGTTTCGTAGCTATTTGTTCAACCGCCATCAGCAAGTAGTAGTGCATAAGTCTGATGGCTCTGTCGTCAGGTCTGATTTATGTCGGGTGGGGAGAGGAGTTCCTCAAGGTTCAATCTTGGGGCCGCTCCTTTTTACTATATACTCGGCTGATATAGTAAAATGCATAAAATCTTGCAGATACCATCTTTACGCAGACGATCTGCAAATTTATATTTCTACTGACCCCAAAAATGTTGCAGCTGCTACAAGCTTATTGAACGATGATCTTGAACGCGTCTTTGTATGGTGTGAAAATAATGGTCTCTTACTGAATCGGGAGAAGTCTAAACTTATGATCCTGGGCTCTAAAATTCAGAAACAGAAGATAATTGCGCTCAATCCACTGGTCCACATAAGAGGTGAGCGTTTGTGTTTTGTCGATGAAGTACGTAACTTAGGAGTAACTATGGACGGTAGCTTAAAGTTTGAGAGACATGTGGGTGAGATGGTGCGAAATTGTTTTTTTAGGATTAGAATTTTATATAATATAAGGAAATACCTTAGTGTGTCAACCCGAACTCTTCTCTGTGATAGCCTTGTCATGTCCAGAGTCAATTATGCTATCGCTGCTTACGGTCCGTGCTTGTACGCGAAAACACTCAAGCTTTTGCAACGCATTCAAAATGCGTGTGCTCGTTTTTGTTATAATATTCCTCCACGAGCACATGTCACACCGTTTATTAATAATGCCAATATATTAAAGATGGAAAGCAGACTCAAACTTTTTATGGCTACCCTCATGTTTGGAATTGTGAAATTCCAGAAACCAGCTTATTTGTATAATAAACTTATTTGGCGTTGGACTGCAAACGGAGAATGCAACAGAGTTAGGGCATGCTCGAACCCGCTTGGTGTGCCGCGTCACCGGACTGCCGCGTTTCGTGGCAGTTTCCGGTTTCAGGCTACCAAGTGTTGGAACGACATTCCTCCTCCTATTAGGCAAATACAATCAAAAAATTGCTTTAAAAACAGCTACAAGAAATTTCTTCTTGACCTCCAAAAGCAGCTTCCTTAAATTTAATTAATTATGTAGGTACGGCCAAATCATACTTTCGCTGTGACTTTATATACATACCTATATGTATTCATATACATACTTATAATACATTTATTTAAATTAAAATAGTTGACATCAATATACAATTTACAATGTTTCTACTTTATTAATCTATTCACAATGTATGCAACTATCGCAACTGACATTGCCCTATCAATTATTCTATCCTAATTATCTTTTTACAATTTATGCAATTACCATACCTGACATTCATCTTACATTATCCAGCATTCCACTTTGTTAACTCAAAGTTTGACTCGCTACTTATAGTAAATAACTCACTGTCTCTTATTTATTTATTTGCTTAATCTTATTTACGATTTTGTTCAGGTTCGTACTAGGTATCTCTCCGAGGCCTGCATGCCGCCTCACGGGTACTGACGGAAGACCAGCGCTGGAGTATCATATCTCCAGCTTATGCTGAGTCAGAGCCCTTTTGCACTTGCCACACCCACAGTACTCACATTGGAAAATGCTCTGTGTCTCTGTTTAATTGTGTATCGGATTGTTGTTGCTTTTCTTGTCTTGTACGTATAGTCTTCTTAATATTGTTTTTATTGCGTGTGTGTGTAAGTGTAAATAAATGATTAATAAATAAATAAAAATAAAAAAAATTTTACTGATGCCGTGAGTCGCCCATTGGCTCAATTGGTAGAGCGCTGGTACGGATAGCCAGAGGTTGCGGGTTCGAATCCCGGCATGGGTGAAATTTTTAGCCTCTAAATAGGTTTTTAAATTTGTTCCTTACCACGGGTTAGTGCATTAAAAATAAAAATAGTGTAATCATGTGGGTACAGTGATATCGTTCCGATGTTAAACCTAACTGCAAAGTAGGTAGTCGGGGCTGTAAGTAATGCAATTTGCTTAAGTCAGATGTCGCTGCCTGTACGTAATACAGAGAATATTGTAAAGAGGTTCGAAATTTTACTGATGCCGTGAGTCGCCCATTGGCTCAATTGGTAGAGCGCTGGTACGGATAGCCAGAGGTTGCGGGTTCGAATCCCGGCATGGGTGAAATTTTTAGCCTCTAAATAGGTTTTTAAATTTGTTCCTTAGCACGGGTTAGTGCATTAAAAATAAAAATAGTGTAATCATGTGGGTACAGTGATATCGTTCCGATGTTAAACCTAACTGCAAAGTAGGTAGTCGGGGCTGTAAGTAATGCAATTTGCTTAAGTCAGATGTCGCTGCCTGTACGTAATACAGAGAATATTGTAAAGAGGTTCGAAATTTTACTGATGCCGTGAGTCGCCCATTGGCTCAATTGGTAGAGCGCTGGTACGGATAGCCAGAGGTTGCGGGTTCGAATCCCGGCATGGGTGAAATTTTTAGCCTCTAAATAGGTTTTTAAATTTGTTCCTTAGCACGGGTTAGTGCATTAAAAATAAAAATAGTGTAATGGTAGTAGTGTAGCTTTAATCTGTAGGTTTTTGGGTTTGAATCCAGAGTGCTTAGTGCGAGATTGACAGATCCAATCGAATAACTTTACTACCGCGTTAATCGAGCATTGAGTAGTGAGTATGAGTAAGTTAACCGTTCGAACTGGCAAAACGCTGTCACAGTACAACTCGCACTCGCGTTTATTCGTGTTTTGGCTGGTAAACGTGTTCACTTCTCAACGTAAACCATTACAACTCGCACTCAGCACTCTGAGTGCTTAGTGCGAGTTTTTTAACTACTCGATCGCGCTAACGTTAACTCATATTTCTATGGCACCGAGGAAGCGCCACCTAGCGACGAGTGTGGAAATTAAAATTGCTGAGTGCCAGTTGTAATGGTTTACGTTGAGAAGTGAACACGTTTACCAGCCAATACACGAATAAACGCGAGTGGTACTGTAACAGCGTTTTGCCAGTTCGAACGGTTAACTTACTCATACTCGATGCTCGATTAACGCGGTAGTAAAGTTATTCGATCGGATCTGTCAAACTGGCACTAAGCACTCAGTAGTCGAGTGGTAGCAGTGTAGCTTTTCAATCTGTAGGTTTTTGGGTTTGAATCCAGTATTAGTCTGTATCATCACATCACACTAATAGGTATTATAAAGGCGAAAGTTTGTGAGTGTGTGTGATTTAGACTGGAGCGATTTAGTAAATAAAATTTGTTATAAAGTTAGCTGACACCCTGGATTAACACATAGGTAGGTAGGATACGTTTTACTGCCGGAAAATATCTTATTTGTATTGGAAAATCGATAAACCGCGGGTACAGTCTGTTAGCTTTTAGAATATACCTCGGCTACCATCGGATAGAATCGGATATTATTCGTGTACCTAATGGAAATATCGTAACTAATAATTCATTACTTAATTTCGAAGACGGAAAATTCATACGACACTTTTATACAGAGCAGAAAGTATTATTACACTCGTGTGCTTTCGGTGAACACCGAAGCCTACTCTAGAGCCCGAGGTACATTCTGAATGCTAACAGAATGTAGTATTATCATTGAATTTGAAATTCAATGGTATTATATTATTTCTGGTAGTATTTGTATCACATTTAAGTACTTAGAAGTAACATATTGTTACGGGCTAGGGTTCTGGATTTGGATGTAAAACACCAATGACAACTTCTTAGGATTTATTCACGCAGGGTCTGGTCTGCAGGTCTTCACGACACGAAGTCCACACGTAGATTCCAATCGAAGTCCAATGGTATCGCTGAGGTTGTAGGTTATCGCTCGTATCGCAGGTATGTTCGCTCGAAGTTCACTCTTCGCTCTTCCAAACGGAACTGACAGCGCGTTTTTTTTTTTTTTTTTTTAACCCTATAAAGGGCACCCTCCGGAGGACACGGGGGAGGGAGGTGGTGAATGCTCATGCATAACAGCACGGACCCGGCCGTGCTGCCAATGTGGGACTCACAAGAAGTGCGCCTACCCACTAAACACCACCTTGGGACTGGTTTTGGTCCTAGAGACCCCTAAACCCACATCGGGAGCGACCCCCCTCGAGGCCGAGGAGGGCGCACAGCGGAGCTCCCTAGCGGAGCGTCCGCTTAGAAGAGTTTATATTACAAAACTGCTATGAAAGAGCAGTGCCCCCCCTAGGGGGGACACTGGCAGAGGAGGGGGGCGCGTCTGACTGAGACCGAGCCTCTAAGAGGTGGTTCAGGTCAGACGACAATTTGTCGGGCGGGTCAACGAGTACGTTCCTGGGCCTGCGCACCAGGTAACGTGGGTCCGTCGTGGGCGGAGAGTAAGCCGCTGCTTCGCGGATCAGGGGGTTGGGATGTTCTTCAGCAGTGCTGAAGAACGTCTCTGAGAGGGACCTAATAAATTGCTGCATGGTTGGGATTTCCATGTCCCGATGTAGGTCTGCGTTCCTGACGCACCAGTGAGCGTTCAGTGCCCTACGAATAAAAATGTTCTGTACCCTCTGCAGTCCGTACAGGGCTGAGGGGGACGCGTGAGCGAAGACGGGTGCCGCGTAAGTCATCACGGGACGAATGCAAACCTTATAGAGCGTTCGCTTGTTCCTAGCTGACATCCTACTGTGCCGGCCTATCATGGATGATAGGCGGCCTAGGTAAAATCGGGCTGTCCGGGTCACCTTCCGGATGTGTGGGACGAAAGTCAGGTTCCTATCTAAAATGACACCTAGGTACTTGGCGGATTTTTGCCAGGGGACTGGGGTCCCTAACATGCGAATGGGGGGGTCCTCGCCGAGAAACCGTCCACGCTTGTGTTCAAAACGCACAGCCGTGCTTTTCTCCGGGTTGACCTCGATGCGCCATAGTCTGAACCAGGCTCCTAGCTTATCGACCGCGGGTTGGAGTTTGCGGAGGATACACGACATCTGCCGACTCTTGCAGTAGAGTGCGGTGTCGTCGGCAAAAAGTGACAATTGGACCCCATCGCCGGGAATGGGAATGTCATTTGTGTACGAAATGTACAGGAGGGGGGAGAGCACGGAGCCTTGCGGGACCCCGGCTCTGAGCGGACGGGGGGACGAGAGTACCCCCTCGTGTCTAAAACGGAAGGACCGATCCTTCAAAAAGCTATATATGACGCGGACAAGTCGGTCGGGGAGACCCAGTTCGTACAATTTGTACACGAGCCCTGCGTGCCAGACCTTGTCAAAGGCCTTGGCGACATCGAAGAAGACGGCTACCGTCTTTTCGCGCCTAGGGAAGAAACCACTCAAGATATACTCTACTATGCGGTGGACTTGTTGAGGGCAAGAGTGCCTAGCTCGAAAGCCAAATTGGTGATGGATGATGAGAGGGGGTCCCTCTGACGGGAAGAGGTGGTTTCTCATACGAGTGAGAATAACTCGTTCGAAGAGCTTGCCCATGGCCTTAAGAAGGCTGATGGGGCGGTGGCTAGATGGGACGTTGAGGGGCTTCCCGGGCTTGGGAATGCCTATGACTGTCGCCTCTTTCCATGCGGATGGAAAGTGACAGAGGTCAAAGCAGGCATTGAAGAGAATGGCAAGGAGGGTGAGCACCTGGCCGGGGAAGTTTTTGAGCGCTAGGTTGGCAATACCGTCCGCTCCTGGGGCCTTTTTACGTTTCAGTCTTTTGATAAAAAGCTGAATTTCGTCAGTGGATACCGCGATAGGGTCGTCGGTTAAGGGGAGGGAGGTCTTTTTACGGACCTCCTCCTCAACCTTGCCTATGTGAACTGGGTCTCTATGCTGGACGCTGGGAGAGCATTGAGCCTCAATGCTGTCAGCGAAGCATTCGGCCTTTTCGTCGTCCTCGAAGGCGGTAGTGCCATCGGGACGCATCAAGGGAGGGGTGTGGGTGATCGCGTCAACCCGAAGGGCCCTAGCTACTTTATAGTATGCTACGTGGGAGGGGGAGATGGTCTCCATGAGGTCACCCCAATTGGAGTTGCTCAATTCGGAGAGCCGCGACCGGACTTGCCGTTGGAGGACGTTTGCACGTTTCCTGTAGGCAGGAGTTGGGTAGAGCGAGGCCCTTCGAAGGGCGGCTCTTTTGGCCCTTATCAGATTTCTGACGTCGAGAGGGAGCTTACGGTCATGGACCGGGACTTGGTGTTCGTTGTCACGGATGGCTGTTTGGATCACATGCGTGAGGGAGTCTACGGCGCTATCTATTTTATCCGTGCTGTCAAGACAGCCGGGTGTAAGCACAAGCGGCGAATCGGGGGCTTCAGCAACGGTGACTAGGGAGGCTTTAACACCGTCCCAGTTAGTGATAGTCTTAACAGAGAGTGTGGAGTGAGTCGGGGGACCTAGCTGGAGCGAGACCGGTCGGTGGTCGGAACCTAGGTCGTCGAGAGGCTCGATCGACCTGAGGTTGAGGCTGACGCCCTTTAAAAGGGCGAAATCTAGCACGTCGGGGGAGTGCGCTGGGTTGTCAGGGTAGTGAGTTGGAGAAAACGGACATAGGACGTCTAATTCCAACGATTCGGTTAGACCGAGAAGGGCAATGCCACCAGAGTTCGTCTGTAGGCAGGTCCAATCCGTGTGTTTCGAGTTGAAATCCCCGAACATCACGGTATGGGGGCCTAGAGCGAGGATGGCTTCGAAATCACTCCGTAAGGGTAGTGTTCCGCTGGGAATATAAATTGAAGCTACTACTAAGGACGGATGTCCCGTCATACCTAGTCTGCAGACAGTGGCTTCCATGTTGGAGAGAGCCGGAGTGGGGACATGGGAGCAGTGAAGGGAACTCTTGTAATAAATGGCAGTGCCGCCGCCTTGACGGCCGTCGGCTCTGTCATTTCTTACGAGAGTAAACTTGGGAATCCTCAGTCCCCGAGTACGGGGCTTGAGCCAAGTTTCCTGCACTAGGAGCAGGTCCACTTCGTTGACTTTAACGAATTCCCTGAGTTCGTGTACATTGCTGCGGAGACCGCGAGCGTTGTACGAAATAAGCGAGACGCCCTTAGGCTTGAGTCGGCCCGTGCTGACGCGCGGGGGTGGGGGAGTGACCTGAGGGACCGGCATTAGTTAGTTTAGCTATAAACTAACTAACTAAGCAAGACGAGAGAGCATATAACTATGCTCGGCAAGGGCGGCAAGACGCGCGCCGGGGGAGGTCGCGGTGCGCAGCTTGTGCGCCAATACGGAAATCTCCGCCAAATCAATATTTTGAATGGCATCACTGATGACTCTAAGGTCGTCAGCTGTCTGAGACCTGATTGGGGCAGAGGGGGGACAAGCCTGAGTGGCCGCTACGGGCCTTGCTGTGGAGGGAGGAGGGATAGGGCGGGGGCCCCATGCTGGGGTTGGAGGAGGGGTGGGTTTCGCACTGGAGCGGCCCAGGGGCGGGAAGGCGGGAGTGTTCAGTGCCGGCACTGATTTCCTCTGGGAGAGGGGGGCCTTTGGGGCCTTGGGAGCCTTAGGGGCGGAGGGGCGGGGGGCACGCGGGCACCCCCGGTAATTGGCCGTATGGCCGGACTGGTTGCACAGTACGCAAGCCGGAGGGACTTCCGAGTCGCGAGTGCGCAAGCACTCCCCGGTGGCGTGAGGCTCTAGGCACTTCACGCATCTGGGAGGAGCGGAGCAGTTTGCCGCCGCGTGGCCATAGAGCTGGCAGCGGTGGCATTGGCCGGGGTGGCCCCGCCTATGGGGCTTTTCAACTTTGATGTTCGAGAGCCCACAAACTGTGGGGACTCCCGAGAAGATGGAGCGGGCTTGGGGGGAATTGGTGAGTATCACCAAGACAAGGGGGAAGGACTTCCCGCGGCTGCTGTGCATGGGATGCACCGCCTCGACGGGATGACCTTGTGAGACAAGGTCGTCCTTAATGGCGTCCTTGGAAAGTTCCATGGGAACGCCTCGGAGCACGGCCCGCACCTTGCGCTCCTCGGGGAGCGCATAGGTGTGATATGGGACCTTGTGGAGAGTGAGGAGCCTAGTCAGGCTCCTGAAGTGGTCGGTAGTCGCGGTCTCGATAACTATGTTATCGGCGTTGTTCCGCGCCCTGAGGTAGTGGACATTATTGTCCTTACATAACTGCCCGACCTTAGTCCATGCGGACTTGTCCCGTAGGTACACGGGAGGAGGGGATTTGGCCTTCGAAGGCTGGGGGGAGGACCGTGAGAACGGCTTCGGTGGGGCGGGAATGTCAATTGACATTAGCGGACGTATAGTATCCGTGGAGGAGGGGGGCGCGGAGACCGCGGGGGAGGGGGCGGCGGGAGCCGCGGGGGATGGGGCGGCGGGAGCCGCGGGGGTGGGGGGAGTCCTCTTCGAAGAGGCTAGCTTGCGCTGCCTCTTCTTCCTGGACGTGACGGTGGTGAAGTCACCGGTGACGGTGTTCACCTCCGAGGAGGAGGAGGGGGAGGAGCAGGAGCTCCCGGGCCGCTCGGAACGCGAGATGGATCGCTTCCTAGTGCGGGACGTGGCGGAGCCCGAGATGGACTCGGTATCCATCGGGGACGGGGAGGGGAGGATCACGGGAGAGGCCGGGATAACGGTGGGGGCAGGGGGGGACTCAGGAGAGTCAGAGATGGCAGCGGGGGCGGGGGAGTCGGGGGAGTCGGGGATCGCTATAGGGATAGCGTGCCCTACTTTCTGAGATATAAAAACGTCCACATCGTGGGCGAGGCCACGGGACGAAATAAACTCGATGAGCCATGAGTGGCTCCATGAGGTAGCCATAGTGGCGGACGGGGCTAACAGCTCCCCTGCCAGTGGCAGGGGAGCGGGAGATAACGTGAGTTTAGACGTAATGCCTAGCAATTTACGTTACAAGAAAATAGAAAAAAACAAAACAAGCAAAACGGGGAGTAATACCTAGTATAGAACCTAGGCACTTACTTGAGCAATCCGGCAGGACGGAGCACTCGAACTCTGAAAAAGAGGGAAGAGTGTATTAGAATACAGTACGCAAAACTCGCCGGCAATGCACGGGCGCACTGTGCACGCGAGCGAGTGGCCGACAGCGGAGAGGGACGCGCGATGCGACCGCTCTCGACGCTGGTAAACGAACTGTGTGATTGACAGCGCGCCGCGGCGGCCGCTATTTATATCCGCCGGCCAGGGTTCTAGAACATTCCCGTAACTACGTACCTACACTCGGTACACGCGGCAAGGTCGCTCGAACAGTTACTCATTTAAAGAGTTTTGCACCTTACGCTAGTGGACATACGAGTCATTATTGCTTGCAGCGTTTATTGTTTACTAAAACGCAGCATGCGGCGACTATTCTAGATGGTTCGGGATAGGACCGCGACAATATTTTAAGCTTTCGCGACTTGTACACATAGTTAGAATATTTTCGGGGCTTAATCGCGTAGTAATTTATTGCTATTTTACCATACTTATCTATGCCTCGACGTTTCGACGACGTTACAGCCATCGTGGGTCACGAGAAGACCGATGGCTGGCACCCGTTCGCATCTTCGGCTGATGAGGTTTCAGACTACCCTCAATCAGCTATCACAAAGCACTATTAGGGTTGCGAGTTTGCGACACACTACACTGACAATGTCGGACGATAAGCCATGCGACTTTTTTCCACTCGAACACATCTTGATGACCGGATCCCACGTTTGCGACAGTTTGAAACCACATCCCCGAATTAAATTTTTTGTGTTTCTTAATTTCAACCGCTTCATGCACAATTCGGCTATAGTAATGGCGATCGTTGGAAAGCACCGATGGTGCAAAATAGCAATAAATTACTACGCGATTAAGCCCCGAAAGTATTCCAACTACTTAGAAGTATTTTTACCTATTTCTTTTGTGCACGCCCACCTCAAATGTTGCCTCTCGTGTACCTCTTGCGGGTTGACTGGTAGAGAATGCAATAACTTTAAGTCCCCCTTTTGTACATTATGTTTTTTGCAATAAAGACCTAATAATAATCCACGTAGGCGATTGAATCGCCTGTGTGAACTTACCGGTGCCGGCTGCCGTCGATAGATGGCAGTCGTTAAGCCAAGTCAGACCTTAGGGCGGCTTGAAAACTTCTGACAGTAAGACCAGCCACTAGTCTTGCAAGCCTCCAACAATCCGGACTTGGTCGCCGTGGTGGAGTATGGCCTATACCTTGCACAGGGTAGAGACCCGTGCCCCTCGGTGGGTACGATGATGAATCGCGATTAGATAGATCTGTTTAATACACTATTATATAACCTCTTCAAGTCTTCTAAAACTACGTAGATTTTGAAGAACTTTTTCTTCTTGTTGTCCAAAAAATGATGAGGAAATTATTGGACCTGGAACAGTAAGTTTTCCGGACTTCCTACTAAATCATTGGGTGTGAATTAAGACGGTTATTCGTGATGTTCTATTTCTAGGACGCCAGGGCTTAGGAGGATATACAAGCTGACCCAGCGAACTTCAAATACAAATATATTTATTGCCAAATAAGTTTTTACATGAGCTTTTTTACACGGCGGGCCTCGCACTAGGTAAACCTGTATCGCGGGCGCCCAAAACAGTTTTTTCAATGATTGTGTTATACGAGCAATTATAGAGATTTTTGTAGCTTATATATGCAGGTATGTATGTGTGTATATATATATATATTTAGTTATATCATTATAATGTGCATTCTAAGTATTTATGTTATCCAATCGGTATATTGATAAGTATTTTAATTTAATTTTTTCTTTATTTTTTGTTTGTTTTAACTTATATTATGCGACTTTATATGATAATTTATTTACTATAACTCTCTCCGGGCACTACCCGCACTACTATCGATATAACCCAAGGTTAGCTGGAAGAAAATACTCATTAGTATTAAGCTCGCCTTTGTACAAATATGCTTAGTGTGCAATAAAGAATTTTCTAATCTAATCTATAGAGACAAACATGCAATTGTTATTATGACACAAAGAAAAATCAGACAAAGGAAAACAAAAATCAAAAAATGGGGATTTATGAACTTTTTGTTCACAAATCCCCATTGGCGTATCTTAGTATTGGCAATGGGGATTTGTGAACAAAAAGTTCAGAAATCCCCATCAATGGGGATTTTCAATGGGGATTAGTGGAATAACCCAAAAAATCGACTTCGTACCGTCTAACAGTCGATTGTTTGTTTGTTTTTTTTTATTTTCTCTCCGTAAGAATTCTTCCTCCATCCTCGTACTTCTAAAAAAAGAATTGGTACCGAAATCGGTTCACCTGCTTCGAGATTTGCGCTTACCAACACATTCAGCGATTCGTTTTATATTATAAAATTAATCGTTGAAATTGTTTGCAGAGACGAAGCAGACTCCAGAGATGATTTATTTGTGCCGGTCCTCAATGTGGACAGTCAGGACTTCAGTCTGAAGACGGAGATCGTGTATTTGTTTCGAGAATACGGCATTCCAAAGGAGAAGCTTGTATTCAGGTAAGGTTATCATAGAAGCAATGTTGCTTTGAAAATGTGGAGGACGAAACCAATGTATCGACCGCATGTGGGTTGAAGGATGTTTTAAGGGAAGTCCCAGGCGGGCTCCGACGAAATAGGGAATGCATGATGAAAAGCTGGGTTAAGCAACAACAGGCGCGGTCAGGTATTGGATGCATGACCGTCCCGTGACTACCGCTAGTTGCATTGTTTTCGAGCGCTTCCGTGCTTCGCAATTCGCAAGGCACGTTAAGCCGTTGTTGCCGGCTGTCGGATCATGCAATGGCAATCGTTAAGCTGTGTCAGAGGCCTTATGGGCGGCTTGATAACTTCTAAAAGTAAGGCCTGCCATTGTCTTGCAATCCTCCACCAACCCGGACTAACCTTCCAGCGATGCGGGAAGAGGCCTGTGCCCCAACAGTGTGGGGGCATACAAAGGGTTGATATCACAACCCAAGAAATTAAAACTGTCACATAACATAACATTTACATACAAGCACATACATTGCTTCTGGCCCCAGTCTAGGATACCCTGTGCCGTGGGAACCAGAAACAACGACATCACAAACATGTAAACATCCAAGACCTGGGGGTTTTTTTTGTTCCCAGCCGGGATTCGAACCCGGGACCTCTTGCATGGTAGGCAGATACTTATACATTGTTCATTTTTGCTTTATCACTCAGAAACGACCTCGATCTGCAGCAGTTAGTCCAGAGGCCGAAGACAGCGGTAATCCTGGTCGACCACCACGCTCTGGCCTCGCGCGACCTCTGCCTGGCCCCCTACGTCACAGAGGTCATCGACCATCGGCCTCTGGATAAGGCCAAGTGGGTCTACAAGGTACGGCACCATATGTTTTGTCTTTATAGAAAAACCGTCGCTTAACTTCTAAGTCCGTCCTATTCGCAGAAAATCAAATATAACTTTCTCCAGTGATTTTTTATAATACTTTGCCGAACGTAAAAATGATGATTTTAATTCAAATTAAGTATTGTATACAAGGTTTCATAACGAATTTTTTTTTTACATACTGGCACATACATGGCCTTTGGCCCCACACTAGGATACCCTGTGTCGATATAGGATAGGATTCGTAACGAATGCATCCGACAGAGAACCAAAGTTATCGAAATAGCTCAGAGAATTAGCGAGCTGAAGTGGCAGTGGGCTGGCCATAACTCGCGAAAAAAAGTGTTCTTCAATGGAGACCGCGACTCGGCAAACGTAGTGTAGGACGCCCTCCGACTAGGTGGGATGACGATCTGCGAAAAACTGCCGGCAGATGCTGGATGCGGCAAGCTGAAGACAGGGCGCTGTGGCGCTCATTAGGGGAGGGCTATGTCCAGCAGTGGACTACATAATATAGCCTGAAGAAGAAGAAATGAAATAAAAATTTCAGGACGATACAAGGAGTACAGTGGAGTTGGTAGGCTCATGCTGCACGCTGGTGGCGGAGAGGATAAGGACGCTGGCCGGCCTCATCGGCGACACGGCGTTCTTCACCGCTTTCGGCGATTGCCTCCAGCTTCTGCATAGTGAGTATAATTATTATGATTGATATTAGTAATTTTATTGCACTTAGACAAATGTACAGACAAATATCGGAACTAATATGACACTTAATCTGTCATAACTTGAAGAACTTGTGACGGTGCAAACCTCTTCACACCATTTTTATTTCTTTTTCTGTCTATCATTTTCAAATATGTTCTATTTGAGTATCTAAAGAAACTTGGTTATGAAGAATCCGAGTTGCTACTAAAAATCCAAACATGATTCACCCAGCACACTGAGTTGGTCCTTCTATACTCATACACCCTCTCACACACACTCACGCATACTCATCAAACACACAGAGAGGTTCACATACACCAACGGTATATTGTAACTACCTACATTAATTTATATTATCTTTATACCTAGTAAGAATACCCTAATTGTGAACTTTTGTACTGTACTGCTTTTAACGTACACATGTCAAAGCTACATACGTACTATATTGAAAGTGAAGAGCACTGTTGCCTGAGATACAGGTCTAGAACTTAGTTCAGGCACAGAAGATAATTGTTTATATGAAGCTTTGCCTCAAATATTGTAAGTAATACGCCCAAAATGTAAACATCTTTTAAAAATTTTGAAAGAAATAAAGATAATTATTATAATTATTATTAATATTTAAAATACGTCACACATTTTTCGATTTCCCTCATTTTTCATCACTACTACTTTACCCTGCGACCAGATCTGACTATTTACCTGCTTATCCGTTTTTATCCAGTTTTTCTGTTTTATTATACTACTAATCTACAAATAAAACAACACCTGAAGTCGTTCCAGTTCTTATTATTTATAAATGATATACAACGTTCCATTGTATACAATGGTAATTAAATTTATACTTAAATATTAAAATATAATATAATCTAAAATATGGAAGACGGAAAAAGAAATAAAAATGGTGTGAAGAGGTTTGCACCGTCACAAAACTTGAAGAATGTCAATGTGAAATGTAAGCCGTGAGCCGCTGCCTTCGGGCCGTAGTGTAGTGAAGAAAAAGGCAGCGGGGAAAAAACTCCACTCTGACCATCTTTTCTCAGGTCATCAACTTAATACAGTCTGTTAGCTTTCAGAATGTACCTCGGCTACTATCGGATAGAATCGGATATATTCGTGTAATAGAAATATCGGAACCAATATGACATATCATAACTTTTCAAAACAGTGAAAAAAAGTTTTATACAGAGCAGGAAGTACTATTACACTCGTGTGCTTTCGGCGAAAACCGAAGCCTACTCTAGATCCCGAGGTATGTTCTAAAAGCTAACAGACTGTATCTGATCTCCCTATGTTTATGTATATAAGGTTATTTTTGTATTTAAATTTTTTTTCTCATTACCCTTTGCCAGTCTCTTTAACACCATAGGTTTGCTGGAAGAGAATGAAATTCTTGGATTCAGCAAGCCCTTGTACATTTAAGTGCAATAAACAATTAAAATAAAATAAACAAATACCCACAGATTAAATAAAACGCCTCTTGTAGTGTTGAAGTGGAATCGTGCGTCGACCACTCAGAACAATTATTGTTCTGAGGTCGACCACTTTAGTATCACACTTTACTTCTAGTCGAATAAAAAAAAATGCACTATACAATATCCACTACGAAAATTTCGTCAAGAACACAGAACAAATAAACAAAAATATCACACACTGAATGTAATAAGTGCCACAATGAATTTGCGCTCGCAGGTACAATAATATTGGACACAGTGAATTTCTCCAAAGTGGTCAACAAAGCTACGGAAAAGGACAGAGAAATTGTGCTGTTTCTGGAAGAGTACATCAAGCCCAGCGACCCTAAGGAGTATCGGTACGGATTCATCATCAACCCATTATGTCCCCACCGAGGGGCACGGGTCCCTTCCCTAAAGAAAAGTATAGGCCATACCCCACCACGGGGGCCAAGTCCGGATCGGTGGAGGCTTGCAAGACTAGTGGCTGGTCTGACTGTCAGAAGTTTTCAAGCCGCCCTAAAGCCTCTGACATGGCATGAAAGATGTCATTGGAGCTCATACATTGCTACTTTACCCGGACCGGCGACCGGACGACGGCCGGGTGAAAAGGCACTTACCGCTCTCTAGGAACCACGTCATTTTGTTAACATAGACAACGTTCTAGTGACGTAATTCACCGCCGTATTACGGCCGCTTTATGACGTCACCGCTATACTAGTAAACCAAAGCTTAAGTTTCATTACTTAAGTTCACATACATTAAAGGAGGATGGGTGATCGTCCCGCGACTACCGCCAGTGGCATTTTTCCGAGCGCTTCCGTGCTTTGCAAGGCGCGCTATGCCGTTGATGCCGGCTGTCATGTAACGGCAGTCGTTAAGCCATGTCAGAGGCCTTATGGACGGCTCAATAACTTCTGACAGCAAGGCCCGTCACTGTCATACAATCCTCCACCAACCCGGACTTGGCCCCCATGGTGGAGTATGGCCTAACCTTCCTGCGATGCAGAAAGAGACCCGTGCCCCAGCAGTGGGGACATACAAAGGGTTGAATCGATGACGGCACAGCTATCCTAGGAAATCAAAGCTTTAGAAATACACTCTGAGCTATGTTCCTACAGGAAGAGCGCCCTGGAGAGTCTGGAACGGGCGCGAGCGGACGTGTCATCGTTAACTGCATCGCAGCTGCTCAGGAAGGACGTCAAGATCGTGGGGCGAATCTTCGTGCCCAGTTTCCCGATACTTGTGGAGGTTAGATGAAAGCAAAGTAATACTGGCCGCAACATATACAGTCTGCTCTTTTAGAATATACCTCGGGCTCTAGTATATATACAGGGCCTCCTACGGCTATGCCACATGAAGGGAAAGTACCTTTAATATTGTAGATGGAACATTCTACTGAAAGAAGACATAATTTTAATTTCAAAAACAATCTAAACTGCATTCATAGATTTTTAAATAATTACACGGTTGAACCGGGAATCGAACCCGCTACACGAGAAAAAAAATTACCCTCTAGCTCACACCGATCGGAAGGCTTCATCACAAGGTTTATTTTTTGCTAAATAACATAATTATACTATTTTTATTTTTAATGCACTAACCCGTGCTAAGGACAATTTTAAAAACCTATTTAGAGGCTTAAAATTCCACCCATGCCGGGATTCGAGCCCGCGACCTCTGGCTATCCGTGCCAGCGCTCTATCCAACTGAGCTAATGGGCGACTCGCCGGCATCAGTGAAATTTCGAACCTCTTTACACTATTATCTGTATTACGTACAGGCAGCGACATCTGGCTGAAGTAGATTGCATCACTTACAGTCCCGACTACCTACTTTGCAGTTAGGTTTTTACATCGGAATGATATCGCTGTACCCACATGATTATACTATTTTTATTTTTAATGCACTAACCCGTGCTAAGGACAATTTTTAAAAACCTATTTAGAGGCTAAAAATTCCACCCATGCCGGGATTCGAACCCGCGACCTCTGGCTATCCGTGCCAGCGCTCTTTCCAACTGAGCTTATAGGCATCCGCCCATTCCTATCATTCCGATGTAAAACCTAACTGCAAAGTAGGTATTCGGGGCTGCAAGTGATGCAATTTACTTCAGCCAGATGTCGCTGCCTGTACGTAATACAGATAATATTGTTAAGAGGTTCGAAATTTCACTAATGCCGGTGATTGCCCATTAGCTCAGCTAGAAACAGCGCTGGCACGGATAGCCAGAGGTCGCGGGTTCGAATCCCGGCATGGGTGGAACTTTTAGCCTCTAAATAGGTTTTTAAAAAGTGTTCTCTGTCTATATGTTAGTACACTTTGTGAAAAAACAGCTGCTATAACATAAAGGATTATTTAGATGACAATGATGTCTGGAATTAAAGCCATTACAATGCATGAGTTATATGTCTTAAAATATTTATGTATTTAGGACTTTGAAAAGACTAAGTGTTCCGTGTTTTGATGCTGTTTTGCATACCTACATGTTGGTATACCTATACAAGCACAATATGGATGTACAGATGTAGCTGTAAATTTTGTTGCGATAGTCTGCATTAAACTACCACAGAGATTACACGTCTGTTTTAATCATTCACCGCTGCATACCATTCTGAACCTTATTTCATTGACCATATGGTCGCATCGAGCCGGATCGAACCAAGACGCCCGCCCGGTTGACGAGAACAAAAGAAGACCGGATTCCCGAGATATGCCTATTGATTGAAAGAAGTCACCTCTTCGCATGCATTTTTAAATCGTTTGAATAAACATCAGTGCTGCGTAGTTGCAATTAAAAGCCATCTTACGTTAAACTTTGGACTAAATCAAGTGCTCAAACATGACTACAAGTGAACAGTTGCTGTGTGTGTTGGAGGAAACTGCTATTCTATTAGAAAAAACGCAAATTAACTTGAAAAAATGCCCCAAAGCGCGGCTAACGAGAGGTTATATTGAAGCAAGATTAGAATGCGTAGAACAATATTGGGCTACGTACAAGGACTCTCATCAAAGACTAGTGGAGTGTACGCCTAAGGAAAAGAGAGCAAGTATTCCATACTTTAAGAATGATCAATACTTCGTACACGAAGATGTTTTCCTTTGTACTTGCGCCGACCTAAGGGACTTGTTATTTGCATCTGGATCACAATCAAAACAAAGTGAGACAGTTATTACCTGTGACCAAGCAAGTTCAGGAAAAGAGGTTCAAGTTAAGTTACCCCGCATTCAGCTACCTACCTTCAGCGGCAACTACGACGAGTGGCTTACATTCCATGATTTGTTTACGTCACTGGTACACGACAATACAACTTTAAGTAAAGTCCAGAAACTACACTATTTGAAAAGCAGTGTTAGCGGTGAAGCCGAGTTATTGTTAAGACACATACACGTCATAGAAAACAACTATGAACAAGCATGGGAAATTCTGAAAAATCGTTTCGGAAATAAACGACTTCTCATCAATTCACTGATGAAGAGGTTATTTTCACTGAAGAAAATAAATACGTCGAGTGCAAATCAAATCAAAGCCTTATTGGACTCCACCAGTGAGTGTTTGAACAGCCTAGAAACCCTTGGAATATCAGTTTGGCATTGGGATTTAGTGATTATACACCTGGTAGTACAACGGTTAGACATTGAAACACACAAAGCCTGGGAAGAATACTCCTACAACGGTGAGCCAAACAAATTACCTAAGTGGCTAGATTTGAAAACCTTTCTTGAGACTAAATTTCGCACCTTGGAATTAGTCACACATACATCATCATCAGTAAGAGAGAAACCTGTCAGAGAACGAGCTTTCCATGCAATATCCACGGCTAGAGCAAAATCGTGTGTCAAATGCAACGAAAATCACACGCTGTGTCATTGTAAAGAATTCACTCAAATGCAAACAGACGAAAGACGCGAATTTGTAAAAAACAATAATCTCTGTTTCAACTGCCTGTTAGTAGGCCATTCTGCGCACCGGTGTAGACTCCAAGTATCCTGTCGCATATGTCGCCGACGACATCACTCTCTGCTTCATGTACCGAAGACCTCCAGCGTAGAAGAGACTGCGCAGACACATCTTAGCCATATTGAACAAGAGAACAATGTGACAGACAAAATAGAAGATGGCCTCACAATGTCGTCACATTTCACGGCTAAGAAGTCAACAGCCTTGTTAGCCACAGCACTAGTTCCTGTACGAGATGAGCAAGGAAACATGACAGTTCTACGTGCACTAATAGACCAAGGTTCGCAGGCAAGTTTCATCACAGAACGAGCGGCACAGTTGATGCAAATCAAAAGAACACCAATTAAGGGGACTATAACTGGAGTCGGCTCAACAACAACTACGATCAATCAGGTGGTACAACTTGAGGTACTTTCTAGGTACAATGACAACTTCAACCTCAAGGTCAAAGCATACGTAATAGCAACAAGATTAACTGCGAACCTTCCATCGAAATCAATTGCAAGCTTCACACTCAACTGGCCACATCTTCATGGCCTAACCCTGGCTGATCCTAGCTTTCATCAACCAGGGCGCATAGATATGTTACTGGGTGTCGACGTCTACGCACACATCTTGAAGAACGACGTAATCAAAGGTCCGCCAGGCTCACCATGCGCACAGAATACAAGCCTAGGCTGGATACTATTCGGAGACATAAACAACTCCTCTTCAGATGACATGATCGTAATGCATCATCAAGTTAATATCGACACAATGCTCCGAGACATGTGGGAACTCGAGTCATCGACTAAACCAGAACTTACAGCCAATGAGAGAAAATGCGAAGATACCTATAAGAAAACAATAGCCAGAACTGACGAAGGAAGATATGTTGTAAAACTACCTACACAAAACGAGGAACTGAAATCCACAGAAGGAGAGACACGAGAAATAGCAATACGAAGATTTAAAGGACTAGAAAGAAAGTTTGAAAATAACGCAACTTTTAAAACCGAATACTTGAAGGTCATCCACGAATATCTCGATCTTGATCAAATGGAAGAAGTGCCAAAAGGTGAGATAAATAATCCATCAGTTTACTTGCCACACCACGCTGTTATTAAGATGGAAAAGGAAACGACGAAAGTCCGAGTGGTATTTGACGCGTCGAGCAAAGGAAAAAATGGAATATCACTTAACGACGAACTACTGGTGGGTCCGCAACTGCAAGAAGATATGCGAAATCTTTTAATGAGATGGCGAATGAAGCGCATATGTTTCATGGCAGACGTTAAACAGATGTATCGTCAGATACTGGTGACGAAAGAAGATGCCGATCTTCAGCGCATCGTTTGGCGTGATAACCCTACAGATACAATCAAAGACTATCGTCTTTTACGTGTGACATTCGGCACAGCATCCGCACCATATCTTGCTATAAAGACGTTGCAGCAAACAGCAGAAGATTACGACAGCCAAAATGAAACTGAATTCCTTGCAGTCAAGACAATAATAGAAGACTTTTACGTTGATGACTTGATGTCCGGCCAAGATACTCTCAAAAAGGCAATAGATGTAGCCAAGATGACATCAGATATACTAAGTAAAGGAGGATTCATGCTACAAAAATGGTCGTCCAATAGTTCTGAATTTCTCCAACATTTCCAACCATCTGAACGGAGCACACAAGTCAGCCTCAACCTTAAGGCCGATGGCATCATACGTGCATTGGGAATATCATGGAACATTGGGGAAGATGCTTTTCAGTACGAATTGTGTTTACCACCTCCCTCTGAAACAATAACAAAACGCACCATCTTGGCTGAAACATTGAAGCTTTTCGATCCATTAGGCTGGTTGGCTCCAACAACTATCACAGCAAAGATGCTTATACAGAAATTGTGGCTACAAAGAAACAACTGGGATGATGAAGTAGATCCTGAAACAAAAGGAGAATGGTTAGAAATAAGAAAGAGTTACGAAAGCCTAAAAGAAATTAAAATAAAACGCTGGCTGCAAACTACAACACAAGAAGAAAAAGATATTACCATACATGGTTTCTGTGATGCTTCCACGAAAGCTTATGGAGCGGCAGCATACCTAAGAGTAAAGAAAGAAGATGGAGGATATGAAACAAGTCTAATTGCAGCTAAGGCTAGAGTTGCTCCAGTTAAACCTGTGTCTCTGCCACGATTAGAACTTTGCGGTGCCACACTTTTAGCCAAACTGCTCAAGCAGATTCAAGAAGCTATGAAAATGCCCGCACCTGCCATATTTGCATGGACAGACTCGACAATAGTCTTATCATGGCTAAAAGGAGACCCCACGCGATGGCAAACTTTCGTGAGAAATCGGGTGGTGACAATACTTGATGACGTAGGCAACAATTGGTATCACGTTCGGTCGCAAGACAATCCCGCTGATGTGGCATCAAGAGGAATGTTCTTATCAGAGCTGAAAACTTGTCAGTTATGGTGGAAGGGACCACAGTGGCTACAAACCGATGATATACCATTTGAACGACCAGACATCACAACTGACCTGGAAATGAGACACGTAATGGTTACAAATATAAAAGTAAATTGCACCGAAAGGGAAGACAATAAAGACTTTACATCACAATTTGATAAGTATGAAAACTTATCAGAACTATTAAGAATAATCACATACTGCAAAAGGTTCTTGAACTACACGAAGATTGATACAATTTCTGTGATTTCGCCTGTAGAACTGGAAGACTCACTCAAGGCATGCATAAGATTAGTCCAAGAGAAATGTTATAAAGAAGAGATCGGAGCACTAAAGGAGAATAAGCAAGTGAATCGAAACAGTACATTGAAGTCACTAAATCCTTATGTAGATACAGAAGGTATACTCAGAGTGGGCGGACGCATACGCCATTCAAACTTAACAGAAGAAAGCAAGCATCCCATGATACTCGACAACAAAAACAAGCTAACTGCGCTGATTGTGGCCGACGCGCACAAACGCACCATGCATGGCGGGCCCCAACTCATGCTTTGCTATCTGCGAACAAAGTTTTGGATCGTAAGACCTAAGGGAATAGTCAAACAATGTGTTCACAGATGCTTGATATGTGCACGACAAAGCGCTACCGCAAGGGCTCAAATAATGGGAGATCTACCCAAACAAAGAGTATTGCCAGCTAGACCATTCTTGCACAGTGGCGTCGACTTTGCTGGGCCATACTTGATATTAATGTCTAAGGGTAGAGGCATAAGAACTAATAAAGCTTATATTTCTATATTTGTTTGCATGGCCACCAGAGCCGTTCACTTAGAACTGGTAGGAGACATGACCACGGAGTCATTCATCGGTGCCTTTAGTAGATTTGTCTCCCGAAGAGGCAAATGTACACACTTATGGAGTGATCAAGGAAGAAATTTCGTGGGAGCAAATAAAGAACTAGCAGATGCCTTTCAAGAAGCCAAATTGCAGTTCAACGTTGAAATAGCAAACACACTGGCATCTGACGGCACCCACTGGCACTTCATACCAGCCTACAGTCCCAACTTCGGTGGAATATGGGAATCCGGAGTGAAATCGATCAAGTACCACTTGAAGAGAATACTAAACACCAATCTGACTTTTGAAGAAATGTCAACGGTTCTATGCCAAATCGAAGCTTGTCTGAATTCGCGCCCTCTAAGTCCCATAGATGACAGCGATACTGAAAATATAGATGTATTAACACCGGGCCATTTCCTGATAGGCGAGCCGCCTATAACTGTACCATCACCGGACTTGTCAAATATGAAAATCAGCCATTTATCTCGTTGGCACCATACACAGAAGCTTTTAAGCAATTTTTGGCATAAATGGCAACAGGAATACTTAACACGACTGCAACAAAGACCGAAGTGGCTGAAGGTTACCCCTGACCTTGAAATAGGACAGATTGTGCTGATAAAGAATGAGTACCTACCCCCAGGAAAATGGCTGCTGGGACGCATCGTAGAGAAGCACCCAGGAGCGGACGGAGCGACCAGAGTGTATAGTGTCAAGAGTGGTGCTAGTGTAGTGAAAAGATCTATTACCAAATTGTGTAAAATGCCCATCTATAGTGAAGGTGAAAATTAATAAGTGTGAAAATGAATGATGAACCTCGCTGAAATTATTATTTAGTTTATATAATCATATGATTTTCTAATGTTCTTTTTAAATTTCAATTACTTAGTGTGAAGTTATGGACCCTTCAGTTTTATTTCGTAAAACGATAGTGGTCTTGTCTATATAATCAAAATATTACATTTAATCTCCAATCTGAGTTAAAGTTTACAGTCCATTTAAGGGAAAGTTGTTTTTTTTTGTATATAAAATCTATCTTATGAGCTTTCAATTTAAATTGATGTAATTGATAACGAAATTAATTATGTAATGGCCTAGTCGCTGTACTTCGCCCCATCAATCTATTATTAAGTTGTTGTTTGAAAAGGATGCTTAATATCCTTTTAGTGGGCGGTATGTTCCGTGTTTTGATGCTGTTTTGCATACCTACATGTTGGTATACCTATACAAGCACAATATGGATGTACAGATGTAGCTGTAAATTTTGTTGCGATAGTCTGCATTAAACTACCACAGAGATTACACGTCTGTTTTAATCATTCACCGCTGCATACCATTCTGAACCTTATTTCATTGACCACTAAGTTTAGAGTTTTTTGTCCATTTTTTCTCCAAAGTGATCTAGATTTCAAATTGCTTGATTTGTAACGTGAAATGTTTGAATTGTAACACCTAGTTTGAATTGTAACGTTCATTAAGCCGCAGTTTATGCGCTACTTTGCATAAAACCTTTTAATCTAAATCTCTTTATCACTCCAGGAAGTGCTGAAGCGGCCAGGCATGGCTGCAGCGCTAGATGAGGCTTTGATGACTCACAGCTGCCAGCTGGCCGTCCTGCTGGGAATGAGGCTCAACCCGGGAGGGCACAGAGACATGGCCATATACGCCCAGCCTGAGTACAGGGAGATGGGTCAGAAGGTAACTGTGGGGAGACCCTCATTTGTTTGTTTGTCACATTTCGAGCATAGACATACGGCCATATACTCCTAGCTTGAGTACAGAGAAATGGAGCAGAAGGTAACTGTGGGGAGACCCTCATTTGTTTGTTTGTCACATTTCGAGCATAGACATACGGCCATATACTCCTAGCTTGAGTACAGAGAAATGGGGCAGAAGGTAACTGTGGGGAGACCCTCGTTTTGTTTGTTTTGGGCATTTCGAGGATATAGATATGGCTGTATACGCCCATCCTGTGCACAGAGAGATGGGGCAGAAGGTAACTGTGGGGAGACCCTCATTATGTCTGTTACATTTCTGGCACCATAAAAAATATAAAAAAATAGAACTTAATTAACAGCTATGAGAGATTTATAGTAGCGATATCACTAGTTAACTGTAAAGCATCGTGAGGAAACCCGAGTCACTGAGGTGTTCTACTGCACGCGTGGTAATTTAGTCCACACTCTCTCTCAGAGAGAAAGCTTGTGCCCTAGTTTAAAAACCTATTTAGAGGCTAAACATTCCACCCATGCCGTGATTTGAACCCGCGACCTCTGGCTATCCGTGCCGTTTTTAAACAATTGGGGGGTAATGCCCATAATCCCCAAGCTAGGCTTGCGGGTTGGGGATCGCAGTTTGGTGGAATTGTACTGCAGGGGGCGCTGCGGACCACCCCCCGGTTTGTGTCCCTTAGTTGCCTTTTACGACACCCGCGACGCTCATTTGGGGAGGGCTATGTCCAGCAGTGGACTAATATGGCCTGAAGAAGTAGAAGATATGTTATATAATATTGAATAGAAGATTATAACTTGTTTTATCAGCATCATCATCGTCATCAATAAACCATTATGTCCCCACCGAGGGGCACGGGTCTCTTCCCTGAGGAAGGTTAGGCCATACTCCACCACGGGGGCCAAGTCCGGGTTGGTGGAGGATTGTAAGACAGTGGCGGGCCTTACTGTCAGAAGTTATCAAGCCGCCCATCAGTCCTCTGACATGGCTTAACGACTGCCATTCCATCACAGCCGGCACCAATGGCTTTACGTCCCTCGCGAAGCACGGAGGCTCAGAATAACTGCCACTTACGGTAGTCACGGGACGGTCACCCATCCAGCACTTGACCGTGCCTGTTGCTTAACCCAAGTGATCGATTCCAATCACTCGGTTCCGCTAGGCCACGAGCACCTTAATTTATTTCCTAGTTTGGTTTTAAAAACCTAATTAGAGGCTAAAAATTCCACCCATGCCGGGATTCGAACTCGCGACCCCTGGCTATCCGTGCCAGCGCTCTATCCAACTGAGCTAATGAGCGACTTACCGGCATCAGTGAAATTTCGAACCTCTTTACACTATTCTCTGTATTACGTACAGGCAGCGACATCTACGAGTAGCTTAAGCAAATTGCATCACTTACAGCCCCGACTACCTACTTTGCAATTAGGTTTTACATCGGAATGATATCACTGTACCCACATGATTATACTATTTTTATTTTTAATGCACTAACCCGTGCTAAGGACAATTTTAAAAACCTAATTAGAGGCTAAAAATTCCACCCATGCCGGGATTCGAACCCGCGACCTCTGGCTATCCGTGCCAGCGCTCTATCCAACTGAGCTAATGGGCGACTCACCGGCATCAGGGCATAGTTTGGTTTGTTTAAACGCTTCGCGCTTTTCCTTCCAGCTGTTGCGACATCTAGAAGGCTGGTCTCACCCGGCGCTCGAACTCCAGTCCCGCGGTGTGACAACCCCCGGCTTGCTGCACTGCGACCAGCTCAACAGGGCCGCGACAAGGAAGCAGTACGTGCCCGCTTTACAGGCATTCGATACTGGCGTTTCAGAATAGACATACACACAACATAGGCATCGGTTTATTAGATAGACAGATAGTTAGATAACACTTTATCTTCTATACAGGGCGTCCCAAAGTTATGGGCCATGAAGAGAAAGTACCTTAAATATCGTAGATAGGGTATTTTGCTTAAAGAAGACTTTACACTATTTTTATTTTTAATGCACTAACCCGTGCTAAGGAACAAATTTAAAAACCTATTTAGAGGCTAAAAATTTCACCCATGCCGGGACTCGAACCCGCAACCTCTGGCTATCCGTACCAGCGCTCTACCAATTGAGCCAATGGGCGACTCACGGCATCAGTGAAATTTCGAACCTCTTTACAATATTCTCTGTATTACGTACAGGCAGCGACATCTGACTTAAGCAAATTGCATTACTTACAGCCCCGACTACCTACTTTGCAGTTAGGTTTAACATCGGAACGATATCACTGTACCCACATGATTACACTATTTTTATTTTTAATGCACTAACCCGTGCTAAGGAACAAATTTAAAAACCTATTTAGAGGCTAAAAATTTCACCCATGCCGGGACTCGAACCCGCAACCTCTGGCTATCCGTACCAGCGCTCTACCAATTGAGCCAATGGGCGACTCACGGCATCAGTGAAATTTCGAACCTCTTTACAATATTCTCTGTATTACGTACAGGCAACGTATTAGCACGGGTTAGTGCATTAGTGTAATCATGTGGGTACAGTGATATCGTTCCGATGTTAAACCTAACTGCAAAGTAGGTAGTCGGGGCTGTAAGTAATGCAATTTGCTTAAGTCAGATGTCGCTGCCTGTACGTAATACAGAGAATATTGTAAAGAGGTTCGAAATTTCACTGATGCCGTGAGTCACCCATTGGCTCAATTGGTAGAGCGCTGGTACGAATAGCCAGAGGTTGCGTGTTCGAATCCCGGCATGGATGAAATTTTTAGCCTCTAAATAGTTTTTTAAAATTGATAATATTGCCACCATAAAACCTAACTGCAAAGTAGGTATATACTCGGGGCTGCAAGTGATGCAAATTACTCCAGCCAGAGGTCGCTGCTTGTACGTAATACAGAGAGTATTAAAGAGGTTCGGAGTCGCCCATTAGCTCAGTCGGGAGAGCGCTGGCACGGTTAGCCACAGGTCGCGAGTTCGAGTCCCGGCATGGGTGGAATTTTTAGCCTCTAAATAGGTATTTAAAAATTGTCCATAGCGCGGGTTATAGCATTAAAAAAAAGAATATAGGTAATGAAAAAAAATTTAAAAAGAGTAGGAAAACAACGCGGAAAATATTTTGATCAGCTCCAGTTTTTTGATTTTGTGTACGTTATTAATTGATATTGGAATTGCATCAATAAAACTACATAATTTAAATGCAAGATTTTGTTTTATTTCAGTTCGTTAGCGTTCGAACAAAAACACATTCAAAAACACCTTCATTCCTTCTAGTACTATTAGGAAACCCAGTCTCCACGTAATATTAGTTAAGTTACACCTGAGTTTTCTGCATTTAGGGCCTGTTTCTGAATTGAAAATTTCACTAAATAAATGTATTTATTTTCTTTTTCGAGAAAATCTAAGGGACAGAAATAAAGTTTACAGCACAATTGTATACGGCAATACTTAGATATGTAAGCCTTTTTAATTAAGTATTTTGTTTTCTGGTGTGTATAATAAAGAGTTTTAATCTAATCTAATCTATAGTTAACAATAATTTGGATATCAACCCTTGTATGTCCCCACTGCTGGGGCACGGGTCTCTTCCTGCATCGCAGGAAGGTTAGGCCCTACGCCACCACGGGGGCCAAGTCCGGGTTGGTGGAATATTGTAAGACAGTGGCGGGCCTTACTGTCAAAGTTATCAAGCCGCCCATAAGGCCTCTGACATGGCTTAATTAACAAACCTCAATAACTTCTTTATTACTGCTTTGTCAAATTTTTGGTTTTCACCATTCAGTTTTGACAAATTTTGACAAAATCCTGACATAAGCACTTTTTGAAAACAGAACATGGCCGCGCAATCGAAACGGTAACGGCTTAACGACTGCCAATACCTAACAACCGGCACCAACGGCTTAGCGTGCCTAGCGAAGCACGAAAGCGCTTGGAAAAATGCCACTAGCGGTAGCCACGGGACGGTCACCCATCCCGCACCTGACCGCGTCTGTTTTTGCTTAACCGAGTGGTTGATTCCAATCACTCGGTTCGACTAGGCCACGAGCGCTTGTCAGTCTCGGACTATAAATAGTCCTCAACAGAGAAAATTGTGAATTTCTTTCATCATGTTTCTGTTAATATCTTTTAAATATTTTAATTACATTAATATGTAACTTATAAAACAAATTATCAGAGTAAGTACTTAAGTTTACAGCGACTAAAAGTTATAATTGTCATAGAAAATAAGTTTGGCAATAAAGTCTAGAAATTTAAAAATAAAACTGTGTATACTAAATTTTATTATAAGTACATTATCTAGCAATACAAGGTACCATCACACTACCACACCAAAGAGTATATAACCACCACACTTCACACTAATATTATATAAGTACATTGTCAGTGAGCTCTCAATGGTTGGTGGGTAAAGTTGGGGGCGGCGGATAAACAATAATATGCGTCAAATAAAAAAAACATGCACAGTACAATATCCAATAAGTATTATAAGTTTTCGTCAGAACAGAATTTTGTATGGACAAAAGTAACTTTTTGCGACTTTACATACATACATACATAACTGTTGCAGAGTCAATAGGTGTCGCACAGTGAAAATAAAATAATCCCGTCAATGGCAGCCTCTTTATTCCTAAGGAATACGATTCTGCATTTAATCTTTCATGAAGACTATTAAATTAAATATGGACAAATGCAGCACAACAATCAAATCGAGAGAGAGGAAGGAACACACAAATAGTATACAGGGTGTCTCATTCAAATCGGTCAGTATGGGAAAGTCTGAAACTATAAGACATACGAAGATTTGTTCTGAGGAACCATGTCATCGATTTTAATAACAAGAAAAACTGCATTCATACATTTTAAAAAACATCTGTACTCCGTTCGGGAATCGAACCCGGTTGTTTTGAAAAAAAAAATCTACACTCTTTCTATTTAGATATCGATTGTGTAGGTCTTAAGCAGTAAATGTCGGTATGAAACATGATGTCTAAAATGAATAAAATGCATTGTTTTCACATACTTTAATTTATTTTAGAAGGTGCTCGAAGTGACCACCGACTTTTTAATACAATATTCAACACCTCTAAATAGGTTTTTAAATTTGTTCCTTAGCACGGGTTAGTGCATTAAAAATAAAAATAGTGTAATCATGTGGGTACAGTGATATCGTTCCGATGTTAAAACCTAACTGCAAAGTAGGTAGTCGGGGCTGTAAGTAATGCAATTTGCTTAAGTCAGATGTCGCTGCCTGTACGTAATACAGAGAATATTGTAAAGAGGTTCGAAATTTCACTGATGCCGTGAGTCGCCCATTGGCTCAATTGGTAGAGCACTGGTACGGATAGCCAGAGGTTGCGGGTTCGAATCCCGGCATGGGTGAAATTTTTAGCCTCTAAATAGGTTTTTAAATTTGTTCCTTAGCACGGGTTAGTGCATTAAAAATAAAAATAGTGTAATATTCAACACGTTTAGGTAACGATCTTACGATTGCATTTTGTATGAAAACAATGCATTTTATTCATTTTAGACATCATTTTTTATACATTCATTTACTGCTTAAGACGTACACAATCGATATCTAAATAGAAAGAGTGTAGGTTTTTTTTTTTCAAAACAACCGGGTACTATTCCCGAACGGAGTACAGATGTTTTTTAAAACGTATGAATGCAGTTTTTCTTGTTATTAAAATCGATGACATGGTTCCTCAGAACAGATCTTCGTATGTCTTATAGTTTCAGACTTTCCCATACTGACCGATTTGAATGAGACACCCTGTATAACCACGGAACACAGAACAAACGAAACAGATTACAGTGAGCCTAAAACGCAATGACAGATATAGTGACGTGCTATCTTTAGTGTTGTGTAATGAATACACTTCCAACAATAACCTCACGCCTGTATCCCACAGGGGCAGGCAGAGACCAGGGACTGCCACTTGCCACGATCCTGACAGATCACCTTCGCTTCAGCAACGTTCATAAGTTGTTCCGGGTACTTTTTACTTTAGTATGGATATGGTTCCCATAATTAATATCTAGACTTTTTCGCCAAGCTGTAAAAGTATTATTGAGATTGCTAAGTACCTACCTACTAAATACTAGAAAATAAATTAAGCCATTTACCTAAATTAAATGAGAATCTCACATGATTCTTGAGTACAATTTGTTATAGTTTTTGTATAATAAATCTTGATCACTAATTACCACCAATTCAAGACCCTTTAAAGAGTATTTTAGAGGAACCGATTATTATAAATCTAGGTGCGTAAGCACATAAGCCAAAAAAAATGTTACGTATAAAAAACCATACCTACGTATGGTGGCAACTAATGTATTGTGTCCAAGAACACTGAAGAAAATATCGTCAGAGTGGAGTTTTTTTTTCCCGCCTTTTCCTCCACTACACTAAGGCTCGAAGACAGCGGCTTACATTTTACATTGAGATTCTGCATACAGAATGTAAATTCTTGTTCTCCACTACCCTACGGCCCGAAGGCCGCGGCGTACATTTTACATTGTCATTCTGCAGACAGAATTTAAATTCTTTTTCTCCACTACACTACGGCCCGAAGGCAGCGGCTTACATTTTACATTGACATTCTGCATCCAGAATTTAAATTATTTTTCTGCACTACACTACGGCCCGAAGGCAGCGGCTTACATTTTACATTGAGATTCTGCATACAGAAAGTAAATTCTTGTTCTCCACTACACTACGGCCCGAAGACAGCGGCTTACTTTTTACACTGAGATTCTGCATACAGAATGTAAATTCTTTTTCTCCACCACACTACGGCCCGAATATTTTAGATTGTACATTGACATTCTGCAAACAGAATGTAAATTCTTTTTCTCCACTACACTACGGCTCGAAAACTACAATTACGTCGGAGTGGTGAGAACGTGCAGCGAGTGTGGACACACATTCTCCGCCAAAATTGGCCATATCAGCCCAGCGGGTTAGTATCAGATGATCGTAAAAGCAACTGGTCACGGCATCAACTTGTACTAAAATCATTTCGACGAAATTGCAACTAGACTAAAAAGTAACTCGTCTATGAAGCAAATCGTCAGAAAATTATTTTGTCTACTGCCCTATAATCTATTCGACTTAAATGTGATTGGTCTAAATAGTTGGTCGCCTGTTAAGCAACTCGTCTTAAAAAACAAGTGATCTACATAGTTGGTCGCCCGTGAAGCAACTCGTCTTAAATGGGTGTCGGGTAACATTAATCCTGTTTCAATCGTACCTGAGCGTTCAGATTAAGAAGTATAATGACTGTAAATGAGTAAAAATGGGAAAATCTGAGGCAAAATTCAGACTTATTCGGTGAAGTTTTGTTGAGGAAACGTAGAAATATTTTAAGTACCTACACTTATCTACACGGGAGCGCGTAATTTCTGAAAACTTCTCTACTATGCAGGAAGAGACCACTCTGACCATCTTTTCTCAAGTCCTCTTAAATCTAATACATTAGCTTTTAACACCTAAGATTTACGCATAAGATTCCATGATTGCCATTAATAACTTAAAATGTTAAGGCATTACTCAATTGTTTTACATAGGCCGTAAAAACAGTCATATTCCTGTAACCAATTTGGGGTGGGTGATCGTCGGGCGAGTAAGACCGCGGTTTTAAATACCGACGAAATTGGCTCGCGGCTCGTCGGCGCTGATCGACTAGCGAGCCGAGTAAAAAATATAGCCGCGAGCCAGGCTCGGCGGTATTTAACATCACGGTTTTGCCGGCGAGCTTTACCGACGAGCCATAAAACCGCGGTCTTACTCGCCCGTCGATCAACAGCTTTAGTCTACATCTGTTGCCTGAACATGGCCGTGATCTCTTCCACGGTCTTGTTCTTCGTCTCCGGAACCTTGAACACGATGAACAAGATGAACAGCAGTTGGAGCGCCGCGAAGATTATGAACACCGCTGAGTAGGAGCCCAGCCCCGCCTGCCGGAAAGCGAGAGAGGTTATTCGATCGATCGATATCAACCCTTGTATATCCCCACTGCTGTGTGGTGTCGGCCTAGAGAATAGCACCAACCCAATTCTTCCCGCGGGTGTCGTAAAAGGCGACTAAAGGACACAAACCGGGGGGTGGGCGGCAGCGCCCCCTGCAGTACAATTCCACCAAACTGCGATCCCCAACCCGCAGTGGGGATTATGGGCATTACCCCCTATGATAGCACAACGTGGCACTCATTAGGGGAGGACTATGTCCAGCAGTGTAGTAGTACAGCCTGACGACGACGACATATCCCCATTGCTGGGGCACGGGTCTCTTCCTGCATCGCACGAAGGTTAGGCCATACTCCACTACGGGGGCCAAGTCCGGAATGTTGGAGGTGGTTGGTGGTTCACTAGTGAATCATTATTTAGCACCGCGTAGCATCCATAAGGCTGGGCGCATGCTGAGACGGTGGCGATGCAGCACGGCGCAGCGCAGATTTGGTAAAGCATGGAACGTCATTGAGCTACGTAGGTACGCTGCGGCCCACGCACGTGCGACGCAGACTTGTGTCGCCGTGCTGTGGCCCTGCTCTGCAAATATTTGATGTCAGTCGCCACCTTTCCATTACATCTCGTAAAGTCGGTCAGTCAGCTTAAAAAAAACTGCCTCTGTACGTATGGTTGGTCAGTACCCAGCTTAAGAAAAACTGCCTCTGAAGGCACTCACCGAGAGCGGTAGGAAGCTGAGTCCCACGATGAAGTTGGCCGTCCAGTTGACGGTGACGGCCACGGCCGCGGCGGCAGGCCGCGCTGACTGATTGAACAACTCTGCGGGACAGTTTTGGTGACAGGAGTAAATATAGATAAGTTATGGATATAGATAAGTTATGGGTATGGATATGGATGTGGATGTGGATATGGATATGGATATAGAAATGGATAACGACGTAGATATAATATAGGTACATAACGACGGGGGGCATATTTCGTTTCCTTCTTCTGCCATGGTCGATAGGATAGATCTCGGAACTGTAGGCGCTCAGTGAAAACTCCGGTTCAGTAATTAAGGACACTTTTAATTCACTCAGCAAAGTAACAAAATCAACTTTAATCTAAGAGACTGTTATTAACGTGACGCGAGCAGTTTCTGCGTGGTGATACCTCGACCGCGTGTTTCTGTTTGTGACTACGTGTCTAATTTGTGTTGAGAGTGACTGTCCGTTCCTGCCACGCTCCCCACTCCACGGCCAAAGTCGAAAAGCAGAATTCGCCCAGCGCCGCCAGGTAACGCCAAGGTAACGCTTGCGTTCCGTCAAAACAGTCGTTTAAAAACTATTTCTTTCTTTATTTTGCCGACATATTGATAAGTGTTCTATCTATTTACTGAAAGTGCGGGACGATGAGTCTTGGCTAGGGTATGAATCCTTAGCAACGCGTCCCGTCTTTTCCCTACGTGATTCAAACCTTTCCCCTGCTGGGGCGCGGGTCTCTTCCTGCATTGCAGGAAGGTTAGGCGATACTCCAACACGGGAGCCAAGTCCGGGTTTGTGGAAGATTGTAAGACAGTGGCGGGCCTTACTGTCAGAAGTTACCAATAAGGCCCCAGAAGCAATGTATGTGCCTGTATGTAAATGTTATAGTATCTTAATTCTTTTTCATGCTATATTAGTCCACTGCTGGACATAGCCCTCCCCAAATGAGCGCCATAGCGCCCTGTCTTCAGCTCGCCGCATCCAGCATCTGCCGGCAGTTTTTCGCAGATCGTCATCCCACCTGGTCGGAGGGCGTCCTACACTACGTTTGCAGAGTCGCGGTCTCCACTCGAGAACACGTTTACTCCAACGGTTGTCGGTTCTACGCGACATCTGATGTTATCTCACTACCCAGTGGTTAGGTTAGTGCCTTTAGTGCTACGGACTGACCTGTCACCAGGAACCAGGGAATCGAACCGGGGCCCACGGCGAACATCACCACGAACAATAAGACCAGTGCTATGCACAGGTAAGACACCCACAGGTGCTCCGTCTGGAATCAAGAAAAAAAAAACCGATGTTAAACAAACAAACAATAAAAAATTTAAAAACCTATTTAGAGGCTAAAAGTTTCACCCATGCCGGGATTCTAACCCGCAACCTCTGGCTATCCGTACCAGCGCTCTACCAATTGAGCCAATGGGCGACTCACGGCATCAGTGAAATTTCGAACCTCTTTACAATATTCTCTGTATTACGTACAGGCAGCGACATCTGACTTAAGCAAATTGCATTACTTACAGCCCCGACTACCTACTTTGCAGTTAGGTTTAACATCGGAACGATATCACTGTACCCACATGATTACACTTTTTTTTTTTTACCCATGCCAATTTTTAGCCTCTAAATAGGTTTTTAAATTTGTTCCTTAGCACGGGTTAGTGCATTAAAAAAATAAAAATAGTGTAAACAATAAAAAAAATAAACAAACAAACCAACCAACCAACACGAATAAATAAACAAACAAACGAACGATAGTTTGCATGACAAGCCAGTTTTTACTCAATTTTAAAGCACTGTGATGATTTTGAATTAATTATATTGATAGGCAGATGCTTGTACACTCTCGGTCCCATAACGTGAATGGCACCGACTCTCTTCCTCTCTGTATGAGAGGCACTCTCTCTACTCACGTAGGCGGAGGCGGCCGCCAGCCCAGCTGTGGTGACGCACATCCCGAGGAAGCCGGTAAGTAGCAGCGTCTTGCGGCCGGCGCGCTCAACCAGTAGGAGACTCGCCACTGTCATCAGCACGTTGATGGCGCCCATACCTGGCGATATGGAGAGTACGGATGAGTATTTTACATACAGGCACATACATTGTTTCTGGCCCCACACTAGGATACCCTGTGTCGTGGGAACCAGAAACGACATCACAAACATGTAAACATCCTAGACCTGGGCTTTTTTTTGTTCCTAGCCGGGATTCGAACCCGGGACCTCTTGCATGATAGGCAGATGCGCTACCGCTGCACCACAGAGGTCGTCAACTACATAACAGTATAACTGATGTATTAAGGTCACCAATGTTGGACCTGACCGCGCCAGTTTTTGCCTAATCTAGTGATTAATCCCCAATCACTCGGTTCGACTAGGCCAGGAGTGCTTCGGAAATCAGATTGACGGATTTCTTTTTAAAACAAACCTCCTATTTTGAAATCAGTTACACGTTCAGTCTGGCGTCAGTTCAGTCCGTGACCTTGATCAAGCTCGGATTGACGCCAGACTGATGAAGCATCAAAATATTCGAATATCCGTCAGTCTAGTCCATCAGTCCAATCAAAAACTACCATAAGGTTGGCAATAATGGCATAATTTCAGCCCAGGGCCACACAAATTCAAGATCCGCTCCCGGTCTTAAGAATGTTCGAACAAAACAAACGCTCACCCAGTGTGGCGAACTGCGCGTGCCGCTCGCTCAAGTGGGCGGCGTTCTTGAAGATATCGGTGGAGAAGAACATGACCAAGTTGATGCCGGAGAACTGCTGCGCGACCATCACCACCGCCGCGACCAGCAGCGGCTGCCGGAGGCTCCGGTTGCGGACCAGCTCACGGAAGTTTATCTTCTTGCTCACTTTGCCGCGTTCCGCTTCCTGGGGAATGATTGTTATTGTTGTCGTCGTCGTCGTCAGGCTATACTAGTCCACTGCTGGACATTGCCCTCCGCTAAAGAGCGCCACGTTGTGCTATCATAGGGGGTAATGCCTATAATCCCTACGCTGGGATTATAGGCATTACCCCCTATGATAGCACAACGTGGTGATAGCACCAATGATGGCACAACCTTGCGCTATGGCGCTCATTAGGGGAGGGCTATGTCCAGCAGTGGACTAATATAGCCTGAAGAAGAAGAAGAAGAGTTATTAAAGGAAAGACCAAACGACCAGGCCGCGAGCGCTTCGTGTTGATTTTACCTGATGCATTTCTTCCATTTCTCCGTGTACGGCAGCGTCACCTCTCAGCCAGTTAAGTGCTGGAAAATGACAGCACGAAATTAATTAGGTGATCATAATGCAGAGCGGGCATGTACCAATGACTTTGTTGTCTAATTTACAGTTGGTCCAAAAATTCAAGGAAGCGGAAGTGAAACTTTATTGGACGGACAAGACGGCCAAGATGTTTGACGGACGGACATTTATAAGGACGGCTTCGGCGGTGCAACGGTATCGCACGCGGACTGTAAAACCGAAGGTCTCGGGTTCGATCCCCGGCCGGGTCAACTTAGGAAGCGAACTTTTCTAGTTTGTCTCGGGTCTTGGATGTTATCAACGTATTTATTGTATCACATTCTATCGTCGAGTTAGCACCTATAACACGAGTCATTTAGTTGTACTTAGTATAGGGCTAACGAGATATGTGTAATGTGTCCATGAATATTTATTTTATCAATTAATAGTATTATCGAAAATTAAGACCACCAAATTCAATCCAATATGGTTTGTACAAAGTAGAGGACTACAGCAGACGCCCGTCTGGTACTAACCACATGGCTAGCCATCTTTAGCCAGGTTACAAAACGTTTCGTTCAATCACAAGCCTGAACGACCTTTAGCCCTTGAATTGGATCGCGCCACCTAATGAACGTCCTAGGCAGCAGTGTAGTGAACTACTTTTTTGTAATCAGATTACTAACTGCGATGAAATGTAGTTAACTACAGTAATCAAACTACATTTAGTAGTTAAAACATATTTTAAACTTTCGCGACTTGTACACATAGTTAGATTAAGCCCCGAAAATATTCTAACTACATTAAGTAGTTGTTAATTTGATTGCTGTAATTGCTGTAATCATAACTACTTATGATTACTGATTAGCTGAGTTGTAAAAACTTATATTTCCGTTCGTTCGCACAATAGTAGCGAACGGACGTGGACACTGTCAGACACAATTAAATACACTACCCTGCATGCGTCGCACCAAAAAAACACATGTACCCGACAACATGCAGGGAGTAGATAGTGCGCTCTAATTACCTACGACAAGTCGATACACGCCTTTGTTTTTCTATACGCAAGTTTATTTAAAAATGTAGTTATAAAAAGAATCGTGATTGCAACTACAATTTGCAGTTAGTAATCAAAATGTTTAACTACGTATTCTGATTACTTCATGTAGCTTGTAATCGTGATTATTAACTACTTTATGTAATCGTAGTTAGTAGTTAGATAGATTACATTTTGCCCCACACTGCGAGGCAGTTAGTTCGACGGCTAGTTTTACCACTATGCGGCGACATATGCATAAAGCAATAGCGCCAAATAAAAAAAAACTGTCCAATGGTGGATCCTCACCCCTCTGCGCGTCCAGCTCCTGACCCCGATTGAGCAGCAGGAACTTCGGTGACTCGGGGCAGAGTGGCAGCATGACGCACTGCAGCACGGCCGGTATCACGCTGACCACCAGAAGCCAGGGCCACAGGTCCTCAGTTCCCAGGACGGAATCCAGGCCCAGGACTTGCGACAGCAGGATAGTCATGGTTATGACCAGCTGGTAGACCGTGCCGATCTGGATGAGATGAAGACAATGTAAGTTTCTAGTAAATATACTAGAAATATTAGGGGTTAAAGTATGAAATTGCCGTTTTATTGCAATAGGTTCTTTGAATTGACATAGAATCTTCATGGTTTGAGGTTTTCGAATGAATTTTTTTTCAAATGGTTTCTATTATGTTCTTTTTTTAAAAAATGTTAAACATTTGAATATCGACTTTCAATTGTTTTTGTTATTCAATTTAGACAAGAAAGATGGATACATCGAAAATTCGAGTGATTTTTGAATACGTTTCATTCGAAAACCTCAAACCATGAAGATTCTATGTCAATTCAAAGAACCTATTGCAATAAAACGGCAATTTCATACTTTAACCCCTATTCACATAAACTTCCGTTCCCATGGTTTAGCTGGTTGGGTAAACACAGTTTCGTGTTCCTGAATAAATAGACTTCCGTCTGAAGCAAATGTGTCCGAAAAGGTAATGTGGTGTTATATAGAGAAAATTAAAACTTAAAACGGTGGCCTTGGCAGCCGTTAAGGTAGGTAAGTAAAGTAAATAAAGAAAAGGGTATATATTGTATAAGTATTTACAATAGTAGAACGGAAATAAACGCGAAATTAATGAGGAATCGAGAAACCATCCTAGGTTTAACCGGTGAGGTTTGTTTTAGAATTGGGAAAATCACAGACAGAATTAAAGAAATATAAAAAAAAATGTGTAAAGCGGTTTCCACTGCTACAAGTGTTTGGTGAAACAACGAAAAACAGCAGCTTTCTTCAATGATTAGTTTTATTTATCTCGAATACAGTTGATACGATAGTTTAGTTTCAAGATTTACAAAATATGAGGCAGACAAAAACTACAGCGTTCGTCACCTCGGTGTCGATTTGCTCAATGACAAGCAAAGGGCGATTTTTAAATGGAGTGGCGGAAACTGCATCGCCCGCGCGCCTCTTCACCCCGCTTCCCTCATTCGTCTGCGGTGTTAACAACCTCCCGCCCTTGAAGCTCTGTCTTCAAGTCTTCTTCATCTTCATGCTGTACCAAGGGACACAGCCGGTTCAAGGCTCTTCGGATTAGTCCACTGTTGGTATATATATCGGCTATTCGAGCAATCCCATCAGATCCAGGGTAGATTGTATGAATCCGGCCGATTCGCCATTTCAAGGGTGGGTAACCGTCTTCCTTTATCACCACCATGTCACCAACACGTAGCTCTGGATACCTTTGCTGCTTCCATTTAACTTTGTTCTGCAACTCTGAGATATACTCATGCTGCCATCTGCGCCAAAAATGCTGACGCATCGATTCCAGTAGTTCGTATCTATTAAGGCGGCTCTCCTTTATGTCTGTCAGGACCGGTGACGGTACGGAGATAAGCGGTCTTCCTATTAAAAAGTGGCCGGGGGTCAAAGGGACAAGGTCGGTGGGACTGCTGGATAGGGGACATAAAGGCCTAGAATTCAGTATGGCTTCTACTTGTACAAATAAGGTTGATAACTCTTCATATGTTAAATGCCTATCTCCTAGAACCCTTTTTACATGATATTTCGCCGATTTCACCCCTGCCTCCCACAAACCACCGAAATTGGGTGAATATGCCGGCGAAAATTTAAAAGTAATTTGTTCGTCAGTACCGAACTGAGCCACATACGCTTTATTATTTTTTAAGAAATTACCTAACTCGTTACTGGCTCCGACAAAGTTTGTCCCGTTATCACAAAATATAATACTAGGTTTTCCACGACGCGACATAAATCGTCGTAGCGATAAAATAAACGCTTCTTTACTTAACTCACTAACTGCCTCTAAGTGGAGCGCCTTAGTTGCAAAACACACGAAGAGACATAAATAACATTTGGTAATTTTGCAACCACGACCCTTCCGGTCTGTTATGTAAAAAGGTCCTGCAAAATCAACGCCAACTGTATCAAACGGTACACTCGGAGTAAGGCGTTGCTTCGGCAGATTTCCCATCATCGGAATTATGGTTTTACCCCTATAACGTTTACATAAAACGCAATTACTTACTACACTACGTGCCATGTTTCTACCATTAATTACCCAATAAGTTTCTCTTACTGAGTATAATAAGAGTTGGGGGCCAGCATGCATCAATTTACGATGCTTTTCTTCAAAAATTATACTTGAAAACCTATGCTTAGAGCTTAAAAGTATTGGGTGCTTTTTATCAAACGAATAAGTTGAATTTTCGATTCGGCCTCCAACTCTTATCAGCCCAAATTCATCAAGAAACGGGCTCAATGACAAAATACTACAATTGCTACTCAATTGTTTCTTAGCCTTTAATACTTTTAATTCATTACAATATACATCTTTCTGTGATAGCTCAGCCAAACACATTTCACCTTTATTTATTTCATCTACACTTAAATCACCAATGAACTTTTTATTTTTATTTTTACAATTATACAAAAATCTTAGTATGTAAGCCATGACTCTTGTTAAGAATTTTAATGAAGAATATTTCTGAAATTCAATTATTCCATTGTCGATAGCAATGCCAACTTGAGATAGTATAACATATTCTTCATTTTCTTTATTTTTGTTTTGAAAACGAGGCCACAATTCTTTATTTTTACGCAAAAAATCGGGTCCGTTGAACCAAAAAGATGAAATTCCTTCGGAGAAGGTGGCTACCCCCCGCGAAATCAGATCAGCTGGATTTTCTTTGGTGGGTACATGCTCCCACTGGCCACTTTCAGTTAACTTTTGAATTTTTTGCACTCTGTTTGAAACAAAGACTTCCAGTTTTTTGTTGGCAGAAGCATGTATCCAGCTTAGCGCAATCGTCGAATCCGTCCAATAATAAATACGATCAAATAAACACGTCATGGCTTTACAAATCATCGAACCTAGCTTGGCCGCTAGTAAACAACCGCACAATTCTAACCGAGGAATCGTTAGCTCCTTTAAGGGAGCCACTTTCGACTTAGCGCACAACAGTTTGACGCTGACTTGACCTGATTGGTCCACTGAGCGCAAGTATGCGCACGTTCCCATAGCGGATAAAGCCGCATCGGAAAACAGATGCAACTCAATTCCTACTACATTCCTACAAGATACATGCCGGGGTACTTGTATACTTAAGCTATTTACACTATTTACAAAATTTGTCCAAATAAGTTTTATCTCATGATTGATTTCATCATCCCAATTCACTTTACAAGCCCATAGTTTTTGCAACAAAATTTTTGCCCGAATGATAAAAATGCTTAATAAGCCTAACGGATCAAAAATCTTGGCTACCGCCGATAAGATACTACGTTTAGTAGGCTTATCCAACTGGTCAAACTTAATCGAAAATAGCAATTCATCCTTTGTCGGACACCAAACTAAACCTAACGTACTGGTTGTGTTGGACAATTCCGAAATTTGCTGGTTTTCATACAGTGTATGCATAGCTGGATCTAATTGTGAATTAGTCCGAAATTTTCGTAAATTAAATCCTGCTGAAATCAACCTCTCTGACACTGAATTCGCTAACTCCAGTAATTTATTTACAGAATCGCACCCGGTTATTAAGTCGTCCATGTAAAAATCGTGTTGCATTGTTTTCTTAATCATTTCATCATTACATTCCTCGGCTAGCTGGTAAATACACCGTGTACTAAGAAATGGCGCACTTGCTGTCCCATATGTCACGGTGTTTAATCTCAATACTTTTATAGGCTGGTCCTCATCGCTCCTCCACAAAATAAGTTGAAGATGTCTTTGCGACTCATCAATTAAAATCTGCCTATACATTTTTTCGATGTCGGCGGTTAAAACGTAGGTGTGCTGGCGAAATCTTAGTAAAATACTAAACAAATCATCTTGTATTGTAGGCCCAACTGCCTGCAGGTCATTTAAGGAGAAGCCACTACTTGTTTTAGCCGACGCATCAAAAACGACACGACATTTTGTCGTCTCACTTTTCTCTCTCAATACAGCGTGATGAGGTAAGTAACAACCAAATTCCGGTTTATTTACTTGTGTCAGATGTCCCAACTGCTCATATTCATTAATAAATTCCACATAGGACTGTTTAATACATGGTTGTTTACGAAACCTTTTCTCTAAATTATACAATCTTAACTTTGCCATTTGATAAGAATCACCGAGGGTTGAAGGGGGTGTGTGTAAGGGCATTTTAACACAGAATCTACCGTTGTCTGCTCTATACGTATTACATTTATAGTGCTCCTCACAAAACATATCACTTCTTGATACTTTACTACTATTACTACAATTTTCCCCCGCCAACTCCTCGATTGAGCAAAATTTTTCCACCTGCTGTGAAATATCCAGTTTAAACTGGTACAATACATTACTATTACATGTTGCTTTGATATTGACTGGCCCCGACACTATCCAGCCTAACTTTGAGTCCTGTAAAACAGGTTTGCCTACTCCCAATCTGAATTTACGCTCATTAATTATCTCCCAAAACAAATCGGCTCCAATCAATAAATCAATTTCACTCGGTTGATAAAAGTCGGGGTCAGCCAAATTAAGATCGTTCGAAATATTTAAAGAACTATAATCTATTTCTACGCTCGGCAATGCATTCGTTATTTGAGATACAACCATGCCACTCACACTACATGAAAAATTACCGTCGCGGGAAGACATTACAAACTCACAGCTATCTTGAATAGCAATTTTCATATTACTTATTCCCGAAACAGTGAGTGGCTGATTATTTTTCGTACAAGTTAGCCCTAAGCGCTGACATAACTTCTTGGTAATTACTGTAATTTGGCTGCCACAGTCTAACAAGGCTCGCGCAAATTCATACTGTTTTGTTTGTTTATTTTCAATACATACGAGCGCCGTAGATAATAGTACGTGCTGGCTCGCTATCGTAGATAAGGAAACCGGTCCAAGCGCCAGCGGCGGCGGCAGCGACGTTGTGTGGCCCGCTCCCGCGCCACTCACAGCTGATTCATTGTTGGAGTTCGCTAACGGGATATTATTATTTACAACGTGATTTCGTTTAGGTCGATGCAATAAGGTGTTGTGCTTATATTTACAAATATTACACGGTGGTGACCGGCACACACTCGCGTAGTGCCCACTTCTAAAACAATTAATACATAACTTATGCTTCGATACAAGTTCATGGCGTTTTTCTGATTCCATGGATCGAAACTGGGGGCACTGGTAAAGCTTATGTGCCTGCTTACAAATAATGCAATGGCATGATTGTTTACTATTACTAGGGCCCGCGTCTGTAGAAGTGACAAAGTGGGAAACCTTTTCGGTCTTTGGAGCTAATTTATTTTGTCGAACAGTTTCTAAAACGTCAGCCTTGTTTCTAAGGAATTTATAGAAAGCTACTAAATTAGGGAAATCGTTTAATTCACCTTTATACTCTTCCCATTGCCTGTTGGTCAAGTTGTCTAACTTCATTGAAGCGAAATGAATAACAATGGTATCCCACTGATCGACGGGCTGACCAAGTGCCTTTAATGCACGAAGATTTTTAGAAAGGTGATCAATTAAGTTACGCAATGCCTGATCGGATTCTTTACTCATTGCTTCAATGGAAAAGAGTGACTTCAGGTGGTTATTTATCAACAACCTTTTATTATCAAAACGCTCACATACCAAATCCCACGCTACCGAATAATTATCTGCACTTACTTCCAGTGATTTTATAACCTCTGCCGCAGTTCCTTCTAATGAGGCTCGCAAGTGGTGATATTTATTTATATTATCGATCGACTTATTACCGTTTACAAGGGATTCAAAAGTATCACGAAACTCCAACCAAGAACTAAAATTGCCGTTAAATGTTGGCAATTTTATTGTAGGTAATTTTATATCTCGCAACTACGTGACTGTTTTATTTGTATTTCTGACAAAACTTTCTCTCTACTTTCTACTTCTTTTACTTTTTCCAAAATTGATTGAGCCTTCGACATATAACAAAAGAATAAATTCTCCATTTCCTCCCTTTCCTTTAACTGATTTTCTTCACTATTAGTCAACACTTCAATTTCCGTTTGAATTTCATCGAAGGCATTATAAACAGCTTTTAATCTCTCTAATCTAATATTCAATTCAGTTACATGTTGTTTCTGTTCGTCTATCGGGCTACTTAGAACTATATCTAAATAATTTTTAAACATAGTTATCCTTCCTTTCACCGAGGATCGCTTCTTAACTAAATTATCCATCTTTGTGGGAGCCAGCAACGAATAAAACTAAGCAAATATGTAAATAGGTAAGTACCTGGCTCAATCCGACACAAACTTGAAAAGGGCAGGCCGCGTATGATCGGAGGCGGCTGGGCTAGCACGAATCAAGTGCAGCGCGATGTGGTCGGCATAGGCCAAATCTCGAAATCCGTATCAAAACACAAATGCTCCGTTCACAAGACGGCCTGAAATTTGCAGAAATACGATTTTTGAAGCAATATAATTACAGAAACATTCCAAGATTAAAGATTTAACCGAAAATTTATATTTTTTTTACAAACAGGAAGGTAGGAAAATAAAATACTTTGGACTGTACTCGAAATAGATTCTATGATTCCACGAAATATTGCTACTTGAAATACTAATAATTAACCCAGGATTTTACAAATTGACTAATCTGACACCCTTTAAACTCAATTCCAAGACCAGAAGGGAATTTACTAGGGGGATGGCGGGAAAAATAAGGAAAGACCTCACCGCGGATTCACTTTTTCTTCGCCTTTTCACGAGCATCACTTCACCCTTTTCATTCCGGGTTTCGTCCAATACCAAATGAAAAATCCTTATTCCAGATATATTTCGCCTTGCTCCTCCAGATTCGAACTTTTGGCTGGTAGCGTCCCAAATTAATCCTGGTCACGGCACCATCGATTGTTTGGTGAAACAACGAAAAACAGCAGCTTTCTTCAATGATTAGTTTTATTTATCTCGAATACAGTTGATACGATAGTTTAGTTTCAAGATTTACAAAATATGAGGCAGACAAAAACTACAGCGTTCGTCACCTCGGTGTCGATTTGCTCAATGACAAGCAAAGGGCGATTTTTAAATGGAGTGGCGGAAACTGCATCGCCCGCGCGCCTCTTCACCCCGCTCCCCTCATTCGTCTGCGGTGTTAACAACAAGCTTAACACATCCTTCATGGGGCATTGTCTATGTTTCTACAATAAGATCTCTGAAGATGTAGTAAGCTTACCTGAAACACGGTTTAAAAACATGTTTAAAGTGCATTTTGTGCCAAAACGGCTACTAAAATATAAAGGATTATTTATATGACCATAAAGTCTGGAACCAAAGTCAGTAGAATGCATGAGTCCCAGGTTTTAGAGTAATTTTGTTAACTCAGTTTTAAGGACTTTAAAAATAGTAAGTTTGCATTTTTTTCCAGTTTTCTCCATTACGATCTAGATATTAAAATGAACTCCTAGTTGAACTCGTGACGTTCATTAAGTCTTACTTTCTGTGCTACTGTGAATGAAAGATTTTTTTATATGACCTTAGTGCTAAGGAAATAGGCACTTACCCTGCTCCCTAAAAAGGTAAACTGTCATATAGATAAACAGGGCACACTTGTCCAATATGAGCTTACCTCTTTGGCTATTTTTTGTTGGCAACAAACTTTAAATCTCGGAAAAACCGGATTGCGCACGTTTGCATTGTTAGGTAAGTTTGCTTTTGTACGTGCGTGCGTGGGCCTGTATATGTGTGGGTATGTGTGTATAAGCGGTAGCCTTTATGAATTGATTGAGTTGTGTATGCCGTTTCCTTGCGTTGCGTTGTGTTGTGAATAGGCAGGGCCGGATCTACCTAAGGGCTGCTTGGGCTGCAGCCCAGGGCCCCGGGGTTACAAGGGGCCCCCAGATCCCTCTACACACTAGGCGATAATTTGAATTTAAAAAATGGTTGTAAAGTCGGTTTATTTACGGACGATATTTTTACGTGATAATAAGAAATCATTGATGAAAAATTGCATACTTTTATGAATTGAGTTAACCTGTCAATTTCGTTTACTAGTTCAATATATATATATATCTCTCTCACCATTTTGATTTCTCTCTCACCCAAAAGGTGCTTGGAAGAGATGAGTCCCCAGATAGACCCTTAAGTAGTTTCAGCCCAGGGCCCCACAAATTCAAGATCCGCCCCTGTGAATAGGGCGCGTAGGTGTGCGTTTTGGTACTCACAGAGCCACGGAGGGACACAGGCGATATCTCAGCCAGATACATGGGTGCCAGTCCAGCGTTTAGTCCGCTGTTGACGCCGATCACAAGCCTGGAACAAACGTATGGGCGTATACAGGGTGTCTCATTCAAATCGGTCAGTATGGGAAAGTCTGAAACTATAAGACATACGAAGATCTGTTCTGAGGAACCATGTCATCGATTTTAATAACAAGAAAAACTGCAATCATACATTTAAAAAAAAAATAGGTACTCCGTTCAGGAATCGAATCCGGTTGTTTTGAAAAAAAAAAACCTCTATTAATCAAACACTAACAATCAATTGAAAAGCCCACTTAAACTAAGTATGTAGATACTTATTTAAAGATTAAGATCGTACCTAAACGTGTTGAATATTGTATTGAAAAAGGCGGCGGTCACTTCGAGCACCTACTAAAATAAATTAAAGTATGTGAAAACAATGCATTTTATTCATTTTAGACATCATGTTTCATACAGACATTTACTGCTTAAGACCTACACAATCGATATCTAAATAGAAATAGTGTAGGTTTTTTTTTCAAAACCACCGGGTTCGATTCCCGAACGGAGTACAGATGTTTTTTAAAATGCATGAATGCAGTTTTTCTTGTTATTAAAATCGATGACATGGTTCCTCAGAACAGATCTTCGTATGTTGTATTATAGTTTCAGACTTTCCCATACTGACCGATTTGAATGAGACACCCTGTATAATCACCACGCAGGCCCATCGCCGATTGATATTTTATAATGTCAGTCATCAAAAAATTGTATTATTAAAGCCATGGCTTCGCGTTACCTCCCCAGGATGAGTAGCTCTGAGGAGTTGGCAGTCTTGGAGCAGCCTTGGAAGACCACGCCGGCCAGTACCAGCGCGTTGTTGAGTAGAAGACCGCCTTTGCGACCGAACCTGGGAAGAAAGAATTGAGTACATTAGATTAATGTAAGGTCGCACGCTCATGAATCCACGAAGCGCTCGTGGCCTAGTGGAACCGAGTGATTGGGAATCAATCACTAAGGTTAAGCTACAACAGGCGCGCTCAGATGCCGGATGGGTGAGTGAGTGACCATCCCGTGACTACCACTAGTGGCATTTTTTCCGAGCGCTTCCGTGCTTCGCAAGGCACGTAAAGCCGTTGGTGCCGGCTGTCAAGAAATGGCAGTCGTTAAGCCTTGTCAGGCGGCTTAATGACTTCTGACAGTAAGGCCCGCCAATGTCTTTACCTACAATCCTCCATCGACCCGGACTTGGGCCCCGTGGTAAAGTATGGCCTAGGTGAGGCTAGAAAGGTTAGGCCATGCTCAAGGGGCCTGTAACATGGCTTAACGACTGCCATTACATGACAGCCGGCACCAATACTTGACATGCCTCACGAAGCACGGAACTTAACAGTAAGTAGGTATTTACATAATACTAAATTTACAACATAAGTTTTATGTAAATGTGCCTGTATGTAAATATTACGTTACGTTACGTAACAGGTTCTCTTTTATGTGTGTGTGAAAATGTAAATATGGTTCATCTAACTATCTATTTAAAACTCTACTAAAATGCCTTCTTGTGCTGTGTTAGAATGTAAAAATAAGAGTTGGGGACTAAAATATACCAATCGTGCCGAAACAGTTCATCTGTGAGTAGAATTTCATTGTATTTTTAATTAGAATTGGTAATGACATAGACAGGAAACCAATCCGGCTGAGTAGCAACGCATATCGGGGACTTGTTTTTTAATTTTCGACTAGCTTAACACAAAAAACTTCTTGAAGATCAGACGCAGTGGTAGTTCCATCTAGTGTGAAGTAGCGGTACTACAAAAGAAAGAGTTATTGTCAAACTTAATTTCATTGTTGTCCATTGATTTTGATCCTTGTTTACATAAGTAAAAGGTTCCTGGAACTTTTATGATATAGACCATTTTGACGCTGTCTTTAATTACCAATGGCAGTTTGGCATTCATAGTGTGCGTTTGATTTTTAAGTGTGCGTTTAGTCACACTGGTTTTCATACTAATGGGTCATGTCACTACCACGGATAAGGTTAGGCCATACTCCACCACGGGGGCCAAGTCCGGGTTGGTGGAGGTTTGTAAGACAGTGGTGGGCCTTACTGTCAGAAGTTATCAAGCCGCCTATAAGGCCTCCGACATGGCTTAACGACTGCTATTACATGACAGTCACCAGTTCTACTCTTTTTTTATGTTCTGTGCAATCACCTGTCGGCGACCACGCCAGTGATGACGCCACCGATCATTCCTCCCACGCAGTATATGGAGACGGCGACCGCCCACACGTTAGTGACGGTAGGCTCAAGTTTGGGCGGCACAGTTTTGTTCACGTTCGAGAGAGCGTCCTGCTGGAGCCAGGTCGTCATGATCTGGAGGAGAATTAGGCAATCTCAATTCAAGTAAACTCAGCAAGCCTCAAGGACTAATTCCCATACGAACGTTGCTTCGTGTTTATTTATAAATTATACATGCCGAATCGCAATCAAACTTGCTGTGTGGTGACGGCCTAACCAACCCAATTCTTCCCGCGGGTCTCGTAAAAGGCGACTGAGGGACACAAACCGGGGGGTGGGCAGCGGCGCCCCCTGCAGTACAATTCCACCGAACTGCGATCCCGGCGTAGGGATTATGGGCATTACCCCCTATGATAGCACAACGTGGCGCTCTTTAGGGGAGGGCTATGTCCAGCAGTGGACTAGTATAGCCTAAAGACGACGAATCAAACTTTGCTTGTTTACAGGACACCAATGGATGTTTGATCGTGCTTACAACTGAATGTCTTCAGTTGTAAGCATGATCAAACCCCGAGAACGAATTGCAGTGAAACTTTTCTTGTTTACAGGACACAAATCGAGTTATGATCGTGCTTACAACTGAGTATCATCAGTGGTAAGTATGATCAAACCTCGGTTATTAGATGCAATAAAACTTTGCTAATACGTTGAGAGGACCCCAATCGTGAACGTGCTTACGACTGAGAATAACAGAATAGGAAAGAAATTAGAGCCGCATAAGATCGCCCACATATTGGAGATGCAGAGCAGATGGAGACGGAGAGCACCCTGCTGGAGCCAGATCGTCATGATCTGGAGGAGAATTAGGCATGTACACTCATCCCATTTCAACTACACTCGGCAAGCCTCAGGCTGGGCGCATGCTGAGACGCAGGCGACGCAGCACAGCGCAGCACACTTCAGTACAGGGCAGGGCAGTTGAGGCAGGCATAGGCCTATTAGTACGAGTTACAAGAAAACAAAACGACAATTCGTATCGTAAGCTCGATAAATTATCGTAGTTGATACTTTCATACTGGCAGTTTCCGTCGCACTCGGCAGTATGAGTTTTAATTTCAACGTAGGTACTTATCGTTTAAAGGATCCAATAGTTTGATGCAATACTCGAACATGGTAAGATAGAAAGAGACAAACGTTTTGACGTCTCGCAGCTCGCAGTTTTGGGTCACAGATTTTGGGTTGAAACTTGAAATTGTGTGTATAGGGTTGCCAGGCGTCAACCAACCCAAAAAGTACTGATTTTGTGCCAACCAAAAAAACCGTATCTGAACTGTGCTGTGCTGTATTGCGTTGCCTGCATTTCAGCATGCGCCTACCCTGAGTGGCGTGTCTTGGGAGTGGCCTATGTCCAGAAATGGGCTGACACCGGCTGATTACGCTCTTTCCACTAGGATCCCCTACCACAGTCCCCCAGTCCCACAGGATTGTACAGCACTCACTATTCTATGATGATGGGACCACGAGAAAACACCCATGACAATATTATATAGAATCAGGCGTTACTTTGCGGAAATCCATAATAACATTAAAAAGTGAAAATTACTTTGCTAAATTCGGCCAAAAATATTTGGCGGAATTTAGCAAAGTAATTTTCACTTTTTAATACCCATGACAATGATGATGAACTATAGAAATGTAGATAGATAGATAGAGAACACTTTATTGTACATAAAAAAGGAAATTACACAGGTATTTCTTAACCTAAGAGTACAGACGGCGGCCTTATCACTAAAAGTACCTACCTCCTGTGGCGTATTGAGTACTCCAGTGTTGTATCCGTGCTGGAAGCCTGACCAGCAGGCCGAGGCCACCACGGCGTAGGCCAAGCGCAGGTTCATACCCTGTGGGAGAACAACAGTGTTAGATACGCGTATCGTATGCAATTGCTCGTAGCCCCGGCTGCCTGAGTGATCTTAAGCGATCACGAAGGTTAAGCAACATAGGCCGCGTTCAGTGCATGGACGTAGTGGCATTCGTGCGGTAATTTCTAGACTTGTTAATACCTATAATTCAAGTTTCGCTGAAATTGACTTATTCTCATCTAGCAAAGCCTCCTTCAAACATCAGGCTCTACAGGTGCTACTCAACTAATTACACACACACGCACCACATACACTCACGCGCACACACACACACACACACACATACAACCCTCCCTCTCCTCGCCCTGTCCACTTCCCAATTCCATTAAATTAAAACATATTAATTTTAATTTGCTCCTTTCCAAATTTCCCTTTATAGTGGAAGAGCACAATCACCCGCTCTACACGTCGCTAGATGGCGCTGACTGTATTTTAAAACGCGTTTATTCGATAACCTTATATGGCGAAGTGGCAACCGGCCGCGTTACAGTCGTTTACGACATTCTTCTACCTACTGCCCTTGATTTGGAGGGGAGGGGGAACGGATTGATTTATTTTATAAGAAAATCTAATAAAATAAATCAATATTCCCACGTTTCTACGAAGAGAAGTGAAATTCCACTAGACTTGGGCAAAGTGTGTCCTTAGAGGGAGTTGTTATATCTCATATCTTTGCTCACCGAGACACACTATATCTCTATCATATCTCGCTCACCACTTGTATCCTAGCTCATACGACGTCCAATCAACTAAATGCGTGTGGAAACAAAAGACACATGTGGTGAGTCAGTCTAGTCTACCTATTCCCTACTTTATCCAGATCACACGTTTCTTTTGGTGAACTTTTTCTCATAGCTCGTTGGTTACGACGAGAAATGCGGCCGAATGTAACCGATGTTAGACGATGTTGATCTCGCTCTCGCATTGTGTGTGAGCTGGATAAAGTAGCAGGAGATGACTACCGTACTGAGTTGAGAGTATGTGCGAGGGAGCCAGATATAGTTGATATCTCTGGGATATGAGTGGGACACACTTGACGGGGAGGGAGTTGTGTGTCCAATCATATCTGGCTCTTGAGTTACCCAAGGCTAAATTCCACCAAAAACATTCTGTAAAAACTAGCCAAGTCTCGATGGAGCTGCTCGTTTATCTCTAAAAAGTAATGAAATCTAGACAAAGTCGTGCCAAGTCTAAGTTTCCTTACTGCGATATGTTTATTATTATACTAAGGGCGAGATAAATAGTCGTTGCTTAGCCCAAGTCCGTACTCAAGCTTCCCTAAGCATTACTTCAGGCTAACTTAGCTAAGTATCAAACTAAATGTAAAGTAAATTGTACATATGCATATTTTAACGTTCTAATTCTTTGTTATTTTTAAATGTAATACTTATAATGTTTAATGCAATTAATTACGCAATAGTTTTAACTGTAATGTAATTATTTTTCTTGCAAAATAAATAATCAATAATCAAAGTAGACATTTGCTTAGCTAAGCATGTTCTTAGGCCAATGCTAAGAATTAGTCCGGGTTTCGCGACTTAGAGAGTGCCAAATGATAGACAAATCGATTCTTAAGCAAGTGCTTTCGCTAAGACTCGATCTTAGAAGCAACTATTTATCTCGTCCTTAAATGTTGTGTGACTTGGCCGTGATTAGATAGTCCGTCTGTGCTGGAAATATTTTTTATGCTGTTTGTTTCAGGCTCGCTTATACATAAGTATTATTGACACATGCACCTTTATCAAGCTTACAATTGACTGGTTGTTCAATCAACGTTTTTCAAGTGGCAATTTTCCATTGTCAATGGGTAGCGGTTCTGGCGACAGATTGATGCAATGGTGTCATGGAGCACCTGGTTTTGTACCCTTCAACGGCCGAATCACATAACATTGACTATAATAATAAAGAAACCGCAGTAAGGAACCTACACTTAGGGCGAGATAAATAGTCGCTTCTAAGAACGAGTCTTAGCGAAAGCACTTGCCTAAGAATCGATTTGTCTATCATAGACAGTACTTCGGCACTCTCTAAGTCGCGAAACCCGGACTAATTCTTAGTATTGGCCTAAGGACATGCTTAGCTAAGCAAACGTCTATTTTATTTAGTAACGCATTGATACTTAGCTAAGTTAGCCTGAAGAATTGCTTAGAGAAGCATGAGTACGGACTTGGGCTAAGCATCGACTATTTATCTCGCCCTTAGACTTGGCACGACTGTGTTTAGATTTCATTACATTATCATATATATTATATGTCTTTAATTTTTAATTTAAATTTGTTTGCAGATTAATTGTAGATTTATTAAACAACAAAAATGTTAACTTAAACACTAGCAAAGGTGCATGCTGTGGCAACCTTAATAGGCTAGGCACTTACCTTAAAACCCTTTATGTTCTATAATTAAGATGTATTAGTGTACTAGCTACTGGTTGTCCTAAGTAAATAAAATAAAATAAATAAATTACTTTTTAGAGATAAATAAGCACCTCCATCGAGACTTGGCTAGTTTTTACAGAATGTTTTTGGTGGGATTAACTTTTCAAAATAGTGAAGAAAAGTTTTATGCAGAGCAGGAAGTAGTATTACACTCGTGTGCTTTCGGCGAAAACCGAAGCCTACTCTAGAGCCCGAGGTATATTCTAAAAGATAACAGACTGTACCTCCGTTTTCACCCGTCTTCGACAGTAAATTATGGTTAAGTTTTTGGCATGTATCTATGACTAGATGTCCCGGCGAACTTCGTACCGCTACAGAATCCGTTTATACGGTTCTTGTTACCATGGCAACGCAATAAATAAAATACCTCGGGGTCAGTTTCTGAATTGAGAATTTCGCTAAATAGCTGTTAACTGTGCAGTTTCTTCGAATTCCACAGAAAAGATCGTGACAGAACGTTACTCAGTGAGATTCTTAATTCAGAAAGCGGTCCTTTGAGTTTGGTCTGAAAAAAGGTTACGGTAAAAATAAAACATTATCCTATCCCACGGGAACGCATTACCGGGATATGAAATATCTTATTCTTCTTCTTCTTCAGGCTGTATTAGTCCACTTCTGGACATAGCCCTCCCCTAATGAGCGCCACAGCGCAAGGTTGTGCCATCATTGGGGGGTAATACCCATAATCCCCACAAATGGGCGTCCATCATCATCATATCAAGTATCGTTATCAACCCTTGTATGTCCCCGCTGCTGGGGCACGGGTCTCGGCCATACTCCACCACGGGGGCCAAGTCCGGGTTGGTGGAGGGTTGTAAGACAGTGGCGCGCGCCTTACTGTCAGAAGTTATCAAGCCACCCATAAGGCCTTTGACATGGCTTGACGACTGCCATTATATGACAGCCGGCACCAACGGCTTAACGTGCCTTGCGAAGCACGGAAGCGCTCGGAAAAATGCCACTAGCGTTAGTCACGGGACGCTCACCCATCCAGTACCTAACCGCGCCTGTTTTTGCTTAACCAAGTGATTGATTCCAATCACTCGGTTCGCCTAGGCCACGAGCGCCTTTCAATTCGAATCTTTGTTTATCTGTGTGTCACGTTTTATTTAATTCCGTTCAGCCCTTATTGCGTGATTGAATAACAAACATCTTCACAAACTTTGTATTTTTGAAAGAAGATTTAAAAAATCTTTCGTCATGCCTATTCAACAGATGATTGAGGTCTTGTGTAAACCTTTTATCAGTCGGTTTTTGGTTTAAAATACGTTTTTTTTTTGTCATCAATTTTTGGTTGCTGTGCGTACCTATCTTTATGGATGACTCATTGTCCGCATTTACATTCATGCCACAGAAGAGTCGGTGCTGTCTTTAGGCGGAATCACACACTGCCGATCAGCTGCGCAGTCTGGCATCTTTCGTTGAACAATTGTTATTTTTATTATCATTTCTCTCTTTTTATATAAACTCTTTATATAAATTTAATATAAACAAAAATATTTACATACAATGTACATACCTACTTATGTAGCTATAATAACAATTATTTCTAACATTTTGCGCCAAATTTTGCGTCACGATTATTTATTAGGTAAAACCTAATTACCTTTACCGGGAAGAGCGGGTGACCATGCTCTTCCACTATAAAGGTAAAAAATTACGTTTTACCTAATAAATAACCGCGAACTTCGTACCGCCTAAGAGTCGATTGTTTATTTTTTTTCTCTCTCTGTCAGAACCATCCTCGTGCTTCAAGGAATATTATAAAAAAAAATCAGCGAAATCGATTCAGCTGCTATCGAGATTTGCGCTTACCAACACATTCAGCGATTAATTTTTATATACTTATTCATTTTTATAGAAGATTAGACCCGTTTAATATAGAACTATGTATGAACATCGGAAATACTAAGAAATACTGCCGCTGCTTAGGCGTTTGCCCGTTTCCCACTCACTCCGCTTCACACCACCTGCGTGGGTGCAATGTAAACACGGCACGGCGTAACGGCCCACAGAACTGAACGGAAGAGGCCACAAAAACAGAGTTTATCGTCTGTTACTTAACAGAAATACTTATTTTAAATTGTACTTTCATTACTTTGTGCAGAAAACGTTACGAAAGTTATCAAGGCATAAAGATAGGCTATTTGACTTGTGAAAAAAAATATAATAGTAGTAAATGTATTACAACAATTTTATAGAAAACGGTCTATAATGACGTCACAGGTCAATAAATATAGCGGTCCGAGAAAAGAAATAATCGGAGAAATCTAATGTAATATATATATTTTTTTATACAAGCACATACATTGCTTCTGGCCCCAGACTAGGATACCCTGTGTCGTGGGAACCAGAAACAACGACATCACAAACATGTAAACATCCAAGACCTGGAGTTTTTTTTTGTTCCCAGCCGGGATTCGAACCCGGAACCTCTTGCATGGTAAGCAGACGCGCTACCGCTACGACACAGAGGTCGTCATCGTCATATTACATTACTAGCTGACCCAGCGAACTTCGTACCGCCTAACAGTCGATTGTTTATTTATTTTTTTAGTTTTCCCCTCCGTAAGAACCATCCTCGTACTTCAAGAAATATTCTAAAAAAAGAATTATTGAAATCGGTTCAGCTGCTCTCGAGATTTGCGCTTACCAACAAATTCAGCGATTCTGTTTTATATTATAGAACATTATTATTAGATACCCGAAAAGTAACATGACCATATGACTTTGACAACGTATGTACGTACTTCACATGACATTGGCTGTTGGCGCCAGATGTGACTCGGAACTCTTCGGACTTTAGATGAGTCAAATTAACAAACGATAAAAAAATGTCTGTTCTTACGCGACCAGCGCAATATTATTATAACGGTGTTACCCGCGGTTTATCGATGTTCCCATGGGAATAAGACATTTTCCCGCAGTAAAACGTAGCCTATCTACCTATACCAGGTTGTCAGCTAACTCCATACCAAATTTTATTTAAATCGCTCCAGCTGTTTAGACGTGAAGATGAAACAAACATACACACTCGCAAACTTACGCCTTTAGAATATTAGTGTTACTTATTAAGGAAAGGAAACCCGCGGCTTGGTTGTCTCCGCAATTCAATTCAACGTAAAGAATTTACATTCTATTCGCCATGTACAATTTAAAATGTAAGTGAAAGCCGCTGCCTTCGGGTCGTAGTGGTAGTGTAGTGAAGAAAAAGGCCGCGGAAAAAAGAACTCCACTCTGACCATCTTTTCTCAAGTCATCTGAAACCTAAAACATCAGTTGCCATAAATTACGTATGATAAGATTCTATGATTGCCAATAATAATTTTAAAAGCCAGAGCCAATTTAAAAAAGAGACGCGAATAATTTTAAAAGCGACGACTTCTGTGGCGTATCGGACCATGCAAGAGGTTCCGGGTTCGAATCCCGGCGGAGGACAAAAAAAAGACCAGGTTTTGGATGTTTACATGTTTGTGCCGTCGTTGTTTCTGGTTACCACGACACAGGGTATCCTAGTGTGGCGCCAGAAGCAATGTATGTGCTTGTATGTAAATTTAATGTAATATAATGTTAATTAGTTAATTATCTTACAAAAGTAAGGAAAATATAAGTACTGCCGCCAGACACACGAACACCACTTGTTCACGAGCATAACGCAGTGGTCAGCCATCATCAGTCTCACCATTTTGGAAGGAGATAGATGACCCGGCCACCACGCCACCATTGGAATGACCTTTAGCGAACCTACACGTATTGACTAGTCTTCCTGTGAGCTAGGCCAACTAATCTGTTAGGATGGTATAGATGCTGGGCAAGCCTACACCATCTCAAAATATGACACCGCAGCCTCCGAGTGGTCTCTTCACCAATCTAGTGTGAGTGGACGTGCCACTGGACGCTGTAAAAGTCAAATGCTTTAATGCAAAATTATCTTTAGACCAAAGTACTAAAGATAACCTTTTTTTTACATTTTATGATATTGTAACATATTATCCTTCCTGTACTACAATACTATTGAAACGTTTTATAACTTTTATAATTAATAAATAAACTCTGGAACGACTTCAGGTGTGTTTTTTTTTTTTTATACTTTATTGCACACGAAACATTGAATAGGACATTACATAAGAAATAAGATGTACAAAGGCGAGCTTATCTCTGTAAGAGATTTCTTCCAGCAAGGTTTTATTTGCAGATTTAGTATAATATTTTAATAAAACAGAAAAAAACTGGATAAAAACGGATAAGCAGGTGAAAAGTCAGATCTGGTCAAAGCAAAGTAGTAGTGGTGAAAAATGAGGGAAATCGAAGAATGAGTGACGTAATTTAAATATTTGAAAATGATAGATAGAAAAAGAAATAAAAATGGTGTGAAGAGGTTTGCACCGTTACACTATCAATGCTATTCGCTAATTAGACGACCTCTAGCGGAAGCGCGTCTGCCTACAATGCAAGAGGTCCCGGGTTCGAATCCCGGCTGGGGACAAAAAAAGCCCAGGTCTTGGATGTTTACATGTTTGTGATGTCGTTGTTTCTGGTTCCCACGACACAGGGTAGATATCCTAGTGTGGGGCCAGAAGCAATGTATGTGCCTGTATGTAAATGTTATGTTGTGTTAACTGTTTAGGAAAACATCGTGAGGAAACCCAAGTGCCCGAGTGTTGAAATAGCTCTGCGCTCGCTATGTACAATAATATGGCCCAACAATGAGGATAAGTGGGAAAATCTTAGGTCTAAATGGCTGTTAAATGCTAAAATTATGTCACTTGACTCCTAAAGAAATTACCATAAATTAATAGTCTTGAAGGACCGCACAGCTGTGTGTGAATAGAGGCGCGGGCGCAGACACAAACACATTATTTGTACAGTTTGTACGACAAATATTATGTTATATATATGTTAGCATAAATTCACGCCTGAATTCCCGACGGGTGGGCTGAGAGCAACATAGGGCGCGTTCAGTGCATGGATGGGTGACCGTCTATGACTAACGCTAGTGCCATTTTTTCGAGCGGTTCCGTGCTTCGGTAGGCACGTTAAGCAGTTGGTGCCGGCTGCCGTCGATAGATGGCAGTCGTTAAGCCAAGTCCAAAGCCTTAGGGCGGCTAGAATTTTTATTTGGAATTATAGTCATACGCCTTAGATTCGTGTACGAATTATTTGCTAATGGGTGAGCATCCCGTGACTACTGCTAGTGGCATTTTTCCGAGCGCTTCCGTGCTTCGCAAGGCACGTTAAGCCGTTGGTGCCGGCTGTCATATAATGGCATTCGTTAAGCCATGTCAGAGGCCTTATGGGCGTCTTGATAACTTCTGACAGAAAGGCCAGCCACTAGTCTTGCAAGCCTCCACCAATCCGGACTTGGCTGCCGTGGTGGAGTATGGCCTATACCTTCCTCAGGGAAGAGACCCGTGCCCCTCGTTGCGGATGATGGGTGGATTGACCGTTAAGCAGTAGGTGTCGGCTGCCGTCGATAGATGGCAGTAAGGTAACTATTTTACTTAGCGAAATTCTTAATTCGGAAACTGGCCCTGGGTTTTATCTTTACCACGATGCGTGCTCGTCGCGGCTTGGCTCTTTTAAGCGCCGAGGTAAGTCATTGATTCTAATCACTCGGTTCCGCTAGGCCATTAGCGCTTTCAACTTATTTCAACGTAAATAATTTACATTCTGTTTGCTTGATCTCAATGTGAAATCTAGATTTGGATTTGATGAAGATCGAGACTTTGAAATGGACACCTAGTTTGAATTGTAACGTTCATTAACCCGCAGTTTCTGTGCTACTTTGAATAAAACCTTTTCATTTCAAATGTAAGCCGCTACCTTCGGGCCGTAGTGTAGTGGAGAAAAAGGCAGCGGAAAAGAACACCGCTCTGACCATCTTTTCTCAAGTCATCTTAAACCATCAGTTGCCACCTGTATGTATGATTAGATTTCATGATTGCCATCGATAACTCATCAACCACAATCTACTTGATTGGCGATCCAAGACCTGGTAGCTACCAGCTCTTGGGTTGTAGAAGTAGGCCAGCGCATCAGCCAGGCCATTCGGAGAGGGAATGCTGCCAGTGAGAACTCTCCCCATCGGCAGCGGTGTAGACTTTTTTATACAAAGCTTTTTTTGGTAATATGTAAATTCTGTAAAGTTTTAATATTGTATATAGTTACAGGAAAATTTATTAAGTAGTTTATTTATGTAGTATAATCTTCTATAATATAAAAATTAATCGCTGAATGTGTTGGTAAGCGCAAAAATCGAGAGCAGCTGAACCGATTTCGCTAATTATTTTTTTAGAATATTCCTTGAAGTACGAGGATGGTTTTTACGGAGAGAAAAATAAAAAACAATAAAGAATCGACTGTTTAGGCGGTACGGAGTTCGCTGGGTCAGCTAGTAATAATAAGTCTATCTAATAAATAATTCTACTTCGAATTGCCATAACAAACTACTAATTATAGTTTTAGATGACAATGATGTCTGGAAAGCATGTAAAATGCGTGAGTTTTATAAAAAAATAGTAAATGTAAAAAAAATATAAGTCCATTTTTTCTCCAAAATGATCTAGATTTTGAAATCGACACCTAGTTTGACTTGCAACTTTCATTAAGCCGCAGTATCTCTACTTTGAATAAAACCTTTTCATTTCATATGAAACTCGACTCTGTTATGATCACAAGATCCGGATAAAAAACATCTCAAGATCGTTCAATGTTTGCGTATTTCATTTGGGACTTGCCAACATTATCACCAACTTGTAAAGCGGAAAAGTGTAGACAAAAGGCTGTCGGCCTTAGTTAAAAGTAAACACAATTCCTCTAAAGAACTCCTCAGGCTACACCATAGATAAGTAATATTTTTATGCCACACCTGGCAATAAAGTAGCTTTTTCCGCACGCTGCGCGTACGGAAAAAGCCGCTTTCTGGCCAAGTGTGTAATGTACTATTACATATCTCTTGCTCTGTAAGTAGTCACTTACTTCCCTGAATGCCGGGGTATATGGATATCATTACAGCATAGGTTTCAAAACATACCATGTAATGTTAACATTACAGCATAGGTTTTGGAATTTGAAAAAAGAACTGTCATACTCAACTGCAAGAAGAATATTTTTTTCATCCCACCATCTCGGAATAGTACATTATGATGATATAATATAAGTGCGGTAAGTTGAAAATTACAGCCGAGGCGATATTACTAGCCCGAGCCATCGGCGAGGGCTATAAGGAAGCAGAGGCTGTAATTTTCAAAGCGCACGTATGTCATACGACTCATACGACGTTTTATAACATATTTACGAGGAAACTAATAAAACTCTGACTTTGTTATCATCACTGCTTGACGACATTTTCAAATAAAAACAATACATCGAAAAGAAAAAGCGTGCGGATTAATTTTTACTTGTCCACAAATAAGAGATGCGCGCGCATCAACTTTTTTTTGGCAAAGGTACAAAAACAGCCAGTATTACTAATAAAGTAAATTAATATTTTTGTGTTTTTGTTAAAGATAAATGGTTGTAATTTCTTGTCAAAATTAATTAAATTAAAGAATTAAATGTTTATTAGTTATATTTTATTTCCCAAAGTTAATTTTATTCATAAAATATTGACCACTTTCTTGACATAAAACCTCTTTGATAAGATTATTAAAAGTGTCGTTCACTTTTAGATGGAGTATCTTAAAACTTTATTAAAAAAAAAACACGTGCCTTTTACATTACATTATCGCACAAGTACGTAATGAGATACATTACGATATTGAAATTGGCAATTGGTGTAATTACAACCACTTTACGAGCAAATATGTTATAAAGAGTATTTTTAATCTTCAATATCTGAGTGGAAAAGCCGTTTTTATTCTCTAGAGGATAAAGTAAATTGAATTTAGAACATCGTATGCACTAAGTTTGTGAATTAAAAAAGTGTACCTATCTTGTGATTGTAAACAGTTTTTTTTTGCACTTAGTCATTTCCTCGCTGATGTGGAATGAAAAGTTACGTGTTGCACTCGAGTCGAGTGCAAAGATTTTTCACCTCGTGCTCGTTTGATTCCCTCGCTAACGCTATTCTTATTGTAAAATCCTTCGCTTGCTCGGTCATCAAAATTGAACACGCGGTTAAAAAGCAACTTTGCACTCTTGTTTTACAAATAACTATTAAAAGTTATAATTTTTTTTTCTCGGTATCGATTACTTACTCGAATCGGAATCGAGACAATTATATTGAACTATTTGTTTCGCAGTCACATCGTATGTAAATTGAAATCGATTTAAAAATCAAACTGGCCAGAACAATTTGACGCGCTTGCGTGCCATAAAATCGTGAAGAGTAAAAAAATCAGTCGACTCGCTAGGCGCGAAAGTTATTTTTTTTCGTGTTTTGGAGTTCTTTCTCAAAAGTTTTGAAAAATGTCAAGTCAAAAAAAAAGTCAACCTGCTTTCTTGTTTTTTTACTTACCTCACAATCGATATGTAAAGCAGAGTGTTTACCTCGGGTGTAAGCATCAATTGCATACTCGGGCTAATTAGCGCCCTCGCTGCGCTCGGGCGCAAAAAACCTCATATGCAATTGATGTCATACAGCCCTTGGTTTCCCAACTGTCAAAATTATGTCTATTAAAAAGAAAAACCAACCATGAAGTTTTTACTAAAAAAGTTCATAGAAGTTTTTGAGATTCATGCAAATACGTATATTTCTAAAAAGAACCTATTAATTTGTTTCAATATCAGATTTAATGATTTGATTGAATGAGTTAGGTTAAGTTTAAGTTTCATTTCATCTCATTAAATTTCATTTTCATTTCATATCAATAAAAAAAATGGTACCTTGGCTGTATGGGCATTGTTACCTTTGTCTACCAGAATGGGTGAAGAAAAAAAAACTCTGCTGATATTCTTTTACGGTTGGCGCCATTTTCCAAATAATTTTCCTTATTAAATTGCTTTTTTTTTCGCAACTGTATTAAAAATAGTCGTTCAGTACACGTGCGGAACCGTCATTGCAACTTGTTCCGACTGTCAACCCTCGCCTTCGGCTGCGCCTCGGCTCGGGTAGACATTTGTCGGAACTCTTTGCAATGACAGCCTTTCTATACTATTACTACACTGTTTATGTAATCTGTGGTAAACATTTTTTTTATTTTATTTATCAGGGGCGTAGATAGACTCCCTCTACGATCACGGGACTGCCAACAAGATCACAGAACAAGATATACACCAATACATTTACAACAATACACCATAGCTATAAATAAACCAGCATTATGAACCAGATTGGGTATTTTTTTCGCTTTCTGGGTAAAAATTTGGCTCCTGGAGAAATTTTGGAGATAAGGAATATTTGGAAAAATTTTTGGAGAGAAAGAAAATATGGAAGAGAATTTAGGATAGGTAATTTCAGAAATGCATTTCAGGTACGAGTATTTTACGAACGCGTCCATCAATTTTTTTTAGTTTTAAAAGATTTGAAAAAGATGTTGAAAGTTTTTAAATGAAATGTGAAAATACTGTTATCGTAGCTAATAAATAATAATAATATTTAATAACATTTTGTGAATAAAATTGTCTTTGAGAGATAGGTAAATTTTACAAATTGTTCAAATTTTTCTTTTAAAAACTGATTAAAGATTTGTTCGCTAATAAAGTCAGAGTTTTATTTATTTCTTCGCAAATCACATAACACTAATATTGTAAAGGCGAAATTTGTGTATGTTAGTTACTTCTTCACGTGTAGAGTGGAGTGGAGTGAAGTGGAGTGGAGTGGAGTGGAGTGGGGTGGAGTGGAGTGGAGTGGAGCGGAGCGGAGCGGAGCGGAGAGTGGAGTCGAGTGGAGTGGAGCGGAGCGGAGCGGAGAGTGGAGTGGAGTGGAGTGGAGTGGAGTGGAGTGGAGTGGAGTGGAGTGGAGTGGAGTGGAGTGGAGTGGAGTGGAGTGGAGTGGAGTGGAGTGGCGTGGAGTGGAGTGGAGTGGAGTGGAGCGGAGGGGAGGGGAGGGGAGCGGAAAAGAGTGGAGTGGAATAGGAATAGAATACAATAGAATAGAATATTTATTGGGCAAAAACGGTTCAGGTGCTCTCGAGATCTGCGCTTACCAACACATTCAGCGATTCATTTTTATATGATAGATTACCAGAGTACCTATTTAAAAAAAGAAACATTAAATACGAGTACTTTTAAAAGATTAACAAAGAAGTGGCTTCTAGATTATTGTTTTTTATACGTCGAAAGAGTTTATGGAGTATGATATTGAATAATTATATTGTGCAGCTAATAGTGTGTCGCTATTGTTAGATACAGCTATCTAGTTTCTAAGATGATCTCACACAGTTAAGGATTTTTATTTAAAAGCGCTACCTAATGCAGTTCTGATTTGTAACTGTTTCCAAATTTCCATTAATTTTAAAAAAACACTTCTTTTAAAATTAAAGCACTATGGTATAAACGGGAATAGCCTAAAACTTATGACATCATATTTAGAAGGAAGAATTCAAAGAGCTGATATAAATAGAACTAAATCTTCAGGGTCAGAGGTCAGGATAGGAGTACCACAGGGATCGATTTTGGGGCCGTTCCTCTTCCTCGTATATGTAAATGATTTGCCGTTCATGGTTCAAAATATGTCAGAGATAGTACTATTTGCAGATGACACGTCACTTATTTTCAAAATTAAGAGACAAGAAGATGACCTTGACAATACTAATGCTGCTCTTTCTCAGGTACTAAACTGGTTTACTTCTAATAACTTATTGTTAAATTCAAAAAAGACAAAATGTATAAAGTTCACTCTACCAAATGTCAAAGTAGTTGACAGCAAAGTTATATTGGGAAGGGACAAACTAGACCTTGTCGAAGATACTGTATTTTTAGGTATCACAATTGATGCAAAGCTTCAATGGGGTCCTCATATAGAAAAATTGGCAAATAGGCTTAGCTCTGCAGCATATGCTGTTAAAAGAATTAGGGAACTAACTGACGTCGCAACTGCCAGGCTCGTTTATTTTAGTTACTTCCATAGTATCATGTCCTACGGCATACTACTGTGGGGACGGGCAGCGGACATTGAGACCATCTTCGTCTTGCAGAAAAGAGCGATCAGATTCATCTATAAGCTAGGCAGTAGAGACTCGTTAAGAGAATTCTTTAAAGAAACAAACATCCTGACAGTTGCCAGTCAGTATATCTATGAAAATATTATGTATGTCAGGAAAAATATTAGCAACTTTAAAACTGCAGGTAGCCAACATAATGTAAATACTAGAAATAAATATAAACTTTTGATCCCAAGATTTAGGCTGGCAAAAGTTAATACATCCTTCATGGGGCATTGTATACGCTTCTACAATAAAATCCCTGAAGATATATTAAGTTTGACTGAAGCGCGGTTCAAAAAATGTGTAAAGTACACTTTGTGCCAAAAGAGCTACTATAATATTAAGGATTATTTAGATGACAATGATGTCTGGAATTCAAGCATGTAAAATTCACGAGTTTTGTAGTATCTGTGTAAATTCTGTTAATTAAGGAATTTGAAAAGACTAAGTTTGGAGTTTTTTTGTCCATTTTTTCTCCAAAATGATCCAGATTTTGAAATGGACACCTAGTTTAACTTGTAACGTTCATTAAGCCGCAGTATCTGCGCTACTTTGAATAAAACCTTTTCATTTCATTTTCATTTCATTTCATCATACGAGTAGGTACATGTAAAAAATATGTAAAGGATGGATGAATGTGAGTACAGTCTGTTAGCTTTCAGAATATACCTCGACTAGAATCGGATATATTCGTGTAAGAGAAATATCGGAACTACCTAATATGACACAACTTTGCATAACTTTTCAAAATAGTGAAAAAAAAAGTTTTATAAAGAGCAGGAAGTCAGGGCCGGATCTACCTAAGGGCTGCTTGGGCTGCAGCCCAGGGCCCCAAGGTTACAAGGGGCCCCCAGATCCCGCTAAAAACAGTAGGCGATAATTTGAATTTAAAAAATGGTGGTCTGTAAAGTCGGTTTACGGCCGATATTTTTACGTGATAACGTCATTAACATAACATTGATGAAAAATTGCATACTTTTATGAATTAAGGGAGGATGTTTTCATGCCGATTTCGTTTTTTTTTAATACTATTTCGATTTCTCTCTCACCCAAAAGTTGCCTGGAAGAGATTGCTACCACAACAATAAGGTATTACTTTTGTATTACTAATACTCGAGTAGATTTAATGAATATTTATGTTTTTTGTGCAATAAAGAATTTATAATAATAATATATCATTATAGAAACAGTTTTTTGATATGGCTATTAGTTGAATACTTAGATAGGCCCCCAAGTAGTTTCAGCCCAGGGCCCCACAAATTCAAGATCCGCCTCTGCAGGAAGTAGTTACACTCGTGTGCTTTTGGCGAAAACCGAAGCCTACTCTAGAGCCCGAGGTATATTCTAAAAGCTAACAGACTGTACACTGCACACCATCAATATTCTTATTGTTTAGTTTCACAGTTATACATTTCATCGGACCTAGAATACACGCTCATCGACAAATTCAATTATTTTGCAATAGCCTTTCAATAGAAGTTAAACAAATATTGCGAATGTGAGTTGGAGGACTGGTAAGGGACGTCCCAGGCGGATATACATGTACCAAATAGGGGATGTATTAGCAAATGGGAAGATAAATAGTACCCGGAACCGGCGTGCGCGCATGAAACGACTTATGAACGTTGATGAAGCCGAGGTGATCTGTCAGGATCGTGGCAAATGGCAGTCCCTGGTCTCTCCTACCCCTCTGAGATACAAGCGTGAGGTTATGTATGTATGTACATAAAACAAATCACGTTTAAGGTCTGCGCAGACGAGGGACTATCCCCCGGGTACTTTTTTGTCCGTCGATATGGATCTCTTATAAATTGCATCGAATAACGCACACGAAGGACTAAAAGTACCCCGTACAAAAAGTCCCTCAAAGTGGACAAAAGTTCGGTGTTCTCTTTTAAAACGCCCTTTCTTTTTCAACTTCATGTAAATTACAACACAATGTAATCTCAGAATATTTCCTTCCATAGCGTACGCTTCACTCAATTTCCGGGGAACAAAGTGACCGCACACACACCGTAGGCGTGGAGTCCGCGACAAGTACTCGGAGGACATTTTTTACGATTCAGAGACTTTTGTCCCTCGGGGACCAAAGCCCCTCGTCTGCGCAGGCCTTTCAAGATGGTAGCTCGACGGTAGCCGGTCAATGATGTTATAAGCCGCGTTTTCACGTTCTTAGTGCGCTCGGTCCGAGTGCGCTATCCGAGTAAACTAATGCTTCTGATTGGCTATTTGGTGATGTCACGAAAAACCGTCCAATCAGGAGCATTAATTTACTCGAATGGCGTACTCGGTCCGAGCGTACTAAGGCCGTGAAAGCCTGGCCTTAACCACTGAGCCGGCCCTCGATTTTCCTAACTACAATGCATTTACAGAAGACAGGCAGATTCACAATGAACCGACTATTTATAGAGTACACGCACGGCCAATCACTGTCGTGCAATGTTAAACTGAATTCAACCTTAACACCTTGTCTTTACGAGGCGATTTAGCCTGACTAGGTGCCAGTCATGTGAGGATACATCAACGTTCTCTTGTTACCGACAAGCAGGTAGTATTACTGTTGGTATTGAGCGGCGTCCGAGCTCCATACAATTGTAGATCTAATAGACACATACTCATAACATAGCATTTACATACAAGAACATACATTGCTTCTGGCCCCACACTAGGATACCCTGTGTCGTGGGAACCAGAAACAACGACATCACAAACATCAGAACATCCAAGACCTGAGCTTTTTTTTGTTTCCAGCCGGGATTCGAACCCGGGACCTCTTGCATGGTAGGCAGACGCGCTACCGCTACGCCACAGAGGTCGTCAAATCATTTATTGAATTGCCACGACACACAAAGATACACAGTGTAAAGATTAGTCGAAATATTCCTAAAGGTCCCCACACAATCACAGTAATATTTTAAAAAACTTATTTAGAGGCTAAAAATTCCACCCATGCCGGGATTCGAACCCACGACCTCTGGCTATCCGTACCAGCGCTCTATCCAACTGAGCTAATGGGCGACTCACCGGCATCAGTGAAATTTCGAACCTCTTTACACTATTCTCTGTATTACTCTGTACTATTCTGTGATTTCGAAATTTCACTGATGCCGGTGAGTCGCCCAATAGCTCAGTTGGATAGAGCGCTGGCACGGATAGTCAGAGGTCGCGGGTTCGAATCCCGGCATGGGTGGAATTTTTAGCCTCTAAATAGGTTTTTTAAAATTGTCCTTAGCACGGGTTAGTGCATTAAAAATAAAAATAGTATAATCACAGTCATAGTTTTCATTCCGAAATTTCCAACGCTTTTTTTTTCAATTTGGATTCATTATCAACCCTTGTATGCGCCCACTGCTGGGGCACGGGTCTCTTTCTGCGTCGCAGGAAGGTTAGACCATAGATACTCCACCACGGAGGCCAAGTCCGGGTTGGTGGAGGATTGTAAGACAGTTCCGGGCTTTTCTATCAGAAGTTATCAAGCTGCTCATGAGGCCTCTGACATGGTTTAACGACCGCCCTTACATGACAGCCAGAACCAACGGCCGTGCCTTGCCAAGCACGAAAGTGCATAGACCTAGTAGAACCAAGTGATTCGAATCAATCACTTGAGTTGAGTTAAGCAATAACAGGCCCATCCTGAACGATGGGTGACCGTCCCGTGACTACCACTAGTGACATTTTTTCCGAGCTCTTCCGTGCTTCAGCCGTTGGTGCCGGCTGTCAAGCAAGTAATGGTAGTCATTAAGCCATGTCAGAGGCCTTATGGGCGGCTCGATAACTGACAGTGAGGCCCGCCAATGTCTTACAATCCAACCCGGACTTGCCCCCCGTGGTGGAGTATGGCCTAACCTTCCTGCGGCGCAGGAAGAGACCCGTGCCGCAGCAGTGGGGACATACAAAGGGTTGATATCGTGGGAAATGCTCCTTAAGTAAAGGCTAATGTGCTGTTGTCAGCAGAATAATCAAAACAAATTGTTTACTGCGAAAGTAGTGGTTACAGAGTACATTTACATTCTTCGTGAAAAATCAACAGTTAAAAAGTAAACATTATTAACAATGTCTTCGATGCAAAGTCGCAGGTTCCTTGACCTCATTATTAACACACAATCGTTCGGCAGCGGAACAACTTAAAAATTCAGAGTTAATTTAATTGCCTTTCACTTTAAAAATCCTTGATAACCTAAAGCACCTTCTACCTATCTTCCTATTTTTACCTGTATGCGGGGAGTTTTGAGTTTTGACTGTGACATATAAATATGTCATATAAACTGTGTCATGTAAATATGCTTGTGTGGCAAGCACATGTCCTACAAACTCCCAACATTCCTGCATCGCGCAGTGTTTCACTTGACGTACCATAAATATAACGTCCGACTAACGACAGTCGGACCGGCCGTCCCCAGGCATACGGTCTGCCTGGCGGGAAAATAATTTCCCTTTATAGGAAGAGCACGATCACCCGCTCTTCCCAATATATATGGGGTACCGTCATCAGATTGTAGTCGCCAAACAATATAAAAACAATTTCATAATAAATCACATACTTATAATCATCGGGATATATTATCAAGTATCTATCAAATAAACCCGACTCCCCAAGGTTTTCTGGAAGAAATCTCTTACAGACATAAGTTCGCCTTTGTACACGTATTTTCTTTCATTGTATTTCTTTTTTGTGTTTTTCGTGTACAATAAAGTTTAGAGTACCTAAGTATAAATAGGTTTGTACTTACGGTTTGTCCTGATAACTGCATAAACAATAAATTTGGGAAAAAGGTTATTAACAAAATTAAATACTACGTAAAAAATCATAAAGATCCAGAAAAAGAATGTTTTTGTATGTACCTGTGAATTTAACTAAGTACTATCTTTCATTAGGTACATGTTTACTGGTTACTCATTTTAAAAACCTATTTAGAGGCTAAAAATTTCACCCAGGCCGGGATTCGAACCCGCGACCTCTGGCTATCCGTGCCAGCGCTCATCCAACTGAGCTAATGGGCGACTCACCAGCATAAGTGAAATTTCGAACCTCTTTACAATATATACTCTCTGTATTTACGCACAGGCAGCGATTTGGCCTCGTTTTTAAAATTGTCCTTAGCACGGGTTAGTGCATTAAAAAGAATATAAAAACTTATTTTTTAATTTCTACACTTTTTGGACAATGTATAATGTATGTATGCTCGATTCTATGTTCCAGCTTAACTATTTAACTAATGGTCAGATTTTGATGAGATGTCAATCGAGTCATTGTACATACCATTAGGCAACATGAATTCAACGTTAATCTAAGTAGGTAGTATATAAAAAATAAAATTAAAAGATGAAATTAAAATACTGCAATAAAAATAACCAATAAAAATTTTCAATTCCGCAAAAAAACAGAAAAACTTTATAATTTGATATGTAACTCGATATTTTTTTAAATTAAATATGAATAAAAGTACTGTTGGACTATGTAGCTAATAAATAATAATAATAATTTTCTATCTGTAGGAATTTTATCGAAAAAGACTCTTTTTCGCTTTAATATTCGAAAAAGAGTCTTTTTCGATAAAATTCCTACAGATAGATTTAAAAATAAAAATGTTTGCTTTTACCTCGACAAAAGCTTATTAAAGCTTTTGTCGAGGTGTAAGCAAATATTTTTATTTTACAACTAGCTGACCCAGCGAACTTTGTACCGCCTAACAGTCGATTCTTTATTTTTTTTTCACTCCGTAAGAACCATCCTCGTATTTCAAGGAATATTCTAAAAAAAGAATTAGGTGTTTGGGAAACTAGCGCCATCTATCGACGTTCTGAAAGATCAGCGATCAACGATCAAGAACAGCTCCCTCGACGGACAACAGCGGAACTAATTTTTTGACACATTCGAAAAATCCTAACCGATATAGACGTTGCTCAAAATCTGTATTGTTACGAATAAATTAGATTTCTGTTCTCTAAAGTAATTAGAATATTCATTTTTCATCGTGTACGCATTATTTACACCAAAACCCTGAGAACATATAAAATCCAACCAAAGAAAAGGACTAGACGAGACCTGCCTGGCGAACATTGTTCCATCGAGCCGCATCTTCGCTTCAAGATCATCAGCGCAACGACCACGGTCAGGCCTATATCCTTTTCTTTTCCCTTCCTACTCGATTTGTGCTAAAACCGTGCTGAAATATTACATTCCAGCACCATCCACGTCGGTGCAAAGTTCTACCCGCTATCTACCGTCGGAACGAGATTTTTGTTTGTGAGTAGACCTTTGTTTCTTGTATTCCCCCAAAATGAGTACTAATAATGATGATGTGCAACTTAGGGTTCCGTCCCCAAATAAAAATGCTCGTCTTAGTGACTTAAAAAGACAAAGAGGTAGCTTGAAAGCTAGGCTGACTCTCTTCGTAAAGTTCGTGGCGCGATATGTAGATCAACCCTTAAATAAAGCTCAAAAGGCTGAACTTCATGTGCGAATGCAATCGGCTAACGTCTTTTTTGAGAAGTTTAATGATGTTCAGGATGAGATTGAATCAATCGTTAGTGATGACGATGGTAGTCAGTTGGAGTACAGGGAGTCTTTTGAGGAACAGTTTTACAGTTGCATGGCCACTGCACAATGTCTAATTGATGGCGAAGACGAAAGTCCTAAATTAAATTCCTCAACAAATCCAGTTAGGGCCAATGTAAAACTACCCGACATAAAACTGCCTGCCTTTGATGGTTCCTACGATGCTTGGTTAGAGTTCAGGAATTCATACGAGTCCATGATACACAGTCGCACAGACCTTGATCCGATCCATAAATTTCATTATTTAAAATCATCATTATCAGGAAGTGCCCTTCAGGTCATTAGTGCTCTGGAGTTCACCGCTTCTAATTACCAGCACGCATGGGAACTTCTAACGGCTAGGTTCCATAATCATCGCCTCCTAGTACATAATCACGTCAAGTCGTTGTTTGCCATACAATCAGCAAACAAAGAGTCGCCCATTCAAATTAGAAAAATAATTGATTCCGTTTGCCGGAACCTACGCGCACTAAAAACACTAAACGAACCGACTGATACGTGGGATACATTAATTATTTATTTGTTGGTCTCGAAACTCGATTCCTCAACTGAACGCGAATGGGAGAACTTCAAAGGTTCTTTAGCGTCCAACGTTGGTGCTAAATTAGACGAGTTACTCACTTTCCTAAGAAACCGTGCCGACATGTTAGAAATGATAAACTTAAATAGTAATTCGAAAAATAAACAGAACGAATCATCTAGTACTAATAAAAAACCTGTTACGCACTCACATACCCACAGCTACGCAACTACAACAAAACCTAAAGCGAATAAAAACGCGCGTACCTTCAGCTGTGCTATGTGCAAAGGCAATCACGCGTTGTATACGTGTATCTCATTTCTAAACCTACAAATAAAAGATAGGTTAAAGTTCGTAGAGGAAAAATGCCTCTGTCCTAACTGTCTACGAACCGGACACACTATTAACGATTGTTTCTTTGGGCCTTGTTTAAAATGTCAGCATAAACATAACAGTTTACTACACATTGACTTAAACGGAAACAGTAGCGAGGCTTCAACTTCGACTTCACAAACACAGGCGACAACGGCACCGTCAACACACTCTGCCACTGCGCTTCATTCTTTATCGGAAAGTCGAAATTCACAGTGCAACCGTCTCGGTACCGATGCGCCGCTAATGTTTCCTCAACAGGTTTTATTATCAACTGCCCTCATAGAAGTGGCTGATAATAATAACAAATTTCATACAATTCGCGCTCTCCTAGATAACGGAAGCCAACAATGTTTTGTTTCACAAAAACTCGCTAAACGATTAAATTTGAAATTAATACAGTCCACAGCTCAAGTCTCGGGTGTGGGACAATCGGTCACACATTCAACTCAATCATGCGACATACTTATTCGATCAAAACTAAACGATTTTAACACGCGCGTCAAATGTTTGATCTTGCCGTGTATCACGTCTAGTCTGCCTTCCACAGACATAGACGCTGATACTATACGTATACCTGACAATGTTCAGTTGGCAGATCCGACATTTTTCGTTCCCGGAGAAATCGACCTCCTAATAGGTGCTGACAAATTTTGGGAACTATTAAACGAAGGGAATATACGATTATCAAACGGCCCATATTTGCAAAACACCAAGTTAGGATGGTTGATATCTGGGCCACTTTACACTAAAGGCTTGCGCATTAATCAGGTCCAGTGTAATTTCACACGAAATTTAAACGATCAATTGGAACGGTTTTGGGAATTAGAGGAAATTCCTCAAAGAACCGTTCTGACAGAAGATGAGCTTCAGTGCGAAGACATTTTCTTAAAAACGACTAAACGCGAAGATAACGGACGGTTCTCGGTCCGTATGCCTCTTAAAGAATCAGCTGATGCGCTCGGCGATTCGTATAAGATGGCTGAAACTCGTTTCTTATCATTAGAAAAGAAACTGAATCGGTTGCCTCAGTTCAAACAAATGTATACCGAGTTCATAAACGAATATATTGAACTAGGCCACATGAGTCGACTAACCAATACAGGTGCGATTTCTTACTTCTTGCCTCACCACGGAGTGTTCCGCGAGGGTAGTAGTACCACTAAACTACGTGTAGTTTTTGATGCTAGCGCGGTCACTACCTCTGACAAATCACTAAACGACATTCAGTTGCCGGGGCCAAAATTACAAAACGACATATTTTCTATATTGTTGCGATTTCGCCAGTACAAGTACGTGGCTTGTGCTGACGTAGAAAAAATGTTTCGTCAAATTTTGATACAATCAGATCAAAGAAATCTGCAGCAGATTATTTGGCGTGAAAGTCCCTCAGAAACAATAAAAATCTATCAACTTAATACCGTCACTTACGGAACAGCATCAGCACCCTTTTTGAGCATGCGTTGTTTACAGCAACTCGCGCGGGAATGCGACGATGACGTAATCGCCCAGGTGATAAGCGAGGACTTTTACGTAGACGATTTGATAACGGGGCATGATGACCAACGGGAACTTTTGAGAATTTGTGAAAAAACTTCGCAAGTTCTCAGATCTGGTTGCTTCCCATTGCGTAAATGGACACTAAATTGGAATGTGTCAACTGAAATTTCAAAAGAGTTGTCAGTAGGTGAACATACGCAAAGCAAAACGCTTGGGCTTGGTTGGCTTAACGACAGCGATAAATTACATTTCACTTCAAAGGTAGAATTAAATACGGCTATGTTGACTAAACGAAAAATGCTGTCAATAATCTCACAGATATATGACCCTTTAGGTCTTCTCGCTCCAGCTGTAATTATGTCAAAAATATTGTTGCAGCAATTATGGCTGAGCAAAATTGGATGGGATGACCCTATAGGTGATCATATTCTTGAGAGTTGGAATAAGTTTATAGACACGTTAAAATACCTACATGCGATAAGGATTCCGCGGTACATTAAGGGCGAACATGCACAGTACACAGAACTTCACATTTTTACAGACGCATCCGAGAGCGCTTACGGCGCTTGTGCCTATGTTCGCACTTACAGTAACGATAGTGACATTACTGTCAATCTTCTTTGTGCCAAGAGCAAAGTCTCGCCACTAAAGCGGGGTACAGTTGCCAGGCTGGAACTTTGTGGTGCCCTTACCGGAGCTAAACTATATAAAAGCATTGTAGAATCACTTCGATTAAAATTCGATGATATTTATTTCTGGTCGGATTCGACTATAGTTCTCGGCTGGTTGCGCTTATCGCCCCACTTATTAAATACATTCGTTCAAAACCGAGTAACTTTAATAAACGAAATAACTTGTAAATTAAAATGGTTTCATGTAAAAAGCCAAGACAATCCGGCCGACCTAGTGTCCAGGGGTCTTTATCTCGATTCACTAAAGGATTGTTCATTATGGTGGGAAGGTCCTCCATTTTTACATGAACATGGTTCAGTTTGGTCTAACAGTCATGTAAATGATCAGTTGTGCGACTTACCTGAGCTGAGAACTAAAGCTACAACTAGTTTGGTCTCAGTTCAGCCGACCGATCTAATCGATTTTCAAAGATTTTCATCTTTCACTAAATTGAAACGTGCAGGCGCTTACGTTTTGCGTTTTATATATAATTCCCGTCTCAAAGCGCACGGAAAGCCGGACGACCGCAGAACCGGTTTGTTATCGGCCGATGAGTTGCTATTGTCGCAGCGTATGCTAGTTAGATTCGCACAGCAACAATCATTCCTGGATGTTTATTCTATTTTGCATCAAAATAAATCTTTAAACAACGTAAAAGGCAAAGAAATTAGTAAAGTGTCGGCTTTAAACGTGTTTTTAGATGAACATAAGCTCATTAGAGTGGGTGGTAGATTGTGTAACTCGGAAAATTTTAATTTCAATAAAAAACATCCGATACTTTTGTGCGGTAAACAGCGACTTGCGAAGCTTTTATTCGAATTTGAACATACAAAGTTACTTCATGCTGGACCTCAGCTCCTGTTAGCTAATATTCGCGAGTGTTGGTGGACGCTTGGTGCCAGGAACTTAGCCAGAAAGGTGGTTCGCGAATGTGTGAAGTGTACTCGTATGAGAGGACAAACCTTGACTCCCGTTATGGGAAACTTGCCGCCTGAAAGGTTAGAAGCTACTTTTCCTTTTTACCGTGTTGGAGTAGACTATGCGGGACCTGTTTATATATTGAACCGTAAAGGCAGAGGTGCAGTGCTCGTGAAGGGTTACATTTGCCTTTTTATTTGCTTTGTAACACGCGCTATTCACTTGGAACTTGTAAGTGGTTTATCCAGCGATGACTATTTGTTAGCTTTAAAGCGATTTATTTCTCGTCGCGGCAAACCGCATGAAATATTCTCAGATAACGGAAAAAACTTTGTCGGAGCAGAGAAAGAATTTCCTTTGTCATTGGACGACAACAACATAACGAAAATTGTTGATTTTTCGGCCAATGATGGCATTAAATTTAGATTTATTCCACCTTATGCACCTCATTTTGGGGGTTTATGGGAGGCAGGGGTTAAATCCTGCAAACACCATCTCAGACGAATAGTGGGTAATGCTCATTTAACGTACGAAGAGTTCAGCACGGCGTTGGTACAAATCGAGGCCGTCCTGAACTCCCGTCCTCTATCTCCTATGTCACCAGATCCCAACGATTATTCCCCACTCACTCCCGCCCACTTCCTTATCGGCCGACCGCTGACAGCACCTGCCTGCGGGGACTTGAGAGTGGCGAAATTCACCAAGCTGGCACGATACGATCGCATCGAGCAACTACGTCAGCACTTTTGGCATCGCTGGTCGACAGAATACATATCTGAGCTGCAACTTCGGATGAAATGGAAGACGAAAGGAGACGACATAACTCTCAACAGTGTGGTACTTATAAAAGACGACAACGCGCCACCACTAAAATGGAGAATGGGGCGCATCATACGTATTTACCCTGGAAAAGACGGTGTCTCCCGGGTCGCCGACGTGCGGACTGCAACGGGCGTTACACAGCGAGTTTTCTCGAAGATCTGCCCGCTACCGCTACAGCCGGAGACCTCAGACGAATCGTAAGACGAATCGAATGTCCCTTGGAGGCTCCAAGGCCGGGGGCATGTTTGGGAAACTAGCGCCATCTATCGACGTTCTGAAAGATCAGCGATCAACGATCAAGAACAGCTCCCTCGACGGACAACAGCGGAACTAATTTTTTGACACATTCGAAAAATCCTAACCGATATAGACGTTGCTCAAAATCTGTATTGTTACGAATAAATTAGATTTCTGTTCTCTAAAGTAATTAGAATATTCATTTTTCATCGTGTACGCATTATTTACACCAAAACCCTGAGAACATATAAAATCCAACCAAAGAAAAGGACTAGACGAGACCTGCCTGGCGAACATTAGGTATGTAGCGAAATCGGTTCAGCTGCTCTCGAGATTTGAGCTTAGCAACACATTCAGCGATTCGTTTTTATATTATAGAAGATACAATGCAAAGGGATTCTTGAACAATGACATTAGTTACCTAGGGCAAAAAAGCAGCTTGGCGTCTGCACTTTTATGTAAAGAAATATTTGTGTAATTTCCTTTTGTACGTAAAATAAATGGTTCTCTATCTCTATACGATTTTTATCAACCAATTGTTAACAGGTAATTAAACATTTTATCTATGTCGCTTGTGCAATAATGTAAAGAAAAGTAAAGCCGGATAGAATGCAACAACAGTGCAGTGACTTTTTATTTAAGTTTTTTTAAGTGGTGTTATGCACCCAAAAAAAACTTTTAAAAATAATTAGGGTTACCTGCTACAAGAAAAAAACTGGATAGCAAACTAATTATGCGATTATCTTTAAACTGTTAAATTATTATAATATTATTGAAAACCTACCTCACTATCACACTGTAATATGGACAGGTTTATCGTAAAGCTGATGTATTATTCTCTTCCTTTAATTGGCAGTGTATTGATGGTCAGTTCATGTCAATTCAGTTCATTTATAAACGACTGTATGGGTAACTATAGTGCGTTCATATTAACTTGACGCGTAAGAGAATTAGTAGCACTGATTTCTCAGTCGCCATCTTGCTTTCGGTACCATCGGTTACTAACTATAGGATTATTCGTTTGTGTGAGCTCTAAAGATGCCCAAAGTTGTCAAAAGTGCAAAAACACAAACAATCCTTTAGGTTTATGCATTTTGTGAGAGGGAAAAGGCTGAAACAAAGCTGATTGTTCCTTTGGAGCAAGTTAGGACCCGAGTTCCCGCCATGACAGGTACGTTTTTAGGGTGCCCAGTTACATGAAATTACTAAAGCCACGTTTTCACGGTCTTAGTAGAATCGGACCGAGCGCATCTTCTTATTCATTTTTGAACGCCCTTTGTTGTCTTATCGTCGAGCTGCAACAGCAGCAGCATAAAGAAGAAAAATTTGGACGCGTAAATGGATTTTAAGGTGTGACGAACTAGGTACTTCGAATAATTTTATTCGAGAAGTAAAAACGGAAGATGCAGCCACGTTTAAAAACCATTTGCGGTTAACAAGCGAACATTTTGCCAATAAATACTAATCCGATTCTTTCGTTTTTTTCTTCCCATTGATAGTTTTTGTCATTATTTAATGTACATACTCATAACATATATTTCATAGACTAAACCATAAGTTTTGCCCCCCTATTACTTCATGTCAAGTAACAAGGACATAACATGAGAATAAGCTTTTGGACACTAATCGGAGGATGGTAAAACAAGCCCTCAATCCTTTTATTTTCCCCAAGTAATGGGAATGATTTCATATATAACATGGTAACACTAAACATATCAGTGCTACCAATTCTCTCACGCGTCAAGTTAATGTGAACGCACTGTATGTCAAGGGTACCATATTCTTGATTTTTTGTAGGGAGATACCGACCAGGCCCTAAGAGTCTAATAGTAGTTTGGTAGTCTACAAAGCAATAGCAGTACAATATCATTCCAAGAGTTTAAGCCGCGCAAATTAAATAGGTATCTCTCGCGAAGAAGATGGAATCGCGCGAGGCGCCGAGCTAAGTACCACAGATTGTACCATTACAATGCGATTGGTTGCTAGACTACCGATCATCATCATCATCATCGGCCTACGATTGTCCACTGCTGGACATAGGCCTCTCCCATTGCACGCCACTGAGCACGGTCCTCGGCTACTCTCATCCAGCTCTTGCCAGCTGCCCTGCGAAGATCATCGCTCCACCGAGTCTGAGGACGTCCTACACTACGTTAACCGATCCGCGGTCTCCACTCAAGAACTCTTCTACCCCATCGGTTATTATCAGTTCTTCGGGTGATATGGCCGGCCCACTGCCACTTCAGCATGCTAATTCGATAGTCTGAGGGCGAGATAAATAGTCGCTTATAAGAACGAGTCTTAGCGAAAGCACTTGCTTAAGAATCGATTTGTCTATCATAGACAGTACTTTAGCACTCTTTTAGTCGCGAAACCCGGACTAATTCTTAGCATTGGCCTAAAAACATGCTTAGCTAAGCAAACGTCTACTTTGATACTTAGCTAAGTTAGACTGAAGTAATGCTTAGGGAAGCTTTAGCACGGACTTGGGCTAAGCAACGACTATTTATCTCGCCCTGAATGAAACTATCCTTACCGGACTAATATGACTCTATTGAACGACTATGCATTTTAGAGACTCGCCCCGCTGATGAGATCAAGTAAGCGAATACGGAATTTAGTTACATAATATGTGAGTGGTGTATGGAGTGCTTACGAACGTTTTTTATAACACGTTTTTATTATTTACAGTTGTAGAAACTATGGTTGTTGGGTAAAGTTTGGGGCGGCGGATATAAAAGAAATAGAAATCGATGGATTCTTCAAAATTTAATTATTACGATTACGCCAAAGCGGATTCGGATTTATGCGGAACAATGCCCGTTTCTCAATAACCGCATGTATACAGTCATCCTATACATCAGCAAATTGCTCAGTTACGTGTAATCACGACCGACTTTGAAACAATTTTTTTTCTAAAAGGTAATAGTAAAATTTTCAACAAAAAAATCATACGATTGTCAGTCTGACCGCGTCGATTTCCAAAAATTGAAATGAGGTTTCGCTAAGTAAATACACAAAAACTCTTTCTTATGCATGCAAGGCATAAGGCCGCTCACAAAAACTCTACTATAAGCCATAAAACAAAAACTTTACCGCCATCCTGTGAATTCAAATCCAATCCCGTTTACGCAATACCACTAAAATAAACAACAGGAAAAGCTCTTGGAAGCTGCACTGAGTTCACTTTACTTTGGAATGGAATTTTATTTATAAGGAAACCACGTAACCACCGAACAGAACTTAACGAAAGCTAAAAAAAGACACACAATTGGTTTTTTTGAACGAATTTTTTCAGGAAGTCTTATTACTTTTCTTTTTTTTCTTCGAATTTTGCTTTTTTCGCCGGCAAACACTTTTCTGTCTGGCCAGCGTTCCACGGCCGCGTTTACATAAAATGATTCGAATGAAGCGAAGCGGTGGGAGGTCGCTTTTGCCTGCCATGCTGGCCCGTACGAGTGAACGAGACGGGGAGAGTTGAATGACTGACGTGACGTCATACACACACTACAACCGGTTTCTCTTGCGTTGAACTTGCGTAGACCGTAGACATTGAATTCAGCGCTTCTACTCCAGCCGTTATTGTGTCCAAATTGCGTCACAATTACGATACGATATCAACCCTTGTATGTCCCCACTGCTGGGGTCTTACCGGTCTCTTCCTGCATCGCAGGAAGGTTAGGCTAATTGCGTCACAATTAAATTAATACAATTTTAGAACAAATTGGTCTAAAACACAAATTAAGTTAATACAATTTTTATATATTTATTCTATACTAACTGACCCAGCGAACTTCGTACCGTCTATCATCGATTTTTTTCTCCGTAAGAACTATCCTCGTACTTCAGGAAATATTCTAACAAAATAATTAGCGAAATCGGTTCAGCTGCTCTTGAGATTTGCGCTTACTACACATTCAGCCATTCATATTTATATTATAGAAGAAGATGATACGATATAACAACCCTAACACACTCCTGGGGCACGGGTCTCTTCCTGCGTCGCAGGAAGGTTTGGCCATACTCCACCACGGGATCCATGAACGGGTTGGTGGAGGATTGTAAGGCAGCGGCGAGCCTTACTGTCAAAGTCATAATCTTTGCCGCTCACATGGGTTAACGACTACCATTACGTCACAGCCGGCACGAGCCTTGCGAAGCACGAAAACGCTCGCTAAAAATGCAAATAGCGGTAGTCACGGGACGGTTATCCATCCTGCACCTGACCGCGCCTGTTGTTGCTTATCCCAAGCGATTGATTCCAATCACTCGGTTCGACTAGGCCACGAGCGCTTCACTTCACTTCAATTGTATCGCATGTTGGCCAAATTAGCGTCGAGAGTAGAAGTGCAGAGCCGCAGAGCCTATGCACGCGTCCACGCGAAAAAAAAACGGTCAAGTGCGAATCAGGAGCTCTATTTTTGAATCACTCGTCTCGCGTCGAACGCTCGATTTCTACTGATTTTCGTTCGACATACAAAATTCCGTATTTTTTAATCACTCGAATGCAACGAATGGTCCTTACCACTCGACTCGTATGTCGATCGATAGATTAATTGTCAAAATTTGTGTTAATTTGTATTGTGCTGCGCACAGATATCTAGCGATAAATGTGAATTTGCTACTGACAACTGTTTTACATTGTGAATATTGTGATCTTCAGTGTAGAAAAATAATTTTGAAGCATATCTAATCCTTAATGGATATTTGGATTCAAAAATACGAAAAAACGAGATCATGCGACTTAGAAGACGAGTGTGACTTATGTCGTATTCGACGATACAATTTCATACGAGTGATTCAAAAATAGAGCTCCGACTCGCCCACCGAGGGTTCTGCACAAATTTCTAGGTCGCCGTGGTCGTCTATACTAGTCCACTGCTGGACATAGCCCTCCCCTAAAGCCTCCTCCCCTTCTACCACTATTCTACCACTATTCGTGGTGAGTAAATAGTTCTCGGCGGAAATGGTGCAGATATCACCTGCAAAACACCGTCCATGAGTCACCTCACTTTAATGTATTTAGTATTATTTACACACCGTTTTCCTTATTTACTTTCCTTTTTGTACACATACCACACACTAAAACACAACACACTACACTAAACTACACTATACGCCTCACACTGATATTTAGATTGGACACCCATTTTATAATTATATTCCATAATTTATGTTCCTTCACAAACACGACTAACCGCAACATGGACGCGACAGAATACCAGCGTTGCAGGTAGTATCTGGACGACCGGACTGATACCAGGTATCTCGGTGCTCCTGCAACACATGCTGAGTCGGGGCCACTTTAGGGGCTCAATACTTTAAACCCGGTCTTAAAAATTAAATCACGATATAGGGGAGGGGGGGGCATAACGGGGACGCGAGGCACGACGGGGCCACCAACACATACAAGTAACTACGCACACTAGCCGTGTTTTGTTTTAGCCAATAAAAGGGCATTTTGCATCGGCCCGAAGCACCCCGAAGTGCGGCAGTGACCGGCGAACAGTGCACGCGTTTATTTTTTACGACTAATACTTTTTTCTGGCGACATTTCATCTAATTTTGAGTGGTCACCAAAACGCGTCTAAAAAGGTAAGTGTTTAGATTACTACTATAGTTTTTTTTTGTGTGTAATACTACCAACGTCAACTATTGATATGTTTTGAGCAAAATCACTCTGACCTTGAATTAATTTTTTTGTTTGTTATTTAAAATTCTGTTAGACATGGGGGCATGACGGGGACATGGCTAGGGGGCACAATAGGGTACCCCGTTGTGCCCCGTCCCCATTATGCCCCTGAATGACCATTCAGGGGCATAATGGGGACGATTTGATAATACTACAATAATGTTATTTATTTTGTTTTAGGCATATAAAAATGGTACGAACTTACAAAAAGAAAACTTCCAGAGGCAGTTGGTCTGTAGAAAGCATGAAACACGCAATTGATGCAGTTTTAAGCAAATCAGCAGGTTACAGAAAAGCAGCTCAATTGCACGGTGTTCCACAGACACATTGGAGCGTCACGTCGCAAAAATAAGGAAGGGCGAGGTATCTCTTAATTCAGCTCCAGCTCCTCCGTTTCCCGATCTCCAATTCGAAGAGTATGTCGTGATTTAACAACTTCCTTTGATAACGCTTCTCCCAAAGATATTCTCCCCATCCCCACAGTCGAACAAAGAAACCAAACGAGAAAAAATTATCGCAGGGGGAAAACGGTTGTTCTCACTTCAACCCCCTACAAAAACGAACTAGAAGAACGCGAACAACTTAAACGGACGAAGAAGTGTTCAAATCCGAATGATCCCCGGTTGAAAAAAAACTCAAAAAAACAGAAGACTCAAAAGCTCGCTCTGATGGAGAAAACGTGAAGGAGGACGTCTTATGCATCTATTGTGTTGACTCAAACCACACTTATTTGAAGTCTTCGGAGCGTTGGGTAGCCTGCCAGCTATGTGGACAGTGGGCCCATACAGCCTGTGCAGGAGTTCATGACGCAGATTTGGAAGAAATCCACATCTGCTTATTCTGTGACAAATAAAATAGTGTACCCCGTACTGCCCCGCACAGGGTACCCCATATTGCCCCTACCCCGGGGCACGATGGAGTTTTCATTAAGGTTTTGTGAAATTAAAATTTAAAATAGTATTTGATTTCTTACTTCACCAAATTCGGTGCCAAATGATAAATGAATAAATAACCAAAGAGTTGTAATTACTTTTCATTAAAAAATATTTCATTTAAATTTTTTTGTTGTTTATTTCCCTTAACGTCCCCGTTATGCCCCCCCCCTCCCCTAAATGTGTAACTTTTTTCTTTTGTTTTTTGTTTTCGCCAAACTTTTGAGAATGTGTATATCTGTGAATATGTTATATTTTATGTTGTTTGTTTTTACATTGTGTTTATAATATTGTGTCGTTAAATAAATGTTTTATCTATGTGTCTAAAGAGCGCCACGTCGTGCTATCATAGGGGGTAATGCCCATAATCCCCACGCTGGGCATGCGGGTTGAGGATCGCGGTTCGGTGGAATTGTTCTACAAGGGGCGCTGGTGCCGACCCCCCGGTTTGTGTCCCTTAGTCGCCTTTTACGACACCTGTGGGAAGAATTGGGTTGGCGCTATTCTCTAGGCCAACACCACACAGCAATTTCTTGGTACAGAATTATAAATAGTTCCAGTCTAGAGTCTGGCAGCCTTTCCCAAACTTCAAAGGCTTTTAGTATTATTTAATTACTAATGTATTAATGTATTACTAATCTTGGAGCCAATTCTCACTTCATTAGCAAATAATACGTATATAATTATATTATTTTTAATGCACTAACCCGTGCTAAGGACAATTTTAAAAAACCTATTTAGAGGGTAAAAATTCCACCCGCGCCGGGATTCGAACCCGCGACCTCTGGCACGGATAGCCAGAGGCCACGGGTTCGAATCCCGGCATGGGTGGAATTTTTTGCCTCTAAATAGGCTTTTTATAATTCGTAAGGTAATGCTTGAATTGAATTGAATTTGATGAATGAAATGAATGAGTGAATGACATCACTTGAATTGAATTGAATTCCACATGAAAAGTCGAGCGACAGACAAAATCGGTATTCTGAACGCCATGCTACAATGGATCCCAATGAGAAAATAAATGTCTAATGATGACTGTCGAGTTATCTCACAGAACATATGTTCTGTGAGTTATCTTATCTTATTTTTATGCGACAAATGTCCAAAGGCCTGCGCAGACGAGGGACTTTTGTCCCTTGGGGACAAAATCTCTGAATGGTAAAAAATGTCCTCCGAGTGTCGCGGTGAAAAGTACGCTATGGAAGCAAATTAATATTCTGAGATTACATTGTGTTGTAATTTATATTAAGTTGAAAAAGAAAAGGCGTTTTAAAAGAAAACACCGACCTTTTTCCTCTCTTGATGTCCTCGGTAACTTGAGGGACTTTGTGTACGGGGTACTTTTAGTTCGTCGTGTGCGTTATTCGATACAACTTACCTATAAGAGATCTATCGACAAAAAAGTACACTACAGGGGATAGTCCCCCGTATGCGCAGGCCTTAATCCCAGGGTTGGATTTCGTAGTATAATTATACTATTTTGTACCATTATTTAGTTTGTAGTATCATTATGTAGTATCGTAAGGCCACTATATTACGCGAAAATACCATTATTTTATCTCCAGGTCGACTAAGTTATATTGTTTAATATAATACCTCACAATATCAGGATTTTTTGTAGTGTGGAAACACCAAATCAGGCATTGACGCTAGGCAGGGATTCCCCACGTAAATATAAAGTTAATTATAAAATATTATTAATTAATAAAAAAATATAAAGATGGAAAAAAGACCCGACGTGTTGCTGGGCCGAAAAACGAAACGTAGTTATAATTTTGGACAAGTAGTATTATTTTAATTTCCATAGACAATAATTTTCTGAACGTCTGAATCCAACCCTGCTTAAAATTTTTGTGTTTTAAGTTTTTTCAATATATAGCCTCCTAAGCCCTGGCGTCCTAAGAATAGGACATCACGAATAACTTTCTTAATTCACACCCAATGATTTAGTAGGAAATCCGGAAAACTTACTGTTCCAGGTCCAATATTTTTCTCATCATTTTTTGGACAACAAGAAGAAAAAGTTCTTCAAAATCTACGTAGTTTTAAAAGACTAGAATTAAGTGTTACTTCCAGAGCTTAGGAGGCTAGCTGTGTGTATCTTGTTGTACAGTGTTTAGTGATTTTCTTTTAATCCTTCGAACATTTTGCGTCTACGCTTTCAATTCGCAGGGCGAGAAACGGCTCCCCAAGGCACGTGATTTCCTCTTGTCCTCGGCCAGCTTCATCCACGCCTCATCCAGCCACTGACAGCAATCTGCCCACAGAACTTAGAAATGGAACTAGAAACAAACGAAGAACTGTCACAGATACGGATAGGCAATACATTGCTAATGCGAGCCACGCGGGCATCGCCCACTTACGACTTGACTTGGCCACTTGGACTTGCTTGACCACTTGACTTCTACTCTTTTTATGATCTGTGCTAAATCAACACCATCCATTACTATCCCATCGCACTAATGTAAAGGCGAAAGTTTGTGAGTGTGTGCGTTGTTCGGGGCGCTACCTAGCGCCAGCAATGGAATAAAAGTCGTAACTTATTTCATAATACGTTTCTATCTAAAAGTGAACATGAGAAATCTTAACTAGGTACAGTCTGTTAGCTTTTAGAATATACCTCGGCTACTATCGGGTAGTGTAATATAAATATCGGAACTAATACGAGACTTAATCTGTCGCAACTTTTCCAAATAGTGAAGAAAATACTATCTAAATATAAATAGCAATTTATTATAAACATACACAAAGTTACATTATTTACAATAAAGTTCTACAAGAGGATAAAAGGAAAGACATGCCTGCCTACATGAAGAAGATCGAACACGAGGTCCCGTCATCAGGCCGAAGCCAGCAATTAGCCCCAAATCGGCTTCTTAAGGATATTATTATATTCTTAGCGATAAAACCGTGAAATGTGTAACATTTAAGAAGTCATGTATTATTTTTGCTGATTGTACAATAAAGTATTCTCCATGTATTATTCAATAATAATATTAGCCTTTTGCATGTACTTAATGAGATGATTTATACAGCGTCCATTGGCATCTTCACTATGGGTGAAGGGAGCACTCCGACGCTGTAGTGCCTGGGATATGGTTTTATAGATGGTGTAGGCTTGCCCAGCACCTATACCATCCTGACAGCTTTGTCGGCCTAGCCCACAGGAAAGTCTACTCAATGCGTGCGGAGCCAACCAAGCCGCGGATTTCCTCACGATGTTTTCCTTTACCGTTAGCGTGTGGTATTGCGACTAGAAATTTGCAAATGTACTTAACTTTGAAATTAAACAGTCATTGGTACATGCCCGCACTCGGGATCGAACCTGGGGCTCTCGCTTGCGAGTCAACCCACTCCGCTACTACCGCTGTAATATTTATATATAATATTATATTAATATTATTAAATATAATACAAAATTAAATAAGACATCTAAAAATAAAAGAGGTAGCTACAGTTTTTTTATTTTTTTATTTTATATATATAAAGCTTCTATTATATAAAAATCTCGTGTCGCAGAGTTTGATATCAACGAAACGGCTTTACCGATTTAAAAAAAAGTGTATTTTTGCTAGGTCTGAGACTAGGTCTTAAGCTAATTAATGTGGCAAAACAACGTTTGCCGGGTCAGCTTGTAATATTATAAAATTGTCTAAGCCAAAGTCATTAATCGTTGAAGTTAATAATTTCGCGTTATAAAAAGAAAGGATTTACTGCCATCTAGCGATGAGTAGCAAATATTAGTGTTCATTCCTTACACAAGGTGGCGCTTTTCAGTTGTGTTGCCAGGGTAAACGTGTCGCCATTGTGATTTTTTCGTTTTTTTCCACTGGTCATAAATTCCTATAAATATCGTCGCCATATTGGTATTGTCAAAAAAGTTCGGGTTATATCTGTGATGGAGAAAAAATGATTTTACACCAATATTCTGTCGTATCGACCGTTTTCGAGTGATTGTGCACCGTCGTCGGTGACTTTAGATGATCCGCGCGTTCAATTCGCCTAGGAACTCTGTTGGCAAATGATGTTTTCGGCGGAGAAATGCTCTGGCCAGAGTGGTGCGGGGCCCCAGGAAGAAACGGAGATCTTCGCCGGCGGTGGTGATGCTGCGAGGAAGGAGCCTGTGCCTGCGGACGAGGTGGCGTCAGCCGTGGCGGCCGTGTCGGACGAGATCGGCGACATCCTGAAGGATGAACTGGGCGACGCTGCTAGGGCGGAGCGGATTGGCGCGGAGCTCGCCGACCTCAGCGCAGAGCTCGGCCTCCTAGCGGGCTTAGCGGCGCACGAGCCTCAGCCGAACTTCCCCGCATTCCTCGATCCCAGTGTAAGTCCGCGAAAACGAGAAAAGTCGCAATTTCCCTGCCAAAATGGCTGACAGACCTTCTGTCTCCCTTGCGCCTGCATTAGTGCATATTTTGACATATTCCCACGCTCGCTATATAGGTAGATTTCCGAATATCGGCGCTGACTATCCGATACGCTCGAGTTTTCACTTGTGTTTGCTTATTAGGACTTAGCTTCAATGTCAATGACCTCTCCTGATTGTTATAGGTAGACAAAATTTTTGTGACAAATTATTTATAGACTTCATATTGAACAAGTGCTGCACTGAATGGTTTATTTGTTTACAAACTCACTTTTATTTCAACAAAGTGTGTACAATACACTTACAGATTCCGTGGCAAATTGTCAATGGATTTGTGTTGGTTCATTAGGAAATGTAATCATAGGATTCATTTAGTTTCAGTTTTTGCCTCCTGTTAAATATATTTTAAGCACATAATCTGTTCTTATATCTTGACTGCCTTTCTAGTCAAGTATTAACAATCTTGATTCGCAAACCACAGGTTGTGGATTCCAATCCCGCTGGATGCCGCCATTCTTATTTGCACAAATTTCCTCGCTCTGGGTGTTTGTGATGTTTACCGTTGCTTAAGACATCTTAGTTAGGAACAAGGTGTAATGATTGTGTTGAGCGAAAGTTAGTTGTCTTATTGCGATTGATAGTTAGTTTGTAGTTACATCAGAGATTTCTGCACTTAGAAATTATATTTAAAAAAATAGTACAAATTGCGGCCTTATTACTAAAAGCAATTTCTTCCAGGCAACCATAGTTATCAATTGATAATAACAAAAAAAATTGTTTGTGCAAAGCAAACAAAACCAAGCAGCAAGATCTTAGTTGGCTATAAGGATTAGGTCAACAAATAAGTTCTACTGCAGCTACAGCAGCTGGAAATAGAATCATCATCGGATGAAGATATTCCTTTGGCATCTTTGGTCAATCCAATTTAATATATATTTAGAATGTCGAATCTAATGGACACTTTTACTTGAATTAATGTTAATTTGTGTTGGATTTTAAATAAAAATCATAAAATGTATTTGTTTTTGTTAGAATTGGCCAAATTATAATGTATTTGTTATGAAACAATATAGCAAATTAATTTCTTACTGTGATAATTATCTGATAATTATCAGATATTTGTCAAGCAGCGTAATTATCTCGATAATTTTGAACCCTGGTGCCAGCTTTCATGTAATGGCAGTCATTGAGCCCACCAACCCGGACTTGGCCCCGTGGCGGAGTATGGCCTAACCTTCCTGCGATGCAGGAAGAGACCCGTGCCCCAGCAGTGGGGACATACAAGGGTTGATAATGAATGAATGATAGTGACTGCTAGTAGTTAGTCCTGGGATTTCCCTACTTAGGTTCACAGTTGGACCATTTTACGTAATAGCAAGCGCGCTAAGGTCTGTCAATACTTCAGATACTAGGGTTTGCTCACGATGTTGGCCTTCACGGTTCGCGACTGGTAGTAATTAGTAGTTAGACCTGAGATATCCGCGCTTAGCCTCACAGTTGGGCCATTATACATAACACGCGCTTATATACGGTACTAGCTGACCCAGCGAACTTCGTACCGCCTAACAGTCGATTCATTTTTTTATTTCTCTCCGTAAAAACCATCCTCGTACTTCAAGGAATACTCTAAAGAAATAATTAGTGAAATCGGTTCAGCTGATCTCGAGATTTGCGCTTACCAACACATTCAGCGATTCATTTTTATATTACGTTTTTATACTTCAGACACTAGGGTTTCCTCGCGATGTTTTCCTTCACAATTCGGGACTGGTACCTTTCCTTACGAAGTTTTACTTTACTGTTAGCTACCACTCGTTATAGCTACAATAACTTCACAACTGCACAGAATTTAGAAAACAATGTAATTTTGTTGACTACCGCTCCGGAGCATATTTGATGCAAATGATATCACTGGCAGTGCAGCGCGATAATGCTGCCAGCGTTATGGGAACCTTTGGGTCGGATATGTCTCGGGGCGGTTTGATTGAATAATTTTATTTTGTTTGTATTTTGTGTTTGTAATTTTGTTTGTTTGTTTTTTTTGTTTAATTGACTATTTTGCTTATTTATTAATAGTATTTTATATGATATGACGATACTATTATACTATTTTTATTTTTAATGCACTAACCCGTGCTAAGGACAAATTTAAAAACCTATTTAGAGGCTAAAAATTTCACCCATGCCGGGATTCGAACCCGCAACCTCTGGCTATCCGTGCCAGCGCTCTAAATAGCATATAAATAGTATAATCATGTGGGTACAGTGATATCGTTCCAATGTAAAACCTAACTGCAAAGTAGGTAGTCGGGGCTGTAAGTGATGCAATTTGCTTAAGCCAGATGTTGCTGCCTGTACGTAATACAGAGAATAGTGTAAAGAGGTTCGAAATTTCACTGATGCCAGTGAGTCGCCCATTGGCTCAATTGGAAGAGCGCTGGCACGGATAGCCAGAGGTTACGGGTTCGAATCCCGGCATGGGTGAAATTTTTAGCCTCTAAATAGGTTTTTAAATATGACGATACTGTTGTGGATTCCTATAGTTTAAGGTATTCTTTTCATTGCATGTGAAAGTTTTCGGAGAATAACAAATAAACAATCTGTAGACACATGTCTAATGTCATTGGTAATTGCCGGGATTCGAACCCACGGCCACTTGATCAGAAGTCGGCTTTCTATCGCTTTCTATCATTTGCAACACTTCTTCAATTTGGTCATGTTAAGTTTGACTGAAGCGTGGTTCAAAAAATGTGTAAAGTACACATTGTGCCAAAAGAGCTACTATAATGTTAAGGATTATTTAGATGACAATAATATATAGAATTCAAACATGTAAAATGCATGAGTTTTGTAAAATTTGTGTAGGCCAGGTTTTCACGGTCTTAGCGCGCTCGGTCCGAGTGCGCCATCCGAGTAAACTAATGCTCCTGATTGGACGGTTTTTCGTGACAACACCAAAATAGCCAATCAGAAGCATTAGCTTACTCGGATGGCGCAGTCGGACCGAGCGCACTAAGACAGTCAAAACGCGTCTTTAATTAAGGAATTTGAAAAGATTAGAGTTTTTTTATTCCATTTTTTCTCCAAAATGATCTAGATTTTGAAATGGACACCTAGTTTGAATTGTAACGTTCATTAAGCCGCAGTTTCTGCGCTACTTTGAATAAAACCATTTCGTTTCAATTCATTTAATTTCAAATGGCAGTCGTCAAGCCATGTCAGAGGCCTTATGATAACTTCTGACACTAAGGCCCGCCACTGTCTTACAATCCTCCAGCAACCTGGACTTGGCCCCTGTGGTGGAGTATGGCCTAACCTTCCTGCGATGCAGGAAGAGACCCTTGCCCCAGCAGTGGGGATATTAACGTAACATGTACCTAGCATATAAGAAAACTTTAATTTGTAAAACCAAGAGCATCTGCAGTGTGGTGTCGGCATAGAGGATAGCACCAACCCAATTCTTCCCGCGGGTGTCGTAAAGGGCGACTAAGGGACACAAACCGGGGGGTGGGCGGCAGCGCCCCCTGCAGTACAATTCCACCGAACTGCGATCCCCAACCCGCATGCCCCGCGTGGGGATTATGGGCATTACCCCCTATGATAGCGCAACGTGGCGCTCTTTAGGGGAGGGCTGTGTCCAGCAGTGGACTAGTATAGCCTGACGGCGACGACGACGTCAAAGGTTGATACCGATATCGGTATAATAGCGTTTGAGCGGTCAGCTAGTTTACCTGTAACTTCCTCCTTCTCAGACCGCTCACCTGGTGCACCGGGGCTCTGCTAGTGGCTCTTCTTCAACGTCCTCGTCGTCGGGCAGAGCTCGCGCGCGCCGCCCGCCCCGCCCGCTTCGGGCACCCAGACGGAAGCCCATCGCCAAGGGAAAGGAGGTACGGTAGCGGTCTAAAAATGTTTATCAGTTTTCACATAAGATTCTTTAGCACACTGTGTGCAGTAAAGTCTAGAATGCTATATCTGGGTACGTATTACTTTTTAATAGTTGTAGCATCGATTCTAACAAAAAGAGTATTCATGACGTTTTGATGATGAAACTCTTTTCTTTATTTAAAAGTTGACATAATTGAATTTTTTACAATGACATTTATCAAAAATACTAGGATTAGAGGGTGCCTTAAACAAGAATTGAATTGAAATAATAGAAATTGATTGTAAAACCATGGCCACCTCGCTTGGGTGAATCTATTGCTTCTTCTATGCTCTATGCCTAATCTTTGCTCTATGCCTAATCAAATCACATAATATCACCGGCCATGTGGCATAGATTTGTGCATGCAATTACCAACCTTAGGGTGGTAAACATTTTCAGACCGCGAGTGTACGTTGACCTGGGGGGCGATTTGCAATAGTATTTCCTAATGATTCGCGATACACGCGATACATAGTTATATCTAATCTCAATTACTATTGGAATTGTGATATCTATAATTACGATTGGAATCAATCACTTGAGTTAAGCAACAGCAGGCGCGGTCAGGTACAGGATGGGTGAGCGTCCCGTGACTACCGCTAGTGGCATTTTTTCCGAGCGCTTCCTTGCTTCGCAGGGCACGTTAAGCCGTTGCTGCCGGCTGTTGTTAAGCCATGTCAGAGGCCTTATGGCCGGCTTGATAACTTCTGACAGTAAGGCCCGCCACTGTCTTACAACCCTCCACCAACCCGGACTTGGCCCCCGTGGTGGAGTATGGCCTAACCTTCCTGCGATGCAGGAAGCGACCTGTAAATACAACAAAAAAATACAAAATACAAAAATCTTTATTCTTTATCTTCATTATTTTTCGGTACATAGTAATTGGATTCACCTTTTAAGCATACAATGCCTGTACTAGGTGACTCCGCGCTTCTATAGCATTTATTGTGTCCCCACTGCTGGGGCGCGGGTGCCCCAACAAAGATTGATAACGATATCTTTCTATCTATCAAGTGTAAGACCAACCAAAAACCGTTGCCACAGTCCATAGTCACAAATGAACGACAAACTTCTCAGATCTCCCGGCGCCTGGGCAGGCGCGCCGTATCGCTGCGCGTGCGTCGCGAGCCGGCCTCTGACGCGAGCGACGTTGGCGCCGACTCCGACAGCGCCGACGAGTGGACCGAGTTGGACACGCAGTGTGAGTGGTCCTTAACATCTAAGTTGTGCAGGGCCTGTCAAAGTAAAGCTTGTTTGAAGCTGTTAAAGCTCGTGTGAAGTTATGTAAAGTCTTTCCAAATCCGTGGGCGTTAATTCTGACCGTGGCGACGCGTCGAGTGGACCGAGTTGGACACGCAGTGTGAGTGCTCCTCGACATCTCCTGGGCCTCACCGGGCCTGTAGTAATCTATGTAGGGTCTGTGTGAAGGTGGGTAAAGCTTGTCTGATGCTGTTAATGCTGTGTTTCTAATCCCACCATTAAAACATCGTGAGGAAACCCGCGATTTGACTACCTCTGTGGCGTAGCGGTGGCGCATCTGCCTAAATGGAAGACGTCCCCGGTTCGAACCCCGGCTGGGGACAAAAAAGAACCCCAGGTCTTGGACGTTTACACGTTTGTGATGTCGCTGTTTCTGGTTCCCACGACATAGAGTATCCTAGTGTGGGGGCAGAAGTAATGTTTGTGCCTGTATGTAATTATTTTTTTTAAGTAGGACAGTTTAGTCTTGACCCCAGTCACGCCTGATGGTAAGCGAAGACGGGGTCTACGATGTTACGTGCTTACCTGTTAAATGCCGGTTAACTCTACTTTTAAAGACACCCAGGTTATATTTCTCCGGAAAGACAGACGGTGGCAGCGTGTTCCACAAGTTTCAATGTAAATGTTATGTGTTAAATTGTCTCCGCACGTATTGACTAATATTTGGTATATGTGCTGGGCAATCCTACTCCAGTCGTTCAGTCGGAAGAGCGCTGGCACGGATAGCCAGAGGTCGCGGGATCGAATTCCGGCATGGGTGGAATTTTTAGCCCCTAAATAGGTTTTTAAAATTGTCCTTAGCACGGGTTAGTGCAATAAAAATAATATAATCATCTCATAACGTAGATGCAAAGGCTACAAAGGCTTTTATCCTAATAGCGCCACTTTGTTCCAGCGGGCTCCTCGGACAGCTCAACGCCCAAGGAATGTCCAGAGGCCTGCGCCGACTTCCACCTAAAGGTAAATATGTCCCAGTGATATATTTTCGTTATCAACCTTGTATGTCCCCACTGCTGGGGCACGGGTCTCTTCCTGCATCGCAGGAAGGTTAGGCCATACTCCACCACGGGGGCCAAGTCCGGGTTGGTGGAGGATTGTAAGACAGTGGCGGGCCTTACTGTCATAAGTTATGAAGCCACCCACAAGGCCTCTGACACGGCTTAAGACAGCTATTACATGACAGCCGGCACCAACGGCTTTACGTGCCTTGGCAAGCACGGAAGCGCTCGGAAAAAATGCCATTAGCGGTAGTCACGGGACGGTTGCCTATCCTGCATCTGTTGCTTAACTCAAGTGATTGATTCCAATCACTCGGTTCGACTAGGCCGCGAGCGCTCCGCAATGGTACGTTGCCATGTGCCTGTATGTAAATGTGTTTTTTATTATTAAGATTATACAATATAACATTGGGCGTGTATCTCTCGTAGCCCCGGCTGCCTGAGTGATCTTAAACGATCACGAATGTTACGTTCGTGAATGGATTGGTATACCGTCTATGACTAACGCTAGTGGCATTTGTCCGAGCGGTTCCGTTCGACTAGGCCACGAGCGCCTCATGTGACGTGATTGCATGTTAATAACTATATGATACATTCTATAACTGACAGGAACTTAACTGCAGGTTTGCTAAAGGTCATTCGAATGGTGGCGTGGTGTTCGGGTCATGTATCTCCCTCCAAAATGGTGAGACTGATGATGGCTGACCACTGCGTTATGCGTGAGTGCGTGAACAAGTGGTGTCCGCCGCAAGAAGTCTGGCCGCAGCACTTATGTTTTCCCCTACTATTGTAAGACATTTTGCTAATGCTTTGGCATTTAAAGTTATTGATGGCAATCATGAAATCTTATTAGCCATATGTGTAGGTGGCATTTGAGAAAAGATGGTCAGAGTGGAATTTTCTTTTCCCGCTGCCTTTTTCTCCACTACAATACGGCCTGAAGGCAGGGGTTTACATTTCAAATTAGATTTCGAATAAATTTAGAAAAAAATGGCTGTGACCTTCGTTAAACTTTGGTTTGTTACTGAAATATAGTTTTTTTTTGTACATGAAAAGTTTTTATTCAATGTAGCGCAGATACTGCGGCTTAGTGAGCGCTACCAGTCAAACTAGGTGTCCATTTCAAAATCTAGATCATTTTGGAGAAAAAATGGACAAAAAAAACTCCAAACTTAATCTTTTCAAAGTGCTTAATTAAGACAGTTGACATATTTTTTTACAAGACTCATGCATTTTGCGTGCTTTAATTCCAGACATCGTTGTCATCTAAATAATCCTTAATATTATAGTAGCCCTTTTGGCACAAAGTGTACTTTACAAATTTTTTGAACCGCGTTTCAGTCGCGCTTAATATTTCTTCAGGGATTTTATTATAGAAACTTATACAATGCCCCATGAAGGATGTATTAACCTATCGAAGAGGATTTAAAAATCTTTCATCGTGCCTATTATTCTCTTAAAATACGTATTACATAATTATGTTTTGTTTGTTTTTTCCTGGTGTACAATAAAGAATATTCTTATCTTATCTTATTTTTCTATGTAGATAGAATAAGCTTCTCACTGTCCCTCGTTCTTCCAGGAAGCGGAGGCACCGTTCTTGGGGCAGTTTCTGCTGCCCTTGCTTGGCGCTGACGTGGCGGTTGGGGGATCCCCGGAGCACTTCCTCATCAGACACGAGGACATCTTGCAGGTGAGACTGAGCCGTAGCCCTTTTGGAGGCAAATCAATTCAAATTATTTGTTTCCAAAAACAACAGACTGTCCATTCAACCCATTTAATAATTTATTTTTAAAACCCTAGGTCTTGGATGTTTACATGTTTGTGACGTCGCTGTTTCTGGTTCCCACGACACAGGGTATTCTAGTGTGGGGCCAGAAGCAATGTATGTGCCTGTATGTAATGTTATTATGTTTTTTGTCACAAAAATCAATCGCGAAGCGCTCGTGGCCTAGTCGGACCGAGTGATCGTAATCAATCACTTGAGTTAAGCTATAACAGGCCTAGTCAAGTGAGGATGGATAACCGTCCCGTGACTGCCGCTAGTGGCATTTTTCGGAGCGCTTCCGTGCTTTGCAAGGCGCGTTGAACCGTTGCTGCCGGCTGTCATGTAATGGCAGTCGTTAAGCCACGTCAGAGGCCTTCTGGGCGGCTTGATAACTTCTAGACAGTAAGGTTCTAGCCACTGTACAATCCTACACCAACCCCGACTTGGCCCCCGTGGTGGAGTATGGCCTAACCTTCCTGCGATGCAGGAATAGACCCGTGCCCCAGCAGTGGAGACATACAAATGGTTGATAAAAATCAAGTGGTATCCAATACCCAGGGACCTCTAGTTATGTACTTGCTGTCAGACTGACTTTCGTCACTTGTCCCCAGCTACTTGCGTCTACTGAGGAAGACGGTCGCGATGGCGCGCCCGACGGAGAGGAAGCGCCCGTCCGTGAAACGTAAGTTTGAATAGCTTTACGACGTCTTGCGAACGAATGAGCGAACGAACGAGCGGAGAGACAGACGAACTTTCCTTGAAGTGGCTAGCAATATTCTTAACAATATTACATAATTTTTATATTCTTTTAATGCACTAACCCGTGCTAAGGACAATTTTTAAAAACCTATTTAGAGGCTGAAAATTCCACCCATGCCGGGACTCGAACCCGCGACCTCCGGCTAACCGTGCCAGCGCTCTCCCAACTGAGCCAATGGGCGAATCACCGGCATCAGTGAAATTTCGAACCTCTTTACACTATTCTCTGTATTACGTACAGGCAGCGACATCTGGCTGAAGTAATTTGCATCACTTGCACTTTGTTAGCCTCTAAATAGGTTTTAAAAATATTAATTGTGATTATCTTTCACGCAAGTTCTGTCCGCAGCGTATACGGGGCTTTGCCGCCGGCCGACGAGCCTCCAGTCACACCGGAGGAGGAAGCTATGCTGCTACAGTACATCTGCGGTGAGTACATAATTAATTACACGTATTGATCTATCTACCTACCTTCCACAGACGCGACGAATTTATCTATCTACCTACCTTCCAAAGACGCTACGAACTTATCTATCCACCTACCTACCTTTCACAGACACGACGAATTTCTCTATCCACCTTCCTTCTACAGATGCGACGAATTTCTCTATCCACCTACCTTCTACGGATGCGACAAATTTATCTATCTACCCACCTTCCACAGACGCGACGAACTCATCTATCCACCTGCCTTCCACAGACGCAACGTATTTATCTATCTACCTACGTACCTTTCACAGACACGACGAATTTCTCTATTCACCTACCTTCTACAGATGCGACGAATTTTTCGATCCACCTACCTTCTACGGATGCGACAAATTTATCTATTTACCTACCTTCCACAGACGCGACGAACTCATCTATCCACCTGCCTTCCACAGACGCAACGTATTTATCTATCTACCTACGTACCTTTCACAGACACGACGAATTTCTCTACTTTCTACGGATGCGACTAATTTATCTATCTACCTACCTTCCACAGACGCGACGAACTCATCTATCCACCTGCTTTCCACAGACGCAACGAATTTATCTATCTACCTACCTTCCACAGACTCGACGAATTTCTCTATCCACCTACCTACCTTTCACAGACGCGACGCATTTATCTATCCACCTTCTTTCCACAGACGCGGAACGTATAGCCAGCGAGCAAGCGGAGCCGCCTGTGTTCAAGCCGGTGGAGGATTGGCTGCTTGGCGTCTACAACTCGTGGTGTGAGCTTAGCGCCCTCATGTACACCATGATTGGGACCACCATGTGAGTTGACGCGCCCAATCATCATTGTGGCGAGCACCGCACCCTCAGAACGAAAGAGGCCTAAGTCGAAAAATAGTGAAATTGAGTTACAATCATATAGAGTCATAAAAAGGTATGCCGTGGACGGAAGATTCGCTATGCTCTTATTTACAATAAGTGCCTTTGTTTTACTATTCATCGGATAGAGCATACGTTTTTATGTCTTTCTATGATTGTTAGGTAGGTACTCAATTTTTTGAGTATTTAAACTATTTTTTGACTTAGGCCTCTTTCGTTCTGAGGGTGCGACATGTCAAGCCTGCGCGCGCGCTACAATTCATTTAGTTCACACTTAGTTCAAAGTCTTCACAAAGAAATCAAAATTAGTAGATAGACATTAAAAAAAAAAATTGCTCATTTCGTGTCAAGACTTGACTTTGGCAGAATTCGTCGGCATCGGCTGGTTGCCATATCAATTAGAAATAATAATAATAACTCCGACATTCCTGCATCGCGCAATTCAATTCATTTCAACGTAAAGAATTTACATTCTGTTTGCTGAATGTCAAAGTACAATGTAACATGAAAGTGAAAGCCGCTGCCTTTGGGCCTGAATGCAGTGGAGAAAAAGGCAGCGGGAGAAAAAACTCCACTCTGACTATCTTTTCTCAAGTCCTCTTAAATCTACATACATCAGATACACATATACGTATTGTTACGGGCTAGGGTTCTAGATCTGGAGGTAAAACGCCAATGACAACTTCTTAGGATTTATTCACGCAGGGTCTGGTCTGCAGGTCTTCACGACACGAAGTCCACACGTAGATTCCAATCGCAGGTCCAATCGAAGTCCAATAGTATCGCTGAGGTCGTAGGTTATCGCTCGTATCGCAGGTATGTTCGCTCGAAGTTCACTCTTCGCTCTTCCAAACTGAACTGGAAACTGGACAGCGCGCCGCGGCGACCGCTATTTATATCCGCCGGCAAGGGTTCTAGAACATTCCCGTACGTACCTACACTCGGTGCACGCGGCAATGTCTCTAGAACAGTTTCATGTCAAAGAGTTTTGAACCTTATGCTAGTGGACATACGAGTCATTATTGCTTGCAGCGTTTTATTGTTTACTAAAACGCAGCATGCGGCGACTATTCGATAGGCTTCCAGAAGGCTCTATTCTAGATGGTTCGGGGTAGGACCGCGACAGTATGATAAGATTCCATGATTGCCATTGATGACTTTAAATTCCAAATAGGTCGTGAAAACATAACAAGGGCTGCGGCCAGACAATCAAAGTGTTTCACATGACACCATAAATATAACGTCCGACTTACAACAGTCGGACCGGGCGTCCCCAGGCATACGATCTGCCTGGCGGGAAATTTCCCTTTACAGTGGAAGAGCACGATCACCCGCTCTTCCCTGTAATCATCATCTTGATTAACAATCACCGAGGGGCACGGGTACCTTCTCCGAGGAAGGTATAGGCCATATTTATGGACAGGTTGGAGTGAGTCCTGGGGGAGTTCTAGTCAGAGATGGTGTTTCCGCACTAAGATAGATTCAGATTCCTTTATTGCCATAATCATGTGTTGTTACAGTTCTTATATGTAATTTAAGATAGATAGAGGACAATACGTTGTAGTAGCATCAAGTCCTCCATTTGTACATTAAAGAATTAATAATAATATACAGCTACTGTACTTGTATCGTATCATCATCAAACCTTTATGCCCCCACCGAGGGGCACGGGTCTCTTCCCTAAGGAAGGTATAGGCCTTACTCCACCAAGGGGGCCAAGTCCGGATTGGTGGAGGCTTGCAAGACTAGTGGCTGGTCTTACTGTCAGAAGTTTTCAAGCCGCCCTAAGACCTTTTGACTTGGCTTAACGACTGACATCTATTGACGGCAGCCGTCACCGACGGCTTAAGGTGCCTTGCGAAGCACGGAACCGCTCGGAAAAATGCTACTAGCGTTATCATGCACGGTCAATGAACTGAACGTAACCTTCGTCGTTTAAGATCACTCAGGCAGCCGGGGCTACGAGAGATACACGCCCAATGTTATATTATCCTAATAATAAAAAATACATTTACATACAGGCACATTCATTGCCATTGCGGAGCGCTCGCGGCCTAGTCGAACCGAGTGATTGGAATCAATCACTTGAGTTAAGCAACAGGTGCAGGATAGGCGACCGTCCCGTGACTACCGCTAGTGGCATTATTTCCGAGCGCTGTCGTGCTTCGCAAGGCACGTAAAGCCGTTGGTGCCGGCTGTCATGTAGTAGCTGTCTTTAAGCCATGTCAGAGGCCTTATGGGCGGCTTGATATCTTATGACAGTAAGGCCCGCCACTGTCTTACAATCCTCCACCAACCCGGACTCGGCCCCCGTGGTGGAGTATGGCCTAACCTTCCTGCGGCGCAGGAAGAGACCCGTGCCCCAGCAGTGGGGACATACAAGGGTTGAAATCGAATGAGTCTAACCGCAATGGACTCGGAAGCGAGGGACCCAGGTTCGACTCCCAGTCACCGAGCGGCATGTTCACTAACGTAATATTCAGTGCAAGACTAAGCGGTTTTAAAAACCTATTTAGAGGCTAAAAAGTCCACCCACGCCGGGGCTCGAACCCGCGACCTCTGGCTATCCGTGTCAGCGCTCTTTCCAACTGAGCTAATGGGCGACTCACCGGCATCAGTGAAATTTCTAACCTCTTTACAATATTCTTTGTATTACGTGCAGAGCGGTTTACCACTGACAAGACCCGGAGAGCGGCGTGTCCTTTAAGGGCAGCAGCAGTGGGGACATACTAGGGTTGATATTGAAATCCCTGTTTCGTTATCAACCCTTGTATGTAACCACGGATGCCAAGTCCGGGTTG